>OZ023264.1:30412983-30745483 GCA_964006375.1 Tillus elongatus
GAAATAATTTTTTAAGATGTAGCTCAAGACACCCTATAATTAATATATACAATTTTTTTCATATGTTGTATAATAAGATATATTGAACTTTATTGATTTTTTTACGAAAGTTCTACAAAAATTATATACTATTAAACGATAAACTCTATAGCTAAGGCTACTGCCAAGCGTCAGAGAAAGGGTCTATTTGAAATGAATTTTCTGGAAACATTTTATTAAAATGAAGGACAATGACGGTTGAAACTAAGACTTCAGGGTTTGTAAAACATTCTTCTTGAGACACTTTATTTCCATAGACCGTATTAGATTCAAGTTCTTTTCCTAAATGTTGCCAATTTTGACGTTTAAATCGCAACTTTGACGTTTTGTGAAAAACCTCAATTTATGTTTCTTTAAATGCCTATAACTTTTTTGTCTTTTGACATACAGAGTTAAATTTTGGTAGTAGCTTACCTATAAGGATGTAAACCCCCCTACCAAATTTGGTTGTCCTTACTTTGTTAATTCCGGAGATATAAATTTTTTTTGAAAGAAAACACAAAATTTTCCGGGAAAACCTGGACCGATTTTCCTGGCTAACGAACTTATCCAAGCCATTTGCAAAAGGAAGGTATTCACTAAATTTGATCAAAATCGGCCCATTATTTTTTGAGTTATCGGTGTGATACATATATATATATATATATATATATATATATATATATATATATATATATATATATATATATATATATATATATATATATATATATATATATATATATATATATATATATATATATATATATATATATAAACATATAAAAATTTTAACTGACCCCGGAAATGTGTTCTGGGGGGCCTAATTAGCGCTCATTTGAAGAAATTTTTTCAAAATTCAAAAGTCGGGATCTCCTCATTAGTGAATTTTTTTAAAGAAAATTCACTAAAAGGAAACTATATACTAAAATTTAGATTTCTACGTTACAGAAAAAAAAGTTATGAAAAATATTTGGGGCTAGATCATTTCTAAGAAAATTCACTACCAGAAGGCATAGGTGCGTCCACACTTTCTCTTGTGTGAAGGTATATTTGTGACTATGGCAGTAAACCAAACTTTTGAACATTTTGAAAAATAGGATATTTTTGTCTTATATTAAGCAATGAAATTGCTGAAGCGGCTTCTGGAATATATTTTAACAGGTAAATAGTTGGTTTTCAGTTATTTAAATAATATTGCTTAATTTTTACTTAGATATCCAGAAAGGACTAAGGGAAGATTGGATCCTGCGATGAGCACTGATAAGCACACATGGAGAACCCAAATCAGCACAACACATTTTAAAAGACCTTACGATCGTTTCACTAACCAAGTTAGCGTCATTAGAGGATAAATAATGCTAAATATCTTACATCCACAATTATATTAGAAATTTTCGTAGAAAAAATTCACTAATGGGGAGATCCCGACTTTCGAATTTTGAAAATATTTTGCAAATGAGCGCGCACTCGGACCCTAGAACCCATATCCGGGGTCAGTTTCAATTTTTATATGTTTATATATATATATATATATATATATATATATATATATATATATATATATATATATATATATATATATCACACCGATAACTCAAAAAATAATAGGCCGGTTTTGATAAAAGTTGGCATGTACCTTCCTTTTGAAAATGGCTTGGATAAGTTCGTTAGTCAGGAAAATCCGACGAGGTTTTCCGGGAAAATTTTGAGTTTTCATTCGAAAAAATGTTTTATCTCAAAAAGTAAAAAATCTATGATAACCGAATATGGTAGGTAGGTTTACGATATAAAAGGTAAAGTATACACAAAAATTTAGATTTATATGTTGTAAGAAAAAAAAGTTATAATAAAATATTTTTTTAATTCTTCTGGAAGTCTTCAGGTAGTCGGTCATTAGCGATTTGGCGAGGTTCAACGACACCTAAATTAACATATTTTCGTTTGAAGAAAATGTCTGTATTCTTTTATTTTCTCACGTGCTTTTGCCGGTATTTATTTTATAAAGCAGTCCATTAGGTGACTGTTCATAGGCGGCCGAGAAGATTCTTACATTTTTTATTATTACTATATTTAGCAATATATATATATATATATATATATATATATATATATATATATATATATATATATATATATATATATATATATATATATATAAACATGTAAAAATATAATCTGGCCACGGATTTATATTCTATATTCTAGGGCTCCGAGTTGATTTGGAGAATTTTTTTCAAAATTCACAAGTCGCGATTTTCTCCTTAGTGAATTCTTTTTACGAAAATTCACGAAAGGGTGAAATAGATATAAAGCATGCAGCAACGTGGAATGCAACACGCATTTCTTAATTATTCGTCTTTTTTTTAAGAACTGAGAGATCCCTACTGTCTAAAGGTTTCTTAAAATGAGCTCGAATTATTATTTGGCTTATACCTTAAAGAATATTATTTATATTGGGCTTTATATTGTAGTATATTTGTTTCATTGATTTTTGTTGCCCTTACTTGGTGAAACTTCTCCATACTACATACAGACTTGGAGACTACTTCTCTGGCTTCACTGTTGGTTTTCGTTGGTGAAGGACGTAGCCAGCGCGTAAGCTAACTGGAGCAAGTGGCCCTTACGAATTCTGGAAGTTATAGGATGTTCTTCAACGTTTCTGTGACTATAGTTTCGCTGCTTGACATAAGGGTAAGGGATATATAGAGGAATTACACACTATTGGGACAGCCTATATATATATATATATATATATATATATATATATATATATATATATATATATATATATATATATATATATATATATATATATATATATATATATATATATATATATATATATATATATATATATATATATATATATATATATATATATATATATATATATATATATATATATATATATATATATATATATATATATATATATATATATATATACCGAGTGACAACTTTCAAAGCAGAACATAGGCAAATAACATGGGAAATCACATATCTGCAGTTTGCTACTCACCTCTTTTATCTACAAGAACGGTAGTAGTGTTTATCAAAAGAGAATTAATTTTCTGAGCCTGCTGATACCAAATACCTACTAATTAAATGCTCTTTTTATCATGAGATGATAATTTAAATATTTTCAAAATGAGCAGCCATGATATGCTGAATTCGAATAATTTTGTTACTGTCAAATCAAACATTTTTCACATGCTAAAGTCGAATAAGTTTGTTACTATCAGATCAAACATTTTTGATTACCAGTACATATTTTCCTGAAAAGCTTTAAAATGAATAATAATAATAGCTATAGTAATGAGGAACGAGTGTTTATTGTAAAAACGTATTACAGTGCTGGCAGTTTGCGAAGAGTTCTAGATTTTTTCTCAGTTAAGTACGATGATCGACTCTTTTCATCCGTGAGCACAATCCAACGTATTTTAAGAAAATTTGAAGAAACTGCAAGTGTAGCAGTAGAAAATAGGGGTGGTAAGCTTACAGCTGAATTTGTATTATTTCAATATCAATGTATTTTTATAAAGAAACTGGCGTTAGAAGACAAGTTAATGCAGAACTAGAGGAAAAGGTGCTGGCGTTATTCAATGTCAATCCAACTACAAGTACTAGAGTTGCAGCAGAAAAATGTGCTGTTTCTCGGGAGCGTGTGCGAAAAATCCTTAAAAAAACACAACTACCACCCGTACAAGCCGCAGTGCCATCAAGAGTTGTTGGCGATAGATAAAGAGAGCAGGCGTGTATTTTGTGAAGATGTTATGGATCGCCATTTTCTTTCATCGATTTGCTTTACTGACGAGTGCACGTTTACGCTAAATAATGAACCTAACGTACAGAATACAAGATACTGGGCGCAACAAAACCCAAGGTTACAACTTTCGACGAGATCCCAATACCATCAGAAAATTTATATTTGGGCAGGCATTTTTAATAATCATATCATTGGACCGTTTGAATTAATTGGCAATTTAAATTCAAAAAATTATTTGGAACTCTTGGTAAATACGGTATGTCCTGCATTAGACGAAGTTGCAAATGAAAATCGGGAAGTCTCGTTTCAGCAGAATGGGTGTCCAGCTCATTTTGGTGTAGACGTAAGAACCTGTTTAGATATTTTTTCCAAATCATTGGATTGGTCGCGGTGGTAATATTAGTTGGCCCGCCAGATCTTCCGATTTGGCACCTTGTGACTTCTTCTTGTGGGGTCACCTTAAAAACATAATTTATAAAACTCGTCACCCAAATATTTATTCTTTGAGGGAGGCTATCTTTGCTGAATGTGCACGCGTTAATAACCAACAACTTGCACAAGTTCGAAAGGCATTTTATAATAGGTTGCGATATTGTTCATATCAAAATGAGGGACTATTTGAATATTTGTTGTAATTGTTTCAGTTAAATTATTGTTACTTATTTTTTGTTAATAGTTGATTTTATTATTGTTCCGGAACTGCAAGCACTACTGTTATAATTGCTTTTTCTTTCAAGTGTCTTATGTTAAAACAAAATTATGGTAAACGAGGATTTTCGTAATTTTCTAATAATGTGCAATCAGCATTATGCCCGATTATCAGATCATCGTACTTAACTGGGGACAAATCTCAAACTTTTCGCAACCTGCCAGCACTGTAATATGTTTTTACAATAAACACTTGTTCCTCATTACTATAGCTATTATTATTATTATTCATTGTCAAGCTTTTCAGGAAAATGTGTATTCCTAATCAGAAATGTCTGATTTGACAGAAAATTTTGCAAATATTTGATTTTCCATGTTATTCGCCTATGTTCCGCTTTGAGAGTTGTCACTCGGTATATATAGTGTGCTATTTAAATTTAAAAAAATGGCATAAATCCTGATAAAACGAGAAACGTAGCAACAATGCCAATAGCAAATATGAATTTGACGTGTGAAAAGCCATAGTAATACCAAATGTTAGCGTAATCATACTAGTGGTTCAGGAGATATCGAGGTGTTTCCATAGTTTTGGACTTTACTGTATGCATGCATATTCAGAACGTAAAGTATAATTTCCTTACAGCATACACTGACTGGGAATCAGCTATTTGTGTTAGATGATTTGATGGTTCTAAGAATCCGTTTTATGTATTCAAATAAATATTTAGGATATATAATATTACTTTGGATCTAAGACAATGAAAACATGAAAGGACATCATGTGTGTACTGTATCTGGCCACATATGTTTAATGTAATATTTATAGTGTTTCCCTGTTGTGTTTGTTTATTTTTTAGGTCACATGGGAATCAGTGGCCAATGTTTAGATAATAGATCTGACACGATATAACCATATAGTCATTCTCATAAGAGAAATATGCTTTTCGAACAATCAGATTTATAAATGAAAAAATAGTGTCCAAGTGTACAAAATAGTACTTTCTGATGACAAACAAATATACTACATACAGACTTGGAGACTACTTATCTGGCTTCACTGTTGGTTTTCGTTGGTGAAGGACGTAGCCAGCGCGTAAGCTAACTGGAGCAAGTGGCCCTTACGAATTCTTGAAGTTCTAGGATGTTCTTCAACGTTTCTGTGATTATAGTTTCGCTGCTTGACAGCATTCTCAGACAGATTAAAATTGAATTAGTACGAAATCATGACAACTACAAATAAATATCTGTTGCTATGTTATCATATGATGTTTTGATCAAAAAATTTATCAAAATGAAAATAAAAAATGAAACACAGATGACAGATGAGGCTTTCAAAATGTCTACGTGATGTATGTCAATATTTAACATAAAAATAGAACTAGCCTATAATAATTATGATAACAAATACAACAATAAAATAACTAAACAATAACAGTATAAAAGCAGTCTCTATACAACGAAAATATCGACATACATTAACTCATTATCTGATTACAACTTTTTTGAAAGAATAGTTAAATTTATTTTCTTTGGCTTATTTAATTAGAAAGAAGAATATCCAAAAAAGGGAATTCATTAAATCAGTTTGCTCGTTTAAAACAAGGTAGCTATTGTCGTGTGTGTGTTTTTTGACTTCCAAAGCTTCAAAAAAGTCTAGTTTACGCTTGTCATTATATAAATGTTGTGGTTGTATGCGGTTATTTACTGTAGGTCTATGTTCGGTATCAATAATATGTTTTACAAATGTAGATTTGTCAGCGTGGTTATTTACAAATGCAGAAATATGTTCTTTGTATCGGGTGTTAAAATTTCTAGAATTCTGACCTATGTAGATTGCGTTACAATGTGTACAAGCTAATTTATAAACTCCAGCTTTTGTCAGGAAACAAGATTTTTCTTTAGCGTTAAATAGTAAATCACGCGTCGTGTTGTACGATTTAAAAGCTATCTTTGTATTTGTACAGGTATTTAAAATTTTTGAAATGTTTTCTGAAATGGTTCCAAAATAAGTTATCGAAACGTATCTGTTGTCTTCTTTGTCTCTAATATTTGGATAAATTAAATTAATCGCTAATTTGTATTCTTTTCTTTCGATCATTTTATCTATTATTTTAAGAGAGTACCCATTATTAAATGCTGTTTGCTTAATTATTGAAATTTCTTTTTCAAAATTGCATAATATTGTCTTTTGGTACAGATACGTAGATGATATTTTAGCATGTTTTCAAGGTAGTCATACAGAATTAACTGAATTTTTTAATTTTATTAATAACTTTCACACAAATATTAAGTTTACTTTATAAGAAGAAGCTAACAGTTGTATAATTTTTTTAGACTTAACAATTAGAAAGTTAGAAAATAATTCATTTGACTTTTCAATATATAGGAAACCAACTTACACTGACACAACCATACCATACGATTCATGTCACCCTTTTTCACAAAAGCTGTCAGCATACCATTCTATGATACATCGTGCATTTTCAATACCTATGTCACAAAACGTTCAACAAAACTTTCTTCTGATTATCTAAGCTATATCGAGAAAATATATTTAGCTTTGTGGAACTTCCGGTTGCACCGGACCAAGCTATCAACTTCATTATTTTAAATATAATGCTATACTTTTTATTGAATTTTTGGATACAGATTTAAAAAAAAGTGTGACTGTGTAGCAATCCCTATAGCGATTTTTGACATTTTTGATAATATTACTTAATTTTTTTTAGCTCCGATTTATATGTTACTTTAAACGTAGGCTGTAGGCTGAGCTTTGAGTTTTGCTGCCTTAAATTCGAAATATTAATAAACGATATTTAATAATTTAAAATAGTTAAAGAACAATTTATCATCATTATACAGGGTGTATTATTTTTGGTTTACAGCATATCTAATTTTAAAGTGGCATAAGTTGTGTTTTTAGTGAATTTTTCAAATAGACCACCCAAATTTTTATAGATTGGTGAGGTAGATCATGAAGTTCTGCATCGACGTAGTATAGGTCCCTATAGCCATAATAGTTGATAGTTTTTGAGTTATAGTGGTTTGTCTTAGTTTCGCTTGTAAAAATAATGGTACTGTAAGATTGTACGAGGCACAGAGCATGTGAACAATGTAAGATGACACCTAAACGTCTCCTTGACAAGCTTACTTCCGTCTAATAAATGTTTGTTTTAACAATAATTTGAATAGAATTACCAAATAAAATGAGCTAGTCACGATTAAAATTACTTGATCCTATCCTCGTAACTAGATAATGTGTCGACACAAAAACTTATCGAATGCAACTACATGCAATGATTGTTATATAATGGACTTATTCATATTTTTACCATACAAAAAGTGAAACACAGTTTAATAAAGGTAGTTGTAATTATGCGAACCAGAAAGTGAAGTAAACGATAATAACATAACAACAATAATAATAATAATAATAATAATAATAATAATAATAATAATAATAATAATAATAATAATAATAATAATAATAATAATAATAATAATAATAATAATAATAATAATAATAATAATAATAATAATAGTAATAATAATAATAATAATAATAATAATAATTCACAGTATTTTTTGGGTTTCTTGTTTTACCTTGGGAAATAGAATTGAATTTGTTATTTACGAGAGCAGCCTGACAGCAAATGGTTACCGAGAAATGCTGGAAGAAGTATTGCCTGATTTATGTGATAATGTTCTATTGGCTCATTTTAATAATTTCTTTTCTCAACAGGATGGTGCTTCAGCGCACAACTCACAAAAAGTAACACCATATCTAGATAATTTGTTTCCCAATCGGTCGATATGCACCCACCTGTAGAGTCGCCGCCCAGTTTTCTAGATTTGTCAGTTTTAGTATTTTTCTTGTGGGGGATATTTTAAAAATAAATTTTTCTGTATTAGGCATACTAAAAATGAGGTCTTTATTGGTATTAGTTGCAGTTGACAAGTAAACAACTTATAAAACATAAAACATTATATTTTCAATAATCGCTCGAGTGTGTGAGTGTGTAAAAATATAGCTCCATATTAGAAATTTGGGTAGTGTGATATCAGCCTGGCTTAAGGGTGATTTTTCTCAATTATTTTTCCCTTGTTTAGTGGTAGATGTTATTATCTGTAACAATTTGGTAATTTGTTAATATTAAATAAATTGTACCTTAAAGTCTACCTTTAGGAAAATGGGTTTTTAGTGAATTTTTATTAAAAAAATTCACTAATAGAGAGGTATCGATGGTGAGACTTTGCAAAAATTCTTTCAAATGAGCGCGAATTAGGACCCCTAGAACCCATATCCGGGGTCAGTTTGAATTTTTATATGCTTATATATATATATATATATATATATATATATATATATATATATATATATATATATATATATATATATATATATATATATATATATATATATATCCGTCTGATAACTCAAAAAATAATTAACCGATTTGGATGAAACTCGGCAAGTGCCTTTCTTTTATTAATGGCTTGGATGAGTTCGTTGGCCAGGAAAATCGGACGGGGTTTTCCGAGAAAATTTTGAGTTTTCTTTCAAAAAAAATTTTTTTTTCCGAAAATTTGGATAAAATTTGGTCTACATATTGCTTTGGGAAATACCTAACTACGTGCCAAAATTCAGCTTTCTCGGGTTACAGCAAATTGAGCTATTCAAATTTGAAACATTTATGTTTAAATCATAAGTATGTGGTTGCTGTTGGTTAGTCAATGCTTTTCTTATTGACTCATGAAATTCATTTGTTAGTTTTCGAGAAATGTCAATAATACTGAATTCACTGATTGTTAATCATTGGAAGCATTTACGATTATATTTAACCCTATTGTAATGTATTATCATTTATCACCTCTGTAGTATAATTATTTTTGCCTTACAACTCGCAGCGTTTTTAGTCAATTGTTGTTATTAATAGTCAATAGTTTCTTTCCGAATACACAAACCTTCCATTGACTTCTGCTTCTGCCGCTGTTACAGTCCTTTTATTTAGAGTTAGAGTTGTAACCACTCATACAAACAGTGTTTTTTAACCACGTGGCTGGGCGACTGACCGAATTCATTCCCAGTTGCTGTTGATTTACTCATATTCTCTTAATATGTTTGAAGATGTGGTGTCTACTTCATTCCAAGTCACTATTAACCGACTATTTATGAAATCAAATAAGTAAATTAAATCGATTGTCATAAAATATGTAGTGTATTAAGACAAGGGAAAAAGAAATAAAACATATATAACTGTGCACATTTTGATTATATTTTAGGGTGCTTGAGAGAGGTATTGTCACAGCATAATATCTTATTAAAGTTCATTTGTAAATAGGTTTAATTTTTATATCTTTATATATATATATATATATATATATATATATATATATATATATATATATATATATATATATATATATATGTATATATATATATATATATATATATATATATATATATATATATATATATATATATATATATATATATATATATATATATGATAACTCGAAAAATAATTAACCGATTTCGATGAAACTTGGCAAGTGCCTGTCTTTTATTAATGGCTTGGATGAGTTCGTTATCCAGAAAAATCAGACGGGGTTTTCCGGAAAAATTTTGAGTTTTCTTTCGAAAATTTTTTTTTTCTCTGAAAGTAACAAAGCTGTTTCAATGAAATTTACTATATATGTTGCCTCAACCTTACTACGTACCAAAATTCAACTTTCTAAGTTTAGAGAAAATTGAGTTAGTCAAATTTTAAATTTTCTTTCGAAAAAAAATTTTTTCTCCGAAAATTACAAAGTTATTTTAATGAAATTTTGTGGATATCTTGCATTATGAAAAACCTTACTACGTATTGAAATTAAACTCTCTAAGTTTATAGAAAATTGAGTTATTTAAATTTGAAGCATTTAATAAAAATTCACTACCATAACGCACTTGCTGCGTCCCGAGTTTTTTGTAATACGCAAAGGTTGTCAACTGAATATAAATCTAGTTAGCTATGTCAGTTTTCAGAAAACAAATCAGCTTACATTTCAATTTGTTTAAAACTAATATATACATACTTTGGGAGGTGAGCCAGACACCTTTGCTCAGCCAACAAGACGTTATGTTGGTGGGGCGTGTGATTTGGTATAGGTTATGTAACCTCAACACGAGATATTAAGGAAATCGGAAAGGCTCTCGTTAATGAATATTGAAGAGGATATCCAAGAAGATCCGGAATGCCCATTGCACTTTTTAGTATTTACTGTAGTGTAGTCATTGTACTTTACTGTTATCCATGGGTTCCTGGCCGGGCACATCCTTTTGTCATCTTGTGGTGGCTCCACTAACTTGCCTTATAAATGTGTCATTTGAAATCGGTTGTTTTCCTGAGCGTATGAAGGCGGCCATTATCGTCTCTCTCTTTGAGAAGGGAGATCCACGTCTTATGGACAACTACAGGGCCATTGCGCTGCTTTGGTTTTTTTCTAAGATCTTTGAGAAGGCATTTCTGCTAAGACTCGGGTAGTTTTTGAAGGGATACAATTTACTGTCTCCGTGCCAATTTGGCTTTCGTGGGCAGCTGTCAACTCACGATGCCGTGCTTAGCTCTTACCTGACAGTCTTGGATTACATAAACAGTGGGTCCAAATCCGCCGGGCTGTTCTTCGACATTTCGAAAGCGTTTGATGAGGTCAACCATTCCATTTTATTGAAAAAATTGGAGTATTATGGCATAAGAGGAAATGCATATTTATGGCTAAAAAGCTACCTGTCTGGGAGAAGTCAGGTTGTCAGGATACGACAGGCAGGTAAGACCTATATGTCTGGATTTTCAGCCGTGTCGAGCGGCGTGCCGCAGGGCAGCATATTAGGCCCTGTTTTGTTTATAATTTTTCTTAACGATATTGTTTATGATCTCCAACAATACCACTTAACTTTGTACGCGGATGACACTACTGCTGCAATATCAGGGGCAAGTTTTGAAGAGCTTGGTGCTGCAGCTAATGTGTGTGTGTGTGTGTCTCAGGTGTCAGCCTAGTGTTCGCGAAATGGTCTGGTTCTTAACACGCGGAAGACTGAAATGCTTCTTTTTTCTCCGGTGGGTGTGCATCCGAATCTGAGCCTATATGTGAGATCTGATAAAGGTTCAATAAGACAGGGCACGTCTGTAAAGTTTTTGGGGCTTCTTCTGGATTCTAACTTATCATGGGATGTCAATGTTGATCATGTGGTGGCCTCTCTTGCATCTATGAATTACGCGTTGCTGCAGCTGCGGGATACCTTGAGTACTCAGGCGTTGTTGACATGCTACTATGGTAGTGTCAACTGTCTCCTGGCATATGGTTTGCTGTGTTGGGGCGGCTGTGTGCATCTGGGGAGGATTCTGTTGATGCAGAAGAGAATTGTCCGCACCATGTTTGGCGTGCCGTCTTCCGTATCTTGTAGACCATTATTTATACGGTATGGCATTTTAAGAGTGACGTGCCCATATATGCTTGAGACGCTTTGTTATGCCAGAAAAAATATTAAAATTTTTAGTACCTGCGGTCATATTACAGAGTATGAAACAAGACAGGCTAAAGATTTGTATGTTCCCCCTTATAGGATCGAACAGATTAATCGGACACCTCGCAACACTGCAATACGCTTATATAATCATTTACCTGACAGCGTCAAACATTTGAGCAGCCTCAGGCAATTTAAGCTTGCTTTAAAATCGTTTTTTAGAGAGCATTCTTTTTATTCTGTGGACGAATATTTTAATTTTAAATTTCAGCGTTGATAAGCTGATTTTTGTGTTTTGACTATTTCCGATATCTTGTAGAGATCTATGGAGAGGTTTTAAATAAATAAATATATACATTGCACGTATGAGTGCCAGTGTGTATATTACTTCTGCATCGTCACGTGTGGAAGTATGGCATAGGCGACAAAATTTCAAATTTTTTTGTCGATTAAACGTCGTAAAAAGTTTCAAAACATGTAGAAAACATGATTTGGTAATGATTTTTTTTGTTTCGGTCGGTCTGTTGGTCTGCTGGTCTGTCTGTATGTGTCTGTTTGTAGCAACGATACCTTTAGAAGGAATTCAGATATCGTCTTCAACTTTGGTATACAGTTAGCAATCGACAAACGAACTGTTCTGATTGTTTTTGGGTAAAATCGCTTTAGGGTGTAGGGGATGAATGGGGGGTGATTTTGTGAAAATTGACATTTTTTCGTTAAAACTCTAGTAAATAAGGTTTCAGAGTTTATTTATTAGACAACTTTTAATTTCATCAAAAATCTGGTATTCTGTGTTAAAATGAAATTTGGGGTTGAATGTGTGGGGGTGCAATATTGTTGATAAAAATTTCGATTTTTTCTTTGCTAAAACGGTGTAAACAGTCTCAAAACATATAGAAAACGTTTTTCTCCCTTAGGGCTCGTCTGCGTCTTTGTCGCCCGGATAGCACCGCAGCCGTTGGCTTATTGTGCATGCCCTTTGTCTTTTCTACTCCACCCATTCCAAAATCACTGTGCCTTGAACTAGTCTGCACAGCGATTGGTAGGGTGAACTTTTATATTGCTCTGTCTTCGGTCTAGGCTGTCCGCAGATAAGTTGTCTTTTGCGGTCCAGAGCTTTACACTCGCACAAGATGTGCTAGGCTGATTCTTCCCCCTCGCCGTAGAGTCAGCATGCCAGGTCCCCCTCGAAGTGCCCCATTTTATGCAGGTGTTTATTGACAGCCATGTGTCCCGTCAATGGCCCTGTTATGTTCCTGAGCTGTCCTCTGCTAAGATTTAGCAGCTCCACAGCTCTCTTTGAACTGCGTTTCTCAATTACTGACTTCCCATGTCTGGCCCTGAACAGTCTGCCCAGCACACCTTATCTTCGTTTCTGACCCAGGACTTAATGGAACCCCTGGCAGTGCTCTTCGTCAGGCTCAGGACCCGTTATGGTCTTATGAATGGTTCTGCTGATCCTCTCTTTGCGAGACTGTCAGCTTTTTCATTGCCTTTGACCCCCAAGTGACCCGAAACCCAGACGAGGGTGACCTCATTCTGCCCAGCCAGGTCGCTCGTCTCGTCTCGCCATTCACTTACAAGCCTGGAATTTACCCGTGGGGCTTTGAGCCTTAAGGGCTGCCTGGCTGTCTGTGGCTATGAGGATCCTCTTGCTGGTGTAGCCCATCCTCTTGTTCTCTCGTACGCAGTGCAAGATACATTTCGGCCTAAAAGACTGTTGCATGAGCTCCGAGAGAAATACTGTGATTTACCGTCGGTCCTTCTGAATAAACACCTGCCCCCGTCTCACGCTCCCCGCCGGATCCGTCCGCCAACCAGACGAGCGCGTCCCGGGGTAGGCCAGGCGTCTCCCCCCGTCATGCCTCGCGGCCAGGGATTACCACTGTAAACTTGTTTTCCCTGGAGATTCGCGGGCTCGCGAAGTCTTACCTCATTTCAAGCATGGGCTCCTTTACGATCTCCTGAATTTTGCAGTGACCCCTGCAGCCTGTATAAAAACTTGATTCTGGAATGAATTCCGTCGGTATGTCGGTCTATCGGCATGTACATCTGTCTGTTAATAGGCGCAATAACTTTCGAACGAATTGAGCTATCATCTTTAAATTTGGTATTCAGTTAGTACCCGACAGAATTGTCTTTGGGTGAGATCGCTTTAGGGGGTAGTGAATAAATAAGGGGTGATTTGGTGAAAATTGGCATTTTTTCAATTAAACTCAGGTAATATAACGTTTCAAAAGATTAAGGGTACAGGACTACAAATATTTTCTTTGTGGTCAAGTTATGGCCGGTTAATTCATTCTATGAGAATGTCTTTCTGAAGAGAATAATTTATCACAGCTATGTGGAAGTTATGATTCAATTTGCAGCACTATTGGAAATGGCACTTGTGGAGATCCAGAGTGCTTATTGCACTTATAATTAAACACAGCGTTGACGAGGGTACCCTGGGCGAGGTATTCTAGCGATGAGGAAACACGCATTGGACAACCAGGAAGCCGGCATGGAACTAGTGTCGGAAACAGCACCCATTATACACACAGCTCAAACTATTGTTCAAGTATTTAGAGTGGGTTATGCAAAAGTAGTTCTGAGGCAATGATGTACATCGTGTAGAGTTTCTAATGTTGCTCTGTAAAGTATCGACTAAGAGCCTCGGTGGTCCAGTGGTAACAAGTGTGCCTCTGGGCTCAAGCGTACTGTGTTTGATTCTCAGGGGTCCCTTTTCACTTTTGCGGTACATACTGTACAATTAACATAAACCGAGGTTGTGACATTGTGTTTGAGCAAGTTGAATGTCTTGACGTTCCGCCCTTTGGAGGGGGTGTAAAGCCGTCAGTCCCGTGTACCATGCGATGTTAGGCACGTTGAATATACCTACCCTCCTTACAGAAAGGTAGGAGTTCGACAACATTTTCAAGGTAGTGAGGTGAAACTGCTCTGTGGCGTCGGTGATTGGCCACAGTCGCGGAAATAGACCGATGTTAAAAGAAGAAAATTATCGACCAGTGATTGAGTGTTGAACTATTTAGTTATTATTATATGTAACCGTTATTCATTGTTATTATGGGTTACTTCTATTGTTTAATAAGTAACTTGTAACTTATCTCTTCGAATGGGTGACCTTAAAAATGCCAGCGCTTGCAATTGATTTCAAATTGTATTTTAAAAATAGTAAAGCTACTACAAGTGAATTTGGCACACATAGTGCCGGTAGAACAAGCATATTGTGCAGCCAAATTGAAGGTATAAAATTAATGGAAAATTAAGTTATTAGCATTTAAAGTTATAATGAGAGATGACTCTCATAGAGCACTGGCTGCGTCAACATTTTTATCATTTGAAAATTTATTTTCTTGGTTACAGTATTTACTCTAAAATTTATGTAAGAGTTTATTTTCAATACATTCTATAGGGAGAGATTATTGGAACAAAGTGCATAGAGCTTTCGAAAATATCGTCTTTTAGAAAATCGAGTGCGACGAAAGAAATTTGATTTGTAGGAAATCCTTTAATGGGTTTTCTCTCAACATGCATCTGCAATAAGTAAGCACGTTCCTCTTAGTTTTGTTGCATTCAAACTACCAATGTCATATTCAATACGAGAGAAAATACATTTAGCAACATTTTTCACTATTTCTACGCTCATCATAATATTCCTACAGCTTCTGTGATGTAATGCTACATATTTAAAATATGCAACATCGTAATGGCATAATATTGTGTTGTAGTGTATGTTATTTATTTAACGTCAGTCTAATTATATGACTGTCAAATCCTCGGCGCCAAGAAAGAGTTTCAACCTCATTTCACCAAACATTTGCATCATGCATAGGACTGTCGGCCTTTTTCCCCCTCAGGGCTCATACGCGACTTTGCCGCTCGGATAGCACTGCATCCTTTGGCTTATTGTGCATGCCCTTAGTTGTTTTACTCCACCCATTCCAAAATCACTGTGTCTTGAACTAGTGTGCACAGCGATTGGTAGGGTGAAGTTTTATAATGCTCTGTCTCCGGTCTAGACTGACCGTAGATCAGTTGTCTTCTTCGGTCCAGAGCTTTACACTCGCACAAGATGTGCTACGCTGATTCCTACCCTCGCTGCAAAGTCTGCATGCGAGGTCTCCCTCGAACCGCCCCATCTTATGCAGGTGTTTCTTGACGGCCATGTGTCCGGTCAAGAGCCCTTTTATGTTTCTGAGCTATCCTCCGCTAAGATTTAGCAGCTCCACAGCTCTCTTTGAACTGGGTTCGTCAATTACTGACTTCCCATGTCTGAGCTCTGGACAGTCTGCCCAGTACACCTTGTGTTCGTCTCTGCCCGAGGACTTAATGGCTCCCCTGGCAGTGCTCTTTGTCACGCCCAGAACTGGTTCTGGTCCCATAAATGGTACGGCTGACCCTCTCTTCGCGAGACTGTCAGCTTCTTCATTGCCTTTGACCCCCGACTGACCCGGCACACACATAAGGGTGACCTCATTATGCCCAGCCAGGTCGCTTGTCTCGTCTCGGCACTCACTTACCAGCCTGGAGTTTACATGTGTATCCGTTTGTTAGTGTAGCGCATTCTCTTGTACTCTCGCACACAGTGCATTATGGCGTACATTTCGGCCTGAAAGACCGTTGCAAGGGCTCCGAGGGAAATACTATGACTTACCCGCGATCCTTTTGAATAAACACCTGCCCCCGTCCCAATCTCCCTGCCGGACCCGTCCGTGAACCAGACGAGAGCGTCCCGTTGTAAAAAATAATTTTCCCTGCAGATTCGCGGGCTCGCGAAGTCTGGCGTTGTTTCAAGCATGAGCTCCTTCACGAGCTCCTGAATTTTGCAGTGGCGGCTGAAGCCTGGGTTGATCTCCAGTCTACCATTGCAGGCTAGTCTGTATAGTCCTAGCCTGGGCTCCCCCATAATAACTAAGTGTAGGGGAACAGATCCAGCAACACCTCCACGGCGGCTTTTGTGGTTAAAGTCATGGCCCTGTGATGCCTAGGCAAGCCATCCTTTGGATCTTGCCTAGTTTTTGTTTGGCACTGGACTGTGTCACCTTAGGCCACCAGAGCAGTGCCGCGTACGTTAGCGATGGTCTGACCACCCTTGTGTACAGCCAGTGGGCCATACTAGGTCTTAGTCCCCACGTTTTTCCATATAGCCTCCTAGTGACGGCTAGGGTCATAACTGCCTTATGCAGTATTTTTTCAACGTGACCCTTCCAGGCTAGCTTAAAGTCCAATACGACCCCAAGATATTTTACCTCCCTGGTCATTGAGATATTCCTACCGTATAGAGTGAGAGCTCTGTGGCTCTCCCACTTCCTCCTCCTCGTAAACGGTATGACGGTTGCTTTCTCGGGGCTCACCACGAGCCCCTGACCAACCGTCCACCTTTCCACCACTTTCAGTGCTGTGTGCATGCGCTCCTACACTGACTGTGTAACCTTACCTCGGACTATGATGACAATGTCGTCCGCATAGTCCTGTACCTTATACCCCCCTCCCGAGAGCCAGCCTAGCAAGCCGTCCACGACTAAGTACCAGAGCAAAGGAGACAGAACGCTTCCCTGCGGACACCCCGCCAGCAGAGTCCCTCCCGCGAGTGTGGTGAACACCGCCTTGTCCCTAAGCATGGTACCAATCCACCTGCAGCAGGTCTCCTCTATTCCACGCTCCCTGACAGCTGTCAAAACCAATCCGAATGAGGTGTTGCTGAAGGCCCCTCTATGTCTAGGAAGGCTCAGAGCGCCATCTCGCTATTCTACAGCGTATTCTCCAGTTTCAGCACCAGTTGGTGCAGTGCTGTTTCTGTTGAGACTCCTGCTCTGTATGCATATTGTCCGCAGTGTAGGGGATATGCTTCCAGTACACCGTCCCTAATGTGCCGGTCGAGCTGTTTTTCCATTGTTTTTTAGCAAGAAGGACATGAGACTTATTGGCCTCAGGGACTTTGTTTGGTCTGTTGGACGCCCAGGTTTAGGAATGAATAGAACCCTGACCAGTCTCCATGCCCTAGAAATGTACCCCAGAGTCAGGCTGGCCCTCATAATGAGGGTAAGCGCTGGCGCCACTATATCTATACCCTGTTTCAGCATGATGGGCATTATTCCATTAAATCCCGGGGGTTTCTATGGCTTGTAGCTGTTAATGGCCCATCTGATTTTGCTCCAAGTAACCACCTTCTTAGCGACTGTCCAGTCTACTCTAGAGGCCCGCCTATAAAGCGCCTCTATTTCTGAGTGTTCCCAGTCCGGAGGTGATTGGTTTATTATGTTACAGCCGGGGAAGTGCGTCTGGAGTAAAACTTCCATGGTTTTCTCCCCCGAGCTTGTAAAGCCTCCCGTAGATGTTCTTAGAGCGCATAGGTTGGTCTGAGTGCCCTTGGACAGGATCTTGTGTAGTCGAGCACTCTCGAATGTGTTTCCACTTGGTACTCTTAGTCCCCCGCAATTTCGCTGATAGTTCTGCCCTGTAGGCTTCCCAGTCCGCCTTGCGAGGTTCCCGGTACCATACCGTTTGTCTTTTGACTTTGGCGATTTTAAGCCGGATGTATCTGTGGTCTGAGCTACTCACTTACCCAGACATAGCCCAGTTCTTAACAAAGTCACCTAGAAACTGGGTGGAAACTGTTAGATCTAAAACTTCCTCAAGCCTTGTTGTGACGAAGGTCGGTTTATTACCTATATTCAATATGTCTAAATTAAATTTCATAAAGAATTGTAAAAGTGACTCACCCCTAGAGTTTGTATCCGAGCTTCCCCACAACTCATGGTGCGCGTTCGTATTCATGCCGATGATAGTCTGCCATCCACCTCTTCTGCTACCCACCATGAGCTGCTCCAATTCCTTGGGTGGAGGAGGGTCCGTGCTGTCCCCTGGCAGATAGGCCGATCCGACAGTAATGACCCTCGGGCAATCCGCTCCTCCACATCGGATTTTGATCGTTGCCAGGTCCCTGGAACAGAAAAACTTTAAAGGCAGAAACTCTATCCCTTCCCCTGGTCTAGCGTGACCTCAGGATCGCGTCTGTCAACCACCGCCATCCCGAGGCCCTCTGCAGCCTCCCTATACGAGACAGTCTGCGCCGGTGTTCCGGCCCTGGTCCTTTTGGAACGTCTATCTGTAGTAGGCGTGCTAGAGCCCGAACGTGGCCTCTTCTGACTCACACTTTCCTCTTGCGCCTTTACAGGTGCCATGACCCCTTTGGGACGTCTGTATGTAGTAGGCGTGCTAGAGTCCGAGAGCTCCCTCTTCTGACTCGCACTCACCTCTTGCGTCTTTACAGGTTTCTCGACCATCCACGTCCCGGTTGCCATTTTCTGCGCTCTCGGGAGCTTCTTTCTTTGCGCCCCGGAAAGACCCTTGGACTGCCGGGGCAGTCCTGCTACCCCCACAGTAGGTCCTCACTGGTGAAGCGGCCACCAGAGTCCGCGGACCTCGCCGCCCTCCGGTGGGACCCAGCCTCCAGCTTGGGTGTCGGGGACAAGTCTGTGGTCGATCGCACATATCTACGTCGGTCGTGAAACCTCCAGAGTACGCGGACGCTGCCGCCCTTGGCTCGTCTCCGTTTTCGGAATAGACTCAAGGCACGAGTCTGTAGCCGGAGTCACTTCTCGAGCCTCATTGGTTTCGGTTTTATTTATATTTATGATTTTCATGTTGTTCCCACGAAAATGGGGGAAATACTGTCCACACCATCAGAACTGTCGGCCTTACTCCCCCTTGGAAAGGCAGAACGTGCAAACTTTAAGCTTTTGCAGGTACAATGCGGCGGCCTCAGTGAGCGCGGGCGCTATTTTGCAACAGGTGGCGTAGCTTGGTAATAATAACATTTATTTAGCATCAATTACCACATGGAGTGTCATAAGGCCTGAATATACGACGTAAAATACAATCATATATAGTATAATTGGCTTAAATAAAGAACACTAATGTGAGAAAAATTCAACTGGAAAAAATACAATGTCCCACAAACTTTGAAAGTATACAATAAGGGATAAAATGAAACATATCAGAAAAACGCTACACTAATACTGCAAAGCCTCGAGATCACAGACTAGGTATTCTGCCACGTTATGAAGAGAGTACTGCAGAAGCAGCTTCCTGATATATTGCACAAAGTTTCTATCAGGAAGATCCTTGATCCCTGCGGGAGACTTGTACAATTTGATACACATCTAACTTATGGCTATTGGACTCTTCTTGGAAAGATTAATTATAAACTCGCCCTTAAAGGTGTCGTATGATTGATACTCTTCGCCTGTTGGAGACGTCTACCATTCCAACGGACATATTTGATACATGCCGATATAGAAACTGAGACGATGGTCAGGATACCTTGCTCCTTGAACCACTCTTGACAGCTAGTGAGTCTTGGGCACCCACGTCTCATCCTCAGGCATAGCTTCTTTTTGTGTCAAAAGAAAGCGTTCTATCTCAGAACTGTAACTGTAAGTGTTTTCTGTACATGACCAAAGAGTGAAAATTTGAAAAATACACTAGTCCTGCGATTGCCTGAGTCGATTCTACTTTCATGGGTCTGATGGTATATATCGCTGTTGATAATTTCATGGTTAACGCTGTTATGTAAGGTATCTAGGCGAGGGTAGTCTCAAGTGTGATTCCAAGATGACACGTGGTCTCGTGGTTGCACGTCACCGTCCTGAAAGCCATTCGCTAGTTTTAGCTCTATTCAGCTTTATACCGTTTACTGAAAACACTCTTTCGCTCTCATAAGCGATTTATTGGTGCTAATTTGGTACCAGAAGCAGCTTTCTTGATGAAGTTGACGTCATCGGCATACAGCCTCTGAATGTCTAAAGGTATATCGACAGGAAAATCATTCACTTATATTATAAATCGTATAGGCCTAAGAATTAAACCTTGAGGCCCATTACATATAATGTATGATTCTCCAGAGAAAAAAACGTTCTCCCAAACAACAGTCTGCGTCCGGCCCGAAAGGTATGGTCTAAAGATTGACAACACACCACAGACCATCCTTTTACCATCTTGTGGAGAAGTGTAGGTTTCGCAACACAGTCGAAAGCTTTGCTCATATCACTTGATATGAGTTCGCCTTTCTTACGATTATCAAAGCTCCGGCTATTACCTCCAATAACTCGCTCAAAGTTGTTGTGGCTGGTCTACTGGATCTGAAATTGCGCTGATTGCCAGCTAAAACCGAGCTTTTTGGGAAAAACCAAGCAACCCTCTCTTCATAACCCCTTCGAGAATTTTTGATATGATAGGAGAAACGGACAGTAGACGATAGTTATCACAGGTGTTAACACCACCTTTCTTGTGTAATGGAACCACTCCGGATCTGTTCAACTTCTGTGGATAAAATCTCTGTTCTAAACAATGAACACATACAGTCGTCGGTACTTCAAAAATCATCAGGAACATCTTCTTTAGAAGTATAACTTCGAGCCCATAGATGCTCTATTCTTCATACCGTAAACAGTCTCCCTAAATTTTTCTTCACTGGTTAGATACATGAACATTGAGTTCTAAAATATAACATTTTGGACGAAGCAATCCAGTGTCACCAAATATGACATACAGATTTCTATGTGACCTGTATTTATAATAGTATCACAAAATTGGGCAGCACATAATGCTTTACAACTTTTGTTCAAACAATTTTTGCGTATCTCTATAAATAAGGAAGCTGTGTGTGTGTGTTGCATCACGGGATGGTTTTGAATGTTTTATTCATGAACCACAGACTTTTATCCTAAAATTTCGTTTCGAATCATAACCACACCCAGTACGGCAAACCTACCACTAGATTTTCTCATGTGAACAGGTAATAACTATATACGCGGATTCTTCGAAATATAAATGAAAACAAAATGGATACATCTATCCACAATCTCACGGAAACACAATCATTACATTAGTGTTACCAATATACACCTACATAATATCTTAAATACATTCATACCTGTTTTCACCCACGGCTTCACACATACAATCCAAACATGTTAAGGAAGTTATTTTTCAGTGTTGCTACGCTGAGCCAGCCTATATATTTAAAATTAAATTTACTGTTTTTATGAAATTGACGCAAAAAATCCGGCAACCTGAATAACATACTATCCGCCGTGGCCATGTCGGTCACATACATGCAGTAGCATATCTACATTATCAGTCAGCTGGCCTGAGAGGCCTGATTTGTCCGTCGGTCACAGATGACCGCAAGCTAATATCAGAGGACAATCAAGCGGGTGTCATGTGTGAACCTGCGAGTAAAGGTACCAATAAATTTTATTCCATAATGTTACGCTAGACGCGATTACTTTTTAGTGAATTTTTATTAAAAAAATTCACTAATAGAGAGGTATCGACGGTGAGACTTTGCAAAAATTCTTTCAAATGAGCGCGAATTAGGACCCCTAGAACCCATATCCGGGGTCAGTTTGAATTTTTATATGTTTATATATATATATATATATATATATATATATATATATATATATATATATATATATATATATATATATATATATATATATATATATATATATATATATATATATATATATATATATATATATATGTATCCGTCTGATAACTCAAAAAATAATGAACCGATTTAGATGAAACTCGGCAAGTGCCTTTCTTTTATTAATGGCTTGGATGAGTTCGTTGGCCAGGAAAATCAGATGGGGTTTTCCGGGAAAATTTTGAGTTTTCTTTCAAAAAAAAATTTTTTTTCCGAAAATTTCGATAAAATTTGGTCTACATATTGCTTTGGGAAATACCTAACTATGTGCCAAAATTCAGCTTTCTAGGGTTACAGAAAATTGAGCTATTCAAATTTGAAACATTTATGTTTAAATCATAAGTATGTGGTTGCTGTTGGTTAGTCAATGCTTCTCTTATTGATTCATGAAATTCATTTTTAAGTTTCCGAGAAATGTCAATAATACTGAATTCACTGATTGTTAATCATTGGAAGCGTTTACGATTATATATAACCCTATTGTAATTTATTATCATTTATCACCTCTGTAGTTAAATCATAAGTATGTGGTTGCTGTTGGTTAGTCAATGCTTTTCTTATTGACTCATGAAATTCATTTTTAAGTTTCCGAGAAATGTCAATAATACTGAATTCACTGATTGTTATTCATTGGAAGCATTTACGATTATATATAACCCTATTGTAATTTATTATCATTTATCACCTCTGTAGTATAATTATTTTTTTCCTTACAACTCGCAGCGTTTTTAGTCAATTGTTCTTATTAATAGTCAATAGTTTCTTTCCGAATACACACAGCTTCCATTGTCTTCTGCTTCTGCCGCTGTTACAGTCCTTTTATTTAGAGGTAGAGTTGTAACCACTCATACAGCCAGTGTTTTTTAACCACGTGGCTAGGAGACTGACCGAATTCATTCCCAGTTGCTGTTGATTTACTCATATTCTCTTAATATGTTTGAAGATGTGGTGTCTACTTCATTCCAAGTCACTATTAACCGACTATTTATGCAATCAAATAAGTAAATTAAATCGATTGTCATAAAATATGTAGTGTATTAAGACAAAGGAAAAAGAAATAAAACATATATAACTGTGCACATTTTGATTATATTTTAGGGTACTTGAGAGAGGTATTGTCACAGCATAATATCTTATTAAAATTCATTTGTAAATGGGTTTAATTTTTATATGTTTATATATATATATATATATATATATATATATATATATATATATATATATATATATATATATATATATATATATATATATATATATATATATATGATAACTCAAAAAATAATTAACCGATTTCGATTAAACTTGGCAAGTGTCTTTTATTAATGGCTTGGATGAGTTCGTTATCCAGAAAAATCAGATGGGGTTTTCCGGAAAAATTTTGAGTTTTCTTTCGAAAAAAATTTAAGTAACAAAGCTGTTTTAATAAAATTTACTATATATGTTGCCTCAAACTTACTGCGTACCAAAATTCAACTTTCTAAGTTTAGAGAAAATTGAGTTATTCAAATTTTAAATTTTCTTTCGAAAAAAATGTTTTTCTCCGAAAATTACAAAGTTATTTTAATGAAATTTTGTGGATATCTTGCCTTAGAAAAAACCTTACTACGTATTAAAATTAAACTCTCTAAGTTTATAGAAAATTGAGTTATTTAAATTTGAAGCATTTAATAAAAATTCACTACCATAACGCACTTGCTGCGTCCCGAGTTTTTTTCATTTTCTATTTATCACCTAAAGACAAATGACGACCCACTTCTATCCAGTTTTACATGTCAAAAAAGCAATTGTGACATATTTTACATAACACCATCCATCTGTGTCTGAACCGTCAAACATATTATGCACACTCTCTCGAAGGCTCAAGTACTGTTACGTCACCAAGAGATTGCAAGCATTCAAGTAACAAATTGCCTTTAAAGCGCCACTCGAATGCCTGAAAAGCACAAATGCAGATAAACGAGCTAGAACTTATTATAGCTACGCAGTTTCGCTATATTACCGAGCATCTCTGAAATCCCCTTCGTTGATATGTATCGCTGAAATGAACTGGTTATACAACACTGTAATACAAAAAGTAACTAGTACGCTTATACGATATAACAAGATGCAGCGAACAAAGACTAAAAAAATTTCGGGACGCAACAAGTGCGTTATCGAAGTGAATTTTCATAAAAATTGTACAGTATTAGTAAGACTAATTACTAAAAATAGTACTTTGCATTTAAACAGACCTTGAAGGTCTAATACGCGCTCATTTGAAGAATTTATTTGAAAGTGTTACCATCGATATCTCTTTTGGGAAAAAACTTTAAACTCCCAAAACTCAATTTTCTATGGAGCAAGGAAATTCAAATTTAGTGTATCTAGGTACTGTGTGTCAATGAGTGAAGATTGGAAACTGTGACGAGCACCGATAAGAACAATTTGGAGAACCCAATTCATCACAATACAGTTTTCTGACCCGACAATGGTTTCGCTAACAAAGTTAGCGTTCTCAAGTGGATGAGTTAACTAAGCGAATAGAGACTAGAACTAATATTTATATGTTAGTTGCCAAGAAGTTGCTAACAGCGTCCTCTAGAGAGGTATACAGATAGACCCCCACTGTTGAGTCTTAAATCCCTGTGATTAAAACTGCATAACTGCCTTTGTTATGCTATGCGTTATTAACATAACAGTTCGAACAATGGACTACATAGAACCGGACCTACTCTATTCATAGAAACATGTTTGTTCAAATTTCTAACGATATATATATATATATATATATATATATATATATATATATATATATATATATATATATACATATATACTATATATATACTCTCGTAAGGATCAAGCTGACGCGACTGCCTGACATTTTTTATTAACTTAAGATTTTCTTTATCTACATGATGATTATTATCCCAAATATACTGAGCAATGCATGATTTGTCAATAGTGCCATATCCCAGTTGCGCTAAACGTTCTTTAAATCTAGTTTCAATGGTTCTTTTAGTTTGCCCAACATAGTTAGGTTAGGTTAGGTTAGATTGTGAGTGGTCCATATCGGTCCCTCCACCGCGACCATAAGATCTATTGTGGCTCACGCCTAATGTCTATATTTCGCCCAACAAATCCAGCCTCCTACAGAGGTCGATAACCTTTGCGGGCGAAAGTTGATCCAGATCCTCTGGAGCAAGCTTTACCTTGCCAAAGAGCAGGTGTCTAGTCCTATCCGCTGCCGGACAGGAACACAGCACGTGCTCTGCTGTTTCGTCATTCTCCATACACAGCCGGCACTCGGTCTCCTGACCGATCCCAATACGGTGCATGTGATGTCGCAAGCGACAGTGTCCTGTATACAGGCCGACTGGAGTACTCAGTTGTTGTCTGTTCAACTCTAGAAGTTTCTTAGCCCTTGACTCAGACAGGCCATTTATGAAGGCCTTAGAGTGAGCTAATCCTGGAAGATTTTGCCAATATTGAATTGTCCTTCTATCTGTCCAGGTCTTTAAGGTGCGTTTTGCTGTGCAAGATGTTATTCCCAGCACCGGTTCTGGTCCGACAAAGTCACCAGGGCACCACTCCTGGCAAGCGCGTCTGCCGCAACGTTGCCATCATGGTCCGAGTGACCCGGTATCCAGACCAGCGACACCTCATTACAGCTGCCCAATTCGTTAAGGGCAGATTTACAACTCCATACCGTCTTTGAATTGCACCGGTAGGAACCAAGAGCCTTTATTGCAGCTTGGCTATCTGCATATATCTTTATCGATTTGTTTGTGCATAGGTCTTTTAAGCTTTCCCTTGCACACATCTCGATGGCATATACTTCTGCCTGGTGTATGGTTGCGTACTTGCCGAGGCTAGCTGATAGTCTAGCATCGGTGCTGCCCCCATATGCGCCGGCTCCTACTCCCATATTGGTTTTGGAGCCGTCAGAGTACCAGCAGAGGTCCGCTCTCAACAGGGTCGATTGGTTCCGGTCCCAGTCCTCCCTTTCCAGGAGGACGGTCTTGAAAGACAGATCTCTGCTGATTTTTGTAGGCATCAAGTCCGAGACCATTCCCAGAATCCTGTGACAATCACTGTCATCAAGGAGTCCGGACCCCCTCAGACTGACTTCCCTCGGCATGTTATCTGCCGTTTGTATTAGTCTGTACGTTGTCCACCTCGCCACCCTCTCCAACCATATGTGAAGTGGGGGAATATTGAGGAGGACCTCCAGAGCGACTGATGGTGCGGTGCTTATCGCTCCCGTTATCATCAGACATGCTTGTCTCTGTAGATGAGCCAGTTAGGCCCTCGCGGTACCACGAAGTACCTTAGGCCACCAAACTATGGCTCCATATGTTATCATAGGTCTGATAACCACTACATAGAGCCAGTACATCTGTTGGGGGTTTGTTCCCCAGTTGTTCCCACAGATTCTCCGGCAGGTCCACAGGGACATCTTAGCCCTGCGGATAACATTTTCTAACTGTCTGTCCCAGTTGAGCTTCTTATCTAGGATAACTCCCAGATATTTTGCTTGGTCCGAATATGGAATGTTTTCCCCCATAAGATTATGTGGTTTTAATTTGTCCAACCTTCTTCTTCTGGTGAACGGGACAATGATCGTTTTGCGAGGGTTCACAGACATCTGTTCCCTACGGCACCAATCATTGACTACATTTAGTGCTTCTTGAAGAGTACTAGACAGTTCCTCCTCAGATTTGCCTCTAACCATTATGACGAGATCATCCGCATACGCCTGGACCTCAACCTCCCAGAGTCCGAGGATAGCCAGCAGGTCGTCCACAAAGAGGGACCACAACAGGGGGGATAGAACGCCCCCCTGAGGACACCCTCTCGCAGCCCTAACATAGTTAAGTTCACGATCCTTACAACCTATTTCATAGATTCCCGACATATATGTGATTGTATCTTTATCCTTTGGGTTACCTAGAAAAATTTGTAATGTATTTTTTGTAGAAAATTTTAGCAACAAATTGGCTTTCTTAAAAATGCAATTGAAACCACTCGTAATTCGCGGTTCAAATGGTAAACAGACAACGGTTGATTGACTAGTTTCTCCACTAAGCAGGCAGAGTAATCATTCTACTTAGCTACATTTTTAATATATTCAAGTTCTCTGTTGTATCTTTCTTTATGTAAGGGAAACTGTATTAATCTATGAACTAGAAAATTCAACCTAGCCATTTTTGTGGAAAATTTTGGTGTCTGTATACCTTCCAAGAAGACGTTGTTCGCAACTGTTTGGCAACTAACATACAAATAGTAGTGCTAGTCTGTATTCACTTAGTTTACTCATCTCCTTGATGACGCTTACTTTGTTAGCGAAACGATCGTCGGGTCAGAAAACTGTATTGTGATGAATTGGGTTCTCCAAAATGTACTTACTGTGTGTTTCTTGTATTACAAACTCGTATTACAAATTTCAATAAAGTTACAAAAGCTTTCCAGGACAAAACTTAATTCACATGTAGAAAAGGAGCGAATCTGCCAAATTATAAACATGGCAGGTATTTTCCTTACTAATCGCTGGATAATTTCGTTTTAGTCCACCTAATCGAACCGGTTTCCCCAACAACAAAAAAAGTTTCTTGAACACAACTTCTGTGTTAGTGAATTTTCTGAATAAAAAATCACTAATATTAATAATAAAAAAATGTATGTAGAAAATTATAATTTTAGACTCAATAGTGACAAAGCTATTCAGGCGTTTAAATAAAAATGAGATCTTGGTTCAATATTCTTTATATATCTATGGTTCAAACGTAAGAAATTTGGACACTATGTTTCTACCAAATATTAAAGTTAAGGAAACTAAACAAAATGTTTCATTATGACGCCGCCGCGCTTCCTTTTATACCAGATGACAAATGCTCAAATAATTCCTAACCTACCAACAAATCTAATTTGTCATTGGCATAAGCTAAGTTACCGGGAAGTTAGAGGGCCGCCAGCTTTTATACAGTGGAGATGGGCGTGGGTTAAAATAAGATCTTAATTAGGGGCGCCACTTGATTGTTTAACCTCTACTCCCGGATATTCTAATAAGATGTTTACTAATCTGCTTCCTTGCCCAGATCCAACACAACCAAGAACTCTTGGATCACACTGGCAACTATAGCCAACCACAATCGAGCACAGGAAGCTACAAGGGATATATAATTACGATAACACAAATTAAAATTCGGAACGGTATGGTCTCATAGACCCACAAATAAAGATAGCGGTAATGATCTAATCTATCAACAGTCCTGAAAAAGAAAACACAAACACCAAACCAAAACACCTAAAATATGATAAAATACGGGCTTTTATTAACCTTCTTTGGCATACAAGAATTTATTAAAAGTTGTTTTAAAATTCTGATCTAAATTAATAAAAATAAAATATAAAGTCTCTATATATCACAAAAATGTCAAGTCCCAAAAAGTAATCAAAAAGCTTGACGAACGCTAACAATATATGCCCACTAATGGTACTATCAAAAGTGAAGCAATTATATGAATAATGGTCTTATAAAAATCTGTACCACATTTAGTGAAGTTGAAATAAAGAAATTCGGTTTGATTTTATTAAATTTAACACAGATGAATATTAAAAATGTACCTTATCAAGAATGTCTCTTATCACTTTATACGTTATCACAAAACGGAAAATTCTTACTTGAATTCCTTGACTTCTAGGCCATCTAATTATCATCAAATTCCAAACCAACCAAGGCCTCTCGGGATACGGGACTGCAACCACGGGAATAATGCAATAACGGTACGGCAATGCGACGACGAAAGGGAAGACCTTCTTACTGAGATCCTAATTCCTTTCTCCATTTAATTCGATAGCCATATATCTTGTTCGGTATATACAAATTCGCTCATCCATGTGAGACTTTTCCACTCCAAATTTACGGTACGGGAATTTACCAAAGATATCGCCCAATACAACAATGTCTGCCTACCACGAGGCTATTCGGCACAAAAATCGCCCTACGCAATGACTTCGTCGGTACGAGAATACTCCAGACGAGACCTGGAACTCTTCCAGTCGGTACGAGAATAATATCTCCGGTACAAGGAATGCTCCAGCCGATACAAGGACTATCCTACACAAGGAGAATCTCGCCGGTACAAGGTCCCTAAAAACAACAAGTAACGGAATGCTAAAGGTGTTACAGTTAAGAGAGAGGATGATTTCTTACCTCCAGGGAGGGAAACGAAATTCCACAACGGGATACGATAGATGTGGTCCTTAAATCCCCTAAACGGGTCTCTCCACAGCCTTCGGCACTAAATCCGTACATTACGACATCACCAGAAAGACTGCAGATTAAATTCTGAGAGCAACA
The DNA here is from genome assembly GCA_964006375.1 of Tillus elongatus. Lineage (NCBI taxonomy): Eukaryota > Metazoa > Arthropoda > Insecta > Coleoptera > Cleridae > Tillus > Tillus elongatus. Next base: position 30,442,772 of record OZ023264.1, read on the forward strand.
AAACCCACAAGGGAGGATACTTAATATCCAAAACTTGCTCCTCAGACGAAACCACGTGTTAACTCCACAAATTACCAACGAAATCTCTCTCTCGAAACTTTCAGCGCCTTCATATCTCCAACTCGAAAACACAGGTGCTGCCACATCCTTCGCTCTCTCTCGCATCACATACGTCTCCAGCCATCTATCCTCTTCAACATGCGGACCCTTTCCGAACTACGGCCACGGCCACGCAAGCGTGTAAGCCGGCCCGATATACCAGGGGTAATACAAATATAAATAATTTACGAAAGATCTAAATTCGATTCATTATAAGAGGGATATCCAGAAGAATTAACCACAGTTGTCGCCAATAATTCTTTTTACAACGCAGGGGAGGAACCACAATTACGTCCAAATTAGCTTAGATGTTTAGCTATCCAATTTATACCGTTACATCATGCATCAAGCGGAAATCGAACCCGGGCCGTCCGTAATCAAATCAATCTTTATTATATGATAGAAATATATACAGGGTATGTAAGAAGATACATATAATGTCCCAGCCGCTACAGCTTTAACATTAACTTACTTACCAGGTAATACAAGGATATTTGCTTAACAGATTCCGTTTAAATATTAATATTTACATGCTATAAAATTAAGCATATAATGCAAGATGTGTACAGTTGTCATTTTCTGGCATAATACACTAAAACTTTATTTAATTTTACTTAACAGGAAAATATAACAATAAAAAATCTGTGGTAACATATTTGTTGCATGTAATTAATCAGTTAGATGGACTAACTGGTATAGTTTAGTTTCACTATTTACATAATAAAAATAATACACATTTATTGAGAAGGTTTCCCTCCATACAGAAAAATACAAATAAACATACAATAATGAAAAATTCACACACAAAAAAAATCTCCCTCAATAAATGTAGAAAAAAAACTGCCTAAGTCAAAGACTTGTTGGCAGTATAGTTAAATACAATAATGCACAATTTACACCAAAAAAATCTCCCCCAACATATAGAGAGAAAAAAAAACTGCCTAAGTCAAAGACTTGTTGTCAGTATAGCAAACACAAAACTACAGAAAAAACACAACAATTTCTATCATTTCTACCATATGCTTCCCTCCAAAGAAGTAGTTGATTAAAACATCGTAACGCATCTGCTACACAAAAACGAAGAAGCAAACAACTTTAAAACACCAAAATCTAAAAAAAAACTAAGTTTCCAGTCTCCAATCACAGTATACATGCCTCAATACCGATATCCACTCCGACCTGCCTGTCCCAAGTTCAAATACACTGTTCCCTCTCCACTCAAAAAAAAAACGCGCACACATGCCCGCACACACATAAAATCACTGACTCATGCAGGACACCAGCGCGTACTTGTCCCTCTGTTGTCAATATCTTCTAAACAAAGAGTGAATGACACTTCTAGGGGTATGAAGAATCCAGCTCTTTAATCGTTTCTTAAATAAATTCAAAGAAGCATTCTAAAGCCAAGGCGGGTTTTGAACAATAAGTATTACAAGAAGTGTTCTAACGGGGTCTTATATTTTTGTTCCAATACCTGTTTTTCATTTAAATAAAATATTTGCAGGAAATTTATATGAAATGGATCTTTTCTGCAGTTTAAATTATAGATATTACGATTTAAATGTGTTATAATTGCTTAATTAACAAAATAAAGTTGAAACAGTTCGTCCTTAGAACTGTTAATAATAGTTAGGATGCAGCAAGTGCATTATGGTAGCGCATTTTCATCAACGTTCTTCCAATTTAAATAATCTAATTTCCTCCCAATCAATAGAATGTAACCAGTGGCGATTTAGACTTGCTGCCGCCCTAGGTCCTGTCTGATGCGCCGCCCTTTTTGAATAACAAAATTCAATTCATTTTGATTCAATATTATTATTTAAATATAATTTTTATTTTATTGAAATACAATTACAAAACAATACAAATAAATATTTAATAAACTCTAACGAAATAAATAATAAGCATTTTTCTTAAATTATAATGTATTGCTCAATTTTTAAATCTCTTCTTTCTGGCTCTCGTCTGTGCAAAAACATCAACTATGTCTGCATAATCAATTTCTTGAAGTAGTTGAGCTTCAATAGACCCTAATGCCAAAGCATTAAGTCTATCTTGGCTCATACTTGCGCGTAAATAATTTTCACCCTTTTCAAGGTGGATAAAGATCTTTCTCCTGAACAATTTGTAGCGGGAATACTCAAAAAAATACGTAGACAATCGGATAAACATCTCGAAGATTCTGAGAATGCAATACATTGCATATTTCTTGTGCAGAACGTAGATCTTCCGTATTTGCTAGGGAATCTTTGAGTTGGTAATGTAAATGAATACATTCAGTCCCAAAAGTCTCTTCCAAATCATCAGGATACTAGTTTATTTGGAAGATTTTTCAATTCATTTGTATCTATTTTAGATAAATTATCAAAAAAATTGAAATTTTCGTAAAGCTTTTGATAAGCAGTTTTACGTCCGGCCAATTGTACACTGAAAGTATCTAAAATTCTGTATACACATTGGTGCGAAAATTTTCTTGTCCAGATAAAGGTGTTCTTTCATTGACCCGTGATTCATCTGCATGAATTTTTCTGGTTTTCTTGCGACAGGTATCATAACGATAATAATCGTGAACTGCAGATAGGGCTTTGGCTCTTTCTTCATTTTCGGTAAATTGTTTATCTCTCATGTCTTAAAGAAATAATGCCAAAGAATTGTAGATTTGCACCACAGATGATAAATCAGCTTGAGATTCCTGAAGCTTCTTACTAGCAGCATTAAAACGATATAAACTAACATTCCGGACAATGACTATAATTGCTGTTTCTAGATGCTGCAATTTTCGCTGCAATCCCGTAGCTTCAGATCGCGTAATCGGTTTTTCGTCGCTGTTTTAGGAAATAAACTCCAGTGCATCAGTTATTCCAGGTCACTCTTTTTCTAACGCATAAGAAGCATCATGTCGAGCAGACCCACGAGTTTGAGAAAGACCCTTAAGCCTTAAACTTGTACGTTGCACCAATATCTCCCAACGATGTGTTGATATAGTAATGAAATAATAAAGTTCTTGCAAAGTACAAAAAAAGTCAACTGCTTCGGTTACGGATTCAGCTGCACAAGTTCCTACTAAATTTAACGAATGGGCAGCACAAGGAACATATTCTGCTAAAGAATTAATCGTAATTTTAAAAGCTTTACATATCTAAGAGTAATTTCACTAAAGACACAAACAGTAAAAAAGGATTTATACATGAATACATTATCTCGGCTCTAAAATTTTGGCGTTCTGAAAGGTCTGCCGCCCTCCAAATCGTGCCGCCCTATGCCCGGGCCTCACGGACCTAGGCGTAAATCCATCACTGAATGTACCTTGGTATGTAAGAACAACTTTATAAAGGCAACATGTTTAGGGAATTTCATCATAACAAATGTATTATTTTCGGTTGATTTCTTTTTTACTTTTCGAGGATGCTTCCTATTCTCAAGATTTATATGAAAATTAGCTTCTATAACGCACTTGCTGTGTCCAGACTTTTCATAAGTTTACGAACACAATCAATACTTACTTTAAATCTTGTTCATACTAAGCAACTATTTCTTTCTCTCGCTCTCCATCTCTCTCTGTCTCTCACTCTCTCCTCTTCTCTATCTCTCTTCCTCTCAATCTCTCTTTTTATAAATTTTCAGTCTTGATAAAATCTCATTTCAACAAATTGGCTTCCGTTCGCACGTCTGTAATAAGTGACGCATCATCAAGCTTCATTTGTATGCTACGCAATTATGACGTGATTGTTTTATTTGAAATTCCCGAACGTTTCCTTAACTTTCGTCACTTCTATCGAGATTTCCGCATATATAAGAGGAGAAGCAGCAAGCGAATGGGCAAGAATTTATCTCTGAGAAGCAACTTCATTATAAGAATTTATCATGCCAATAGAAATAGTAAGAAACAGCCAATAACATTTCATTTACAAGAGTCTTTGGTTTATTTCCCGAAGGAAATATAAGAAGAGAAAAGAGCCAGTTGGCTACAAATTGTAGATAGAAATTATGCCATGTATTCCCAAAAGAGCACTATATAATATATGACAGATTTATGATTAAATTCTTTCCCAGTGTCAGCATTCAGACCTAATTAGCATCCCCAGAGTATCTATTAAGAGTTGTAATCACAAAATGGATGTATTTTTAAACACAAGTCACAAATAATAGTCCGTGGTTCCTTTTATTGGTACCAATTTAAATCTGGGTCAAGTTTAAATCTACAAAATTCTTTTGTTGTCAACTAGCTTGTGCTTGCAACTTTTTCTGCGTTAACATAGCTTTTTTAAAAGGTAAAGGTATTTTTTGGTTGGTCCAGATTCCGTTGGTTTGTGGAGGATCTCGGTTATGAGTATAGATATAACATTGCGGTTTTCACAGTACTTTTCTACTCTTTTACGAAACTAACGATGCAGAAACTGACATGGCTCTCTTTGTTTTTAAGCTAGGGTGATTTTCAAAATTTATCATTTTTAGTCACCACCTGTATCTTCTTGATGTGATGAGATAGTAAAACTGTGAAAGTTATATGGAATAGATTTTTTTACCTAGAATTCAATGATGCCAATGATGTCATGTAATAATAATAATATCGGTTATTATCCATTATCAAGCTGTCTAAAATTTGCCAGATACAATAATAACACACATTTTTGTTTGTTCTTTAACGTCGGTCTATTTCCGCGGCCTCGCCGCCCCGATAGCACTGCAACCTTTAGTCTTACTCCACCCATTCCAAAATCACTGTGCCTTCAACTAGTCTGCACAGCGAAATTTTATATTGCTCTGTCTCCGGTCTAGACTGACCGTAGATCAGTTGTCTTTTGCGGTCCAGAGCTTTACACTCGCACAAGATGTGCCGGGCTGATTCCTCCCCCTCGCCACAGAGTCTGCATGCGAGGTCCCCCTCGAACCGCCCCATTTTATGCAGGTGTTTCTTGACGGCCATGTGTCCCGTCAAGAGACCAGTTGAGTTGCTGAGCTGTCCTCTGCTAAGATTTAGCAGCTTCACAGCTCTCTTTGAACTGGGTTCGTCAATTATTGCCTTCCCATGTCTGAGCCGTGGACAGCCTGTCCAGTACACCTTGTGTTGGTTTCTGACCCAGGACTCAATGGCTCCCCTGGCAGTGCTCTTTGTCACGCCCAGAGCCGATTCTGGTCCTATGGTTCTGCTGACCCCCTCTTCGCGAGACTGTCAGCTTCTTCATTGCCTTTGACCCCCCGAGTGACCCCGTACCCAGATGAGGGTCACATCATTCTGCCCAGCCAGGTCGCTCGTGTCGTCTCGGCACTCACTCACCAGCCAGGAATTTACCCGTGGGCTATTTAGTGCCTTAAGGGCTGCCTGGCTGTCTGTGGCTATGAGGATCCGCTTGTTGGTGTAGCCCCTCCTCTTGTTCTCCCGCACACAGTGCAGGATGGCGTACATTTTGGCCTGAAACACCGTTGCATGGGCTCCGAGGGAAATACTATGACTCACCCTAAGCCCTTCCGAGTAAACACCTGCCCCCGTCCCACGCTCCCCGCCGGATCCGTCCGTGAACCAGATGAGCGCGTCCCGTGGTATGCCCGGCGTCTCCTCCCGCCATGCATCGCGTTCGGGGATTTCCACTGTAAAGTTGTTTTCCCTGCAGATTCGCGGGCTTGCGAGGTCTGATCTCAAGCATGGGCTCCTCCACGATCTCCTGAATTTTGCAGTGGCCCCTGAAGCCTGGGTTGATCTTCAGTCTACCATTGCAGGCTAGTCTGATAGTCTGATAGTCCTAGCCTGGCCTCCCCCATAATAACTAAGTGTAGGGGGGGGGGGGTAGATCCAGCAACACCTCCATGGCGGCTGTTGGGGTTAAAGACATGCCCCATGTGATGCCTGGGCAAGCCATCCTTTGAATCTTGTCTAGTTTTTGTTTGGCACTGGATTGTGTCATCTTACGCCACCAGACCAGTGCCGCGTATGTTAACGATGGTCTGACCACCCTTGTGTACAGCTAGTGGGCCATACTAGGTCTTAGTCCCCACGTTATTCCATATAGCCGCCTAGTGACGGCTAAGGTCATGACTGCCTTACGCAGTATTTTTCCAATGTGACCATTCCAGGTTAGCTTAGAGTCCAATACGGCCCCAAGATATTTTACCTCCCTGGCCATTGAAATGCTCCTACCGTATAGAGTGAGAGTTCTGTGGCTGTCGCACTTCCTCCTCCTCGTAAACGGCACGACGGTTGCTTTCTCGGGGCTCACCCCTCGTACCCCTCGGTTCAGAAGCACACGTTCTTATCACTTAACCACCGAGGCTCTGCACGTAATACCTATTAGTTCCGTAACATTGTTTTATTAGGGGATAGATCATTTCTAAATGTAATCATCGCATTTATTTGCACCTGTGTCTAACAAATCATGGATGATTGAAGCCTAAATACCCACGCCACTGTTTAAAACTTAATTTTAAGTTTTATAAAATAATTAACTTAAAAGACATGTCAGCTGACTTACAAATTTACAGTCTCTCACAAACTACATAAAACAAGTAAATTGAATTCGTTCCAGCTTAAGGAACTTTTCGATGTTTTGACTGAGTCGTGTCTTATCCGAACAAATTTGTCAGAAAACTTTATTATCACAGCACTCTAGAAATAGTTATATAACAGACGGACTAAAAGTTTTAAGGGCTAAATATCTAGTAGAAAAGTAATCATAGCCTGAAACAAAGTCATCTCAAGAAACTTTTAACCTTTATTATATTTTTGCGTAATAAAAATTTCTTATGACTGAGGGTTGGTACCTCACATCTTAAAAAACTGCTCTTATGTGTTTCAAATGTGTTAATATAAAAACAGTAACCTTATAATAGAAAGTTTTCAAAATATTTATTTTATAAATAAGACGTTTAATGGTGGTGAGTTTTAGTTGGCAGCGTTGATCCTGCGCCAACGGTTGAGTTTAATAACTAATCTGTTAACTGATAAGTACACTTGGAGAACCCAAATCACCACAACACATTTCAAAAGACCTGACGATCGTTTCACTAACCAAGTTAGCGTCATCAGAGGATGAAACATTCTGAGAATTGAGAATGTAAGAATTGAGAATGTTTCATCCTCTGATGACGCTAACTTGGTTAGTGAAACGATCGTCAGGTCTTTTGAAATGTGTTGTGGTGATTTGGGTTCTCCAAGTGTACTTATCAGTGCTCATCACAGGTTCCAATCTTCACTTAGTGGTAATCTGTTAACTGTTGATACATTTCAACGCTTGGATATCTTACGAACGCAATTGTGGACTTTAAACAGTATTTTGACATTTATCTATCATTTTAAAATTCCGCGCCATAGTATAATCTGGTCATAACTTCACATCAAAGCAAAAATTAAAGCAAGTTTCAAAATAAAATAGAAAAAGGATAATGAAATGCACCGAACCTAGATTTTTTTTTGGTAAGTAAGAGGCTGTAGTCATTCAGGGTGCCTCCAAATTTTAAAGCTCCCTAAATGACAATTGTACATTTTATCAAATTATGGTATTACAAATGAAAATAATACTCAAGTAGAGAGAATGTATACGAGTAAAACACTAAATTACAAACTGCTACTAATTTTAATATTAAAAATTTTATACCGTGAATTTTCTTGTAATAAGTGTAATGCGAAATAAATTTAAAAACTGCATATTGCTAGTACAAAATCAACAGGTGTCAATTTAGTTTAACAAAAATTAAGAAAAAGGTAAGCTTACATGTAAGGCTAGATGTATTTTCACCGTAATTAGAAACGCAGACCGGATTCGCTCTACTTAGAGCTCGTCAGTGCGCTATACCAATCACAGCAAGAACACACCTATACTTTAAAGTAATACGGCTATGGTAGCCGGCCTCCTAGAACATTGTGAGATGTACGACACGGTCGCATCTCCGTGCGGAACCAGGTAGTATGTTGTCACGAGAGCTCTAGTTAACACAACATATTATAGATAGAGACCGTGTACAACCAACTAACCATTTTGTAAATTGTCAACACTGGTCCATTTATTCCCTAATACAGAGACAATGTATGTAAGGCTAGATGTATTCTCACCGTAATAAGAAACGTTTACTAGTTTAGCTCTAATCAGAGCTCGTCAGTGCGCTCTACTAATTAAAGCGAAAAAACTGTTCGTTGGTTGTACACAGTCTCAATTTATAACATTTTGTGTTAACTAGAGCTGTCGTGGCAACATACCAAATGGTTTGGCACCAAGCTGGCGACCTTGTCGTACATCTCAAAATTTTCCAGGAGGCTGGCTATCATAGGCATATTACTTCATAGGTGTGTTCTCGCTGTGAGTAGTATAACGCAATGACGAGTTCTAATTAAAGCGAAAATAGCTTGAGTTTTTAATTACAATGAGAATCTATCTAGCCTTACATACATTGTCTCTGTTTTAGGGAAGAAACCAGCCAGGGCTGACAATTTACAAAATTGTTAGTTGGTTGTACACAGTCTCTATCTATACAATTTTGTGTTAACTAGAGCTGTCGTGATAACATGGTACCTGGTTCCGCACCGAGATGGCGACCCTGTCGTACATCTTACGATGTTCTAGGAGGCTAGTTACCGTATTACTTTATAGGTGTGTTCTTGCTGTCATTAGTATAGCGCACTGACGAGCTCTAATCAGAGCGAAATCAGCCTGGGTTTTTATTACGGCGAGAATACATCCAGCCTTACATACTTTGTCTCTGTATTAGGTGAAAAATGAGCCAGGGCTGACAATTTACAAAGTTGGTAGTTGGTTGTACCCAGTCTCTATCTATAACATTTTGTGTTAACTAGAGATGCCGTGATAACATAGTACCTGGTTCTGCATCGAGATGGCGACCCTGTTGTACATCTTACAATGTTCAAGTTTACACTTAATTAGATAACAGATCTTGTCCTTAAAAGAGTAGAACCTTGCTAAATGCTAGGTTTGTGGGTGGAATCAAGCTTCACAAGAATGTTCCAAAACAACTACGAACAAATTATACAAAAAATTAATTATGGTATAATAGCAAATACATTAGGAAATCCTGACTTAATTAGAAAATGTGTTACATAAATATGTATCTATGTACCAAATTATATATATATATATATATATATATATATATATATATATATATATATATATATATATATATATATATATATATATATATATATATATACTACCAGCCAAGAGCATAAGATGGCCTTAACTTGATAAATATAAGGCTTTAGTCTAAATTATAAAATACAGTACTTGTCGTATATTCAAATCGATAATATTAATAATAAATCATTACTAAATAACCAATTCAATGACAAATTGGATAATAGAGAAATACATAAGTTATTTGTACCGATATATAAAGCTACTGAGATATTTGAAGTAAAATAAAAAAAGTCTGAATACAGCAAATAGTGAATTTTCATAAAAATGTTTTTAATAGAAAATATATCTTTTTTAAATAAAAGGCATGCAATTTGGTATAACCTACATATAGTAGAAACAGTGTACCTTATTTCATCAAAAATAACTTTCTTGCTTGAAAAAGTACAATCATTTTCCCAAAAAAAACTTAGAATGTTCCAGAAAAAACCGGTCTGTTTTTTCCTCAGCAACGAACCTTTTAATGCTATTTAGACACATGCTAAAATATAATTATCCACAAAAAGCTTTTTGACAAAAATTTGAAAAATATATTTCCTTGAAAATTTGCAATTTCCTTAACGAAAATTGCCATTTTCTTTACACAAATTGAAAGTAATTAGTAGTAGTTGCCGACAATAGGCATGGATGCAAAATGATGAAAATGTTTTGTATCCTCCTACTATGTCGAAAATCATAACTACTGGACAATTGATAGTCCCTTTATTAATCTTATTTTTAAAGGGGTAGACATTGATCCAGTCCAATCCATAGCAGGTGGTAGTGGAATTTTCCTTTATGTAATAGTAAAGGATTTTTTCACGCCCGAGGAGGTACCACCCCATACATCAAGGGGCCAGTGAAGTCCCAACGGACGTTTCCGATTCTGGTGTATGAGTCGGTTTCCCTTATAAGCAAAAATGATGATGGCACCTCCTTGTATAAAATATTCCGGAGGGAAAATACCCCTCCATTCGGATCTCCGGGAGAGGGGTGTACAGTTGGCGCCAACATCAAGATTTAACATATCCTTTTCGAATATATGTGGCCTAAATTCTAACCTGAACTCCGTCCACCATTTCCTCCAGGCTAACAGGCCCCAACTCCTCTTCCTCACCGAAACCCAAATCAGTGCCAAAACAGCCACTAATCACCTTAATTTCCCGGGGTATGAGCTCCTTACTGCCTTTAGATTGCATGGAGGCGTGTGCGCATACGTCCGTAGCAATCTACCCTGCACCAGACTTCCCAATTTAGAAGCTGGAAGAAAAGACATACTATGGATAAAACTCTCTCTCAGGGCTGCAACTAAATTCATCTGTTGCATTTACCGGTCACCTTCTGACAACAACTTTGTCCAGCTCTTTGACTACCTTTCTGAAAAAACCGACCATCTGATTTCTGAATATCCTTCCTCCGAGGTCACTATTCTTGGCGACTTCAATGTCCATAATAAGGAATGGCTAGGATCTTCAAAAACCGATCCACAAGGGAGAGCAGCGGAGGCCTTTGCAGTCAGCAATTCTTTGGCCAATATGGTTCAGCAACCTACTTACTTTCCTCGTATCCCAACACACAGCTCAAATCCCTTGGATCTCCTTCTTACTACAAATCCTGAATGCTATAAGATATCAGTCACCGCCCCCCTTGGTCGCTCAGACCACGGCATGGTCACTGCTTCCTGTGCAATGCAACCCGAGGTCACACAGCCATCACACCCACGTATCGTTTGGCACTACAACTCCGCAAACTGGGACGAAATGCGGGATTACTTTTCCTCATTTCCATGGGCGTCTGTCTGCTTCTCTCATCCTGACCCCTCTGATATCTCACAAAACGTCACCGAAATTATCCAAGCTGGCATGGAATTATTTATTCCACGTACACAGAAAACCTCTTCAGCCACTCAAAAGCCCTGGTTCTCTAAATCCTGTGACAAGGCCAGACTTGAAAAGGTCAAAGCTCACAAAACGCCTCTACACAATCCCAGTCAAGAAAATCGTCAAGCATTCAACGACGCAAGAAACCGCTATGTCCGCATTCTTTCTGAGGCAAAAAACTCGTTTAATAACCACATCAAAAACAAAGTTTCTACCGCCCTGGGCAAGGCTGAACTTTTTGCTTCGTTGTTCGCCGGAAATTCTACTCTCAACCCACCTCCAAATGTTCAACCACCAACAGTCCCCAATGTCGCACATAAAATGACTGATATCATTTTCAAAACTAGAAAGGTACGAAAGATGCTCTCTTCTCTTAATACCAGGAAAGCCTCTGGCCTTGACGAGATCCCAGCAATTGTTCTCAAAAAATGCGCACCAGAACTTGCTCCTGTCCTGACTCGTCTGTTTCAGATATCTTACAATAAAGGCATATTCCCTAGTAACTGGAAAACTGCTCGAGTACAACCCATCCCCAAGAAAGGATCCAAAGCGCTTCCTAGCAACTACAGGCCTATTTCTCTCCTTTCAGTCATATCTAAAGTGATGGAAAAGTATATAAACACCGAACTACTAAAATTCCTTGAAAAACACAGTCTAATCCACGACAGGCAGTATGGATTCCGTCAGCGCAGATCGACTGCCGACCTCCTTTCCTTTGTCACCCATTCTTGGAACAAGTCTATGGAACAACACGGTGAATCCCAGATTGTTGCTCTAGACATATCCAAAGCATTCGACCAGGTCTGGCACGCAGCGCTGCTTAATAAACTTCCGGCCTATGGCCTACCACCAAAACTTTGTACCTGGACAGCAAATTTCCTCTCCAACAGGAGCATATCTGTTGTTGTGGATGGACATTTCTCTAAACTGTATCCAATTAATGCAGGAGTTCCTCAAGGTTCAGCTTTAGCCCCTACTTTGTTTCTTCTCCACATCAATGACCTCCTCTCTAGCACATTCAACCCAGTTCACAGTTACGCGGACGACAGCACCCTCCACTCAAACATACAATATTCTAAGCCTGTCTCTTTAGCCCAATTAGATGAGGATCGCAGACTCATGGAGGGTTCTGTCTCTGTAGACCTCCAAAAAATATTAGACTGGGGAAGTAGAAATCTTGTACAATTCAACCCCACCAAAACTAAGCCTTGCTTTCTTTCTCACAAGAGATACAGCAGCCCTAGACCCATCACAATGAACAACCAAGTTATTCAAAGTAATGAGTCCTTTTCTCTTGTTGGCATTTCTGTGGATCGCAATCTTAATTGGCACCAACATGTTACATCAATTGCAGAAGCGGCTGCTAAGGAATTGGGTTTCCTCTTCCGGGCTCGCAAATACTTTTCACCAACTAATCTCTATACCTTATACACTTCACAAATAAGGCCAAACCTCGAATACTGCTCCCACATCTGGGGTGCAGCTGCCGCTTCTACACTCGCTATCCTGGACTCCATTCAAAAGAGAGCTATACGTCTCATCGGTGACCCTACCCTCACCCAAAGGCTTCCATCCCTTGCCCACCGACGTGCCGTTGGTGACCTCTCTCTCTCTTTTATAGATATCTGCACGGGCACTGCTCAGAGGAGCTTTCCTCCATAATTCCCCCACCTGCTGCCCCCAGCAGATCTACCAGGGGAACAGAGCGAATGCACCCTTTTAATGTCCAGGTCACCAGACATAGAACATTTTGTTATGCCCGCTCTTTTGTCCCGAGGACTTCCAAGTTGTGGAATTCCTTGCCGGCACATGTTTTTCCTTCTCCTCCGAACCTCCAAACCTTCAAGTCCAGAATTAACAAGCTGCCTCTTTCCTCCTTGTCAACACCCACGGTACGATAGTATTTAGGCTGTAAGCCCTCGTGGTGTGTTGTTGACATAAAAAAAAACAAAGTAATGTTACATGAAAATGATGCTTTTTTTTCGAAAATTTGCATTTGGTTTATAGATGTGCCTAAATCGATAGATATTTGGTCTAATATGCTTTAGTCATTTTTGGTGTCTTATTTTTTAGCGTAGTAGGCTATGGAAAATGCTAATCTTAAAATATTCCATACCAGGAAGTAGAGCTTTTGAAGAACTTTGTTTAAAATTTTTGTTTTGAAAATCGGCCGACCCGATATGAAATAATGAATTGTCGCCAATTAAAGTAAAACACACTATATATATATATATATATATATATATATATATATATATATATATATATATATATATATATATATATATATATATATAATATTATATATATATATATATATATATATATATATATATATATATATATATATATATATATATATATATATATATATTATAACAGGTAATTCGGGATAAGGGAAAAATATGTATGGGAAAGTTTCTGCGGCTATCTTGCAGGATTTTGCCCGGGCGCCAGCACCGATTGGGTTTTTTCCAGGAAGTCGGTGCACTTCCACAAGGGCTAGGCCTCTTTTATAAGTCGCTGTCAATAGCTACCTAGACCCGGGGTAATCTACAGTAAAGATAGTGTTCATTTAAGTCTTCAGGCGAATTCACTCGTAACTTCTAGTTATTCCCTATATAAGTACATTTGGAGAACCCAATTAATCACAATACAGTTTTAAGACCGGACGATCGTTTCCATAACAGAGTTAGCGTCATCAGAGGGATGAATAAACTAAGTGAATAAGGACCAGAACTACTATCTATATGTTAGTTGCCAAGCAGTTGCGAACAGCGTCCTCTAGGAAGGCATACAGACAGACCCCCAATGTTGAGTCTTAAATCCCTGTGATTAAAACTACATACCTGCCTTTGTTATACTGTGCTTCGTTATCAAATATTCCTTCTAACTTTTCCTTTCACCGTAGAAATGCGTCACCCTGTATATACGTAAACAGATAAAAACTGAAACTAAACCCGGATATGGATTTTAGGGGGCCTAGTTTTCAGTCATTTGAACAAACCTTTTTAAAATTCAAAAGTCGCGAGATCCTCGCTAACGAATTTTTTCTACGAAAATTAGCCCAATATTATAGACCGTTAAACCATAACCTTAATTAAAACTACTGCCAAAGCATCAGAGAAAGGGTCTATTTAAAATGAATTTGCTAGAAACAGTTTAGTAAAATGAAGGAAAATGACGGTTGAAGCTGAAACTTAAGAGTTTGTAGAACACTCCTCTTGTGATATGTTCTTTACATAAATCGTATTCGTTTTAGGTTTTTGGCTAGATGTTGCTATTTTTGACGTTTCAAATCGCGACTTTGACGTTTTGAGGTAAACTCCATTTTTTTCTTTCATGATTCACTTTTTCTAGTACCAACACGCGTACCAAATTTGGTTGCCGTTGCTTTGTTATTTCCGGAGATATTAAAAATTTCCGGGAAACCTTGGCCAATTTTCCTGGCTAGCGAAGTTGTCCAAGCCACTTGCAAAGGGAAGGCGCTCACCAAATTTTATCAAAATCGGCCGATTGTTTTTTGAGTTATCGGTCTGATACACACACAAATATATATATATATATATATATATATATATATATATATATATATATATATATATATATATATATATATATATATATATATATATATATATATATATATATATATATAGTTGGGTTCTAGAAGGCCTAGTTTGCGCTCATTTAAAGCGGTTTTTTTCAAAATTCAATCGCTTCGATCTTCTTATTAGTGATTTTTTAAAAGACTAAAATGGGTAAGCAAAATTTTGTGATATCAGTCAACAATCATATTTTGTTGGAGTAATCATCTAATTAGTGAAAACTCTATTCGTACCCTACAGTAAAGTTGTGCCAAATTAGATGTGAGATATTGTTTCAAACAATCACCTTCAGTTTCAGACAGAGGTAAGTTAATTGGGTATATACTTACTTAAATCCCCAGATTATCGTCACTTAATGATGAATTATCTGCTTAATAGACGTTTATATTAAACAGTTATATCAGCTGCGTAAACTTTAGTGACATCGTGAATCAATAAACTGGGTCCTAAATTTATTATGATCCATGTAAAATATTTATTAATATTATCACAGAATGTGGCTTGTGACCTTCGGTTACACTAGGTTGTTGTTATTGTTACATTTTAATATCGAATGAAACAGGAAACACAAAAGTGGTAAACAATATTTTTTATAATGATTTTATATTTTATTTTTTATAATTATCTTTTATAATGAGATTTGTTTACATTATAGCACAACAATATGTAATATGTCAATAATAATAATAATTATTATTTAACCGTAAAATGCATGGTTCGTCTCAAATAAAGCAATAGACAATTTGCATGTTTTTTTTTCTTATCAGATCAGATAAGCATTCCACAAAGATTATTTTTAATATGTTTTTCATTTCACATACAACAAAAATAACGATGAAAAAATAATTGAAAATACGAATTGCATAATTGATTTCAAACACCACTAATTTTCCGCCATGATCTCTGACGTCACGGGACAGTACAATATTTAGCAGTCAAAAGTCTCTGTGTTTAGATCCTGTGTTGCAAGTTATTGATTGAATCTTGGTTATTGCATGTGATTTTATTTGATAATATCGAAAATAAAGCTGATATAAATACTGTATAGTACAAATGTGTACAAATACGACTATTAAATCCCCAAAGAAACTATTTTTTATTGTTGCAAAAGTGGCTCAAATTAGAAAGCAATGGTGCAAAGTTATAAAGCGGGATGAAAGGAAATCTCCACAGTTATCTGGGAAATTTGCCTTGTATAGTTGTGAAGACCATTTTAATGTAAGTACCACCTTATTTTCACAATGAATATTAGTGATATAAGGTTAATATTCTTATCATACGTTATTAAGTTAGGTTGTAATTTCCATGTGGTCAAGGTATGTTTATCTGCCCCTCTTAAGTATTATCTTTACATATTAGGCTTAGTATTAACAACTGGTAAAAATGATAGTTATTAATTAACGAAATTATTGGCTTTGCTTCCATTAGCTATCTGTACTTAATACAGACAACATTGTTCTATCAAAAACATATTGTAGATTTCAGGTTATGTTGTTATCATGTCACGGTGACTTCATTCAAAGCGAAATATATTACAAATGACATGAATAAGTGCATGATATAATTGGATAAATATGTGTTCAACTACCACTGACTGATTTACACATACCTTCCAGCTTTTAGTCATTTTATTTCAGCACTTATGAAGTCTGGATTTTCACTGAAGAATGATGTCATCATAAGGCCAATTCTTGGCAAATTATCTTATTGCGCCTGTTGAAAACCTTTGTCTCCTATTTTATTACGCAGACTTCACACTATTTAACTAGAAGAAACACAATAAACGAATAAAATTCACCGCGATGTTGAGAAACAAACGGCCATACTTATCATTCTTCTTCTATTGCTTATCCATTAATGGATATTCGCGATCACATGTGCCCATTCTTCCCTATTTCTGATGGCGCTGAATAGGTCTCCTACAGTTTTTAGTCCTGTCCATTGTCTCACGTTTCTGAGCCATGACATCCTCTTCCTGCCGACTCCTCTCTTCCCCTCGATCTTTCCTTTGATTACTAATTGTAGGAATTGGTATCTTTCATTCCGTATTACGTGGCCCAGATATGCTGTTTTTCCGCGCTTGATGGTGTTCAACAGTTCACGTTCCTTTTAACCGTTCTTAGGATCTCCTCGTTTGTTTTTCTGGCCGTCCATGGTACATTTAGTATATGTCTGTATGTCCACATTTCGAAGGCTTCAAGTCTATTCATGGTATTCACTTTCAGCGTTCAGCCCTCCACACCATATAGTAACACTGACTACACGTAACATTTTACAAATCTAATTCTTAGGTTTAGGTCAAAATCAGTGTTGGTAAGAACTTTCCTGAATTTCATAAATGTGTTTCGGGTCATTTCGATTCGGCATCTGATCTCCGTTTCAGACGTCTATTTTTCACACAGCCACGTGCTTAAATATTTAAATTTATATACCCGTTCTACTGGGCATCTGTTGTGTGTTAGGCTTGCATTTTGATGTTCTTCCGGCTTGCGAGAAACTATCATGAATTTTGTCTTCTTGGTGTTGATATTAAGGCCAAAGTTTTTGCTACTGTCGCCTATAGCATTATGAAGATCCTGCAAGTATTTCATGTTGTCTGTAATTAGGAATGTGTCGTTTGCGTACCGTATGTTGTTGATCCACACTCCATTCACCTTAATACCTAGGTCGCGTTCTTCGAGCGCCTCCTGAAAGATGCTTTCAGAATACAGGTTGAAAAGGAGTGGAGAGAGAACGCATCCCTGTCTGACCCCTATAAGGATCTTTGTCGGTTCTGTGTGTCATATTATACCATAAGGCAAATGTAAACGCAATATTCATTTACTATATAACTACGTCACGATCAATAGCAGAAAATTCGCGGTTACATGATAATAATTCGAAATTTTCGACTTCAAACGTCTTTTTCTGTCCACTGTAGATGCTCTTGGGTATTTTTATGCATGTAATAATGTTCTATGCATGAAAAAGTATTACGTAAAAGTTAAATACATGGAATGGAAAATCAATGCAAATTGTCTAATGTCAATAATTGTACAGGGGCTTGTCGTACATATCACAAAGATAATGTAGCGAGTATACATCAAATAAAAAACAAAATATTAAATAGCTAAACAAGAACACAAATTAATTCAATAAAAATTAAATTCGTCTATGGAATATATAGGCCTCCCTAACACCATTTTCTTTCTTACAGATGTAAACTGTATTATTATTATGGCTTTTCTGCGGTTAGCTTGTTCTGAGGAATGATAAGTTTACTTTTACCTCTAGTTCTATCACTGTCAACCAGCTGATAGGAGATAAAACTGGTGCGAAGGTCATATACATAAGAAGGACAGGTAATTATATAAGTTGGTGGTATGGCTAGTATTTTACATTTATGGAAGAGCTTTCTACAACTGTGGTCCAGAGGAACATTACCAATCGCTCTGGTGGCCCTTTTCTGTTGCAGAAAGACACAGTCGGCATCGGACGAAAATCACCACAGTAAAGTTGGTGTAGTTTTTTATTTTTTTAGTTATGTAATATATATATATATATATATATATATATATATATATATATATATATATATATATATATATATATATATATATATATATCGCGATGGTGATTGACCGTTGCAGAGTGAAGACGTGTATTCGTGTGCTCCGCTGTTTAAAACCTATTAAAGGTGGTAAGCTAAGTTGTTATATTACCAAATTATAGTGGCTTGTATTATTTACACTGGTAAGGAATAAATTTAATGTAAGTTTGGTGAATTAATATAGTTATGCTAGGAACTCCTAGCATATAAGTATTATGTCGAGTGGTCATATGGAGAAGGGGGAGGTAGACCCCCAGACCCCGAAAAACATACAGTAAGTACAAATATTACGACAAATATTACAGATAGTAACGAAAATATAATAGTAATTAGTGATACCAATAGAGGAAATAAAGATGACAATATTTTATTAAACTCCATAAACAGTAATAATAAATATGAAAGAAAAATGCATTTTGATAACAGATTTAACATTCATGATAAGGGATCATTTTACATATTTGTGGAACACCAATCTGAAAATTTACGTGTAGGTAAAATACATCCAATGAGAATGGGGCGAATGTTTAACGAGACGGGTGAACTCAAGTCGGAAATAATTGAAGTAGCGCCGGTGGGCGTAAACAGAATACAAAAAATCTGGACGCAGCAAGTGCGTTATGGTAGTGAATTTTCATTAAAATGTTTTTAATAACAAATATTTTTGTTTTTTTAAGAAAGCAGGCATCAAATTTGGTTACCAGTATAACCTATATAGTAAAAACAATGTGCCATGTTTCATCAAAATAACTTTATTGTGTGAAAATATACAAAAATTTCCAAAAGTAAACTTAAAGTGTTCCCGAAAAAACACGTTTCTTGGTCAACCTTATAGGTTAATAGCAAATTGAGCTGTTCAAATATGAAACATTTGATCAAAATTCGCTACCATAACGCACTTACTGCGTTCAGAATTTCTTTTGTTACAAACATGCATTATATTTCGATGGAAAATGCAAAAATGCAATAACATAAGGCGTGTTTGATTAAAAAATATATGAAAAATTTGATCAAAATTCGCTACCATAACGCACTTGCTGCGTTCAGAATTTCTTTTCTTACAAACGTGCATTATATTTCGATGGAAAATGCAAAAATGCAATAACATAAGGCGTGTTTGATTAAAAAAAAGGAAATTTGTATCACCAACGACTTATGGGCCACCCTGTGATTGTAGAAATATTATTTTAAGATGTAGCTCAAGACACCCTATAATTAATATATACAAATTTTTTTCGTCGCTTATATAATAACGGATATATTGAGCTTTATTGATTTTTTACGAAAATTCGACAAAAATTGTATACCATTAAATGATAAACTCTATAGCTAAGGCTACTTGTCAAGCATCAGAGAAAGGGTCTATTTGAAATGAATTTTCTGCAAACATTTTAGTAAAATGAAGGACAATGACGGTTGAAACTAAGACTTTAGGGTTTGTAAAACATCCTTCTTGAAACATTTTATTTCTATAGCCCGTATTAGATTCAAGTTATTTGCCTAAATGTTGCCAATTTTGACATTTTAAATCGCCACTTTGACGTTTTGAGGAAAACCCCAATTTATTTTTCTTTAAATGCCTATAACTTTTTTCTCTTTTGAGCTACATAGCTAAATTTTGGTAGGTAACTTACCT
Source organism: Tillus elongatus (assembly GCA_964006375.1). Classification (NCBI taxonomy): domain Eukaryota; kingdom Metazoa; phylum Arthropoda; class Insecta; order Coleoptera; family Cleridae; genus Tillus; species Tillus elongatus. The sequence continues at coordinate 30,462,703 of OZ023264.1, forward strand.
ATAAGGATATAAACCTGCATGCCAAATTTGGTTGCCCTTACTTTGTTGATTCCGGAGATATAATTTTTTTTCGAAAGAAAATGCAAAATTTTCCGGGAAAACCTAGGCAGATTTTCCTGGCTAACGAACTTATCCAAGCTATTTGCAAAAGGAATTTTTTCACCAAATTTAATCAAAATCGGGCAATTATTTTTTGAGTTATCGGTGTGATACATATATATATATATATATATATATATATATATATATATATATATATATATATATATATATATATATATATATATATATATATATATATAAACATATAAAAATTGAAACTGACCTTGGATATGTTTTCTGGGGGGCCTAATTAGCGCTCATGTGAAGAAATTTTTTCAAAATTCAAAAGTCGGGATCTCCTCAGTAGTATGGATAAGCGGGTTCTGGAACACTTTAGGCGTAGGCGTCTGTCAACTGTCATTTGTCGAGTCTGTCACCTGTCATGTGTCAATTCAAGCCGCCTATCTTGGCACCAACTTGTCACTGTCAAAGAAAAAAATAATAGAAAAAGCAAACTAAAAAAAAAAAAAAAAAAAAAAAAAATAGAATCACGTCAAGCCGTTATCGTAAATTCTCTGCAAGGTGTCGCTACCGTATGATTCCTAGCATACGCATAGACCTTACGGGGGCCCGACGGGGGCGGGGGCGGGGGTTTGGGTCTGGCGTGGTTCGAGGCGGGGGTGAAGTGGGGGCTTCTGCTTCAGGACCGGCAGCGACGTAGTGTTGAGCTCAGTTTATGTTTGATTTGTTATGTAGTCGAATATATCGACGAAATAAACAATTTTATTAAACAATAGAGAAATCATAGATATAACAGTTTATAGAGAAATCATAGATATAACAGTTTATATCTTTAGCTAACGTAATATTTGCAAGTTGAACATCTAACATTCATTTGAGTGCCTTATAAAATGCAACTTCAAAAATTTTTGAATGACTATGACGATATTCTGCTTGATGATCATAGAAAAATGCTACATAGCCTTCATAAAAAAAATTTAAAATATGAACACCAAGAAACAAAAATTTCTTGTCATGGTCTTCATTATGTTAGCTGTATTTGGTCATCAGATGAGACAAAGGAAGGTCCAGACACCTGTGTATGTGTTCATCAGGAATTACTTAAACATAAAATACAGAAAATCATTAAGTTATATTTAAGAAATCTTATAATAGTTTAATCATTTAACCTCTGAACTTATTATTTATCAAATAAAATTACTGCTCTCTTGGCAACGACAGACACAAGCTATTTTAGTTCAATAATTGAACAAACTTGAAAGAAGCAACATGTGGATGGGTTACGTGAGTTACAGTGAACCAACTGATTTAAAAAGTGCTGTGGAAAATCTACACTCGCAATTTTACGACATTGCATTTGATGCTGAGCATGAATCCGTATATGGAATGGGCAGGTACATGTCAGTGTCTGAATGTAGAAAGCGTTATCGATTATACAATTATGCTGCTGAATTATGCAGTATATTTTTGGACTGTAATGGTAAGATGACAATTGATTTTTTTTGTACCACTCTAAGAAGATGCGGTTTGGATGAGTTTTTGGATGTAATTGCACCTTTTTTATCAGAAGAGGATAAAAAACTGGTAAAGTCTACAGAAGAAATAGAATGTGATAATAAAAAAGAAAATGAAATGGATTCAAGCAGTAGTAAAGAAACATTATATTGTAAGAGAAATGTATTTTAGTTACCTTATACATGTATCATTGTTAATAATAGAGGCTAATATTTTTTTGTTTTTTTTTTCTCTCACCATTTCTATCCCTCTGAATTAAAAAATATTCTTTGTTTCTTTCTACAGTAGTTAAGTTTCAGTGTGAATAAATAAATGAAACACAAAGTAATCGGATAACGTTTTTTATTGATTTCTTCTCACTTTAATTATTTTGTAAATATCCTGTCTTTAACAAAAGGATAAATTTTATTCCTAAATATATAAAATGTGGTGAAAATTGAGTATATAAATAGTATGATGTCCAGTATCTGCTGTGTATCATCATTATTGAAAGTTACAGTTGTAGAATTTTGTTTTGATAGATCACCTCTGTGTGAAAAACAAGTGGGGGCTTCTGCTTCAGGACCGGCAGCGACGTAGTGTTGAGCTCAGTTTATGTTTGATTTGTTATGTAGTCGAATATATCGACGAAATAAACAATTTTATTAAACAATAGAGAAATCATAGATATAACAGTTTATAGAGAAATCATAGATATAACAGTTTATATCTTTAGCTAACGTAATATTTGCAAGTTGAACATCTAACATTCATTTGAGTGCCTTATAAAATGCAACTTCAAAAATTTTTGAATGACTATGACGATATTCTGCTTGATGATCATAGAAAAATGCTACATAGCCTTCATAAAAAAAATTTAAAATATGAACACCAAGAAACAAAAATTTCTTGTCATGGTCTTCATTATGTTAGCTGTATTTGGTCATCAGATGAGACAAAGGAAGGTCCAGACACCTGTGTATGTGTTCATCAGGAATTACTTAAACATAAAATACAGAAAATCATTAAGTTATATTTAAGAAATCTTATAGTAGTTTAATCATTTAACCTCTGAACTTATTATTTATCAAATAAAATTACTGCTCTCTTGGCAACGACAGACACAAGCTATTTTAGTTCAATAATTGAACAAACTTGAAAGAAGCAACATGTGGATGGGTTACGTGAGTTACAGTGAACCAACTGATTTAAAAATGCTGTGGAAAATCTACACTCGCAATTTTACGACATTGCATTTGATGCTGAGCATGAATCCGTATATGGAATGGGCAGGTACATGTCAGTGTCTGAATGTAGAAAGCGTTATCGATTATACAATTATGCTGCTGAATTATGCAGTATATTTTTGGACTGTAATGGTAAGATGACAATTGATTTTTTTTTGTACCACTCTAGGAAGATGCGGTTTGGATGAGTTTTTGGATGTAATTGCACCTTTTTTATCAGAAGAGGATAAAAAACTGGTAAAGTCTACAGAAGAAATAGAATGTGATAATAAAAAAGAAAATGAAATGGATTCAAGCAGTAGTAAAGAAACATTATATTGTAAGAGAAATGTATTTTAGTTACCTTATACATGTATCATTGTTAATAATAGAGGCTAATATTTTTTTTTTCTCTCACCATTTCTATCCCTCTGAATTAAAAAATATTCTTTGTTTCTTTCTACAGTAGTTAAGTTTCAGTGTGAATAAATAAATGAAACACAAAGTAATCGGATAACGTTTTTTATTGATTTCTTCTCACTTTAATTATTTTGTAAATATCCTGTCTTTAACAAAAGGATAAATTTTATTCCTAAATATATAAAATGTGGTGAAAATTGAGTATATAAATAGTATGATGTCCAGTATCTGCTGTGTATCATCATTATTGAAAGTTACAGTTGTAGAATTTTGTTTTGATAGATCACCTCTGTGTGAAAAACAATTCCTTGTTGTTTTTACTGCATCTGTATTTTCATAGTCTTTTTGAGTAATTAAAGTTTCATTTAAAACTTGTTTCCACTGAGTTTCGCCGTAACTTCTATTTGAGTATATGAATCTGAGTTTATATTTCAGAATGCTAATGTCATTCTTAGGAATGTTCGATGTTTGTAAAGTTGGTATACCATCTTGTATCAATGGAACCAGCTCTACCCACTTATGCGGCCAGGTATTATTTTCTGTATTGAAACATGCGTACGCTTTTACCACTTCAGATTGATGATACACTATAAAATTATTTTTACCCAAAACAACAAATATAAGAAGAGTTGTTTTCAGTAGAGCCATTTTTTAGATACTGATTTTTTATCTTTAATTACTTAACTTTTATTAAAAAGTTCAACCTAATAAGAAAAGGTTTCGCTGTAAACAAAATGATGATATTCACGATTCGAGATTTTGTTGAAAAGGATTATGAATTGAATAAAGTACAACTGAAGAGATTAAATGTTATATATTTAGATATTTGTTTTTACTTGTATACATAATAGAAAGTTTACATTTTATCAGTGTTGTTTTAAAATAACAAAAATTATATTACAGTTTAAGAAATACTCATCGAATAAGTTTGTGTAACATTTCTTGCGTCTATATATTCAGGTAATGATGTAAACGCTTCTGCTTTTTCAATTTCTCCATTGCTTAAAATTCTCTCTGATTCAAATTCTCGATATTCATAGCATGAAATTGTCAATAACCTTTCAGTAAAATTGGAATCATAAGTACACCTTATGGGTAATATAATATCATCGCCATATTCAAGCCTGAAATGTCGATAGAAAGGATGAGTACTTTCAATGATGCCAGCAATTTCCAACTCTTTTTTAATTAGATGTTGTCTGAAGGATTCAATAGCTTCCTCCACTGTCACAAGACTTATTTCTGAAAGTTTTTCAGTTGTTTGTTCGTAAACTTGAAATTGTGTAGTAGCTTCTTGTGAGTAGACACTTGTTGTTTCTGTCGTTTGCACGGGTTGTGTTGACGAAGTTTCAAATGTTAACGAATCCGTTATTGTTTCTGGAGCTGGTTCAGCTTCGAACGAAGTTGACAATGTTGATGAAGTTATATTTTCAGAAATATTACTTGAAATAGAAGATACATCGTACACTGGTAATGTTTCACTTGATGTTAGTACTTTGAAAGCCAATTTAATTTGCACTGTTTCATTGGTAGGTAACTGAATATTGAATTTCATTCGTGCTACTTTATCGGGTTCTGTTAGCTGTATTGCAACTGGAGCAGGTGAAGCAATGTCAGCAATGAAACAAAAATAGGTAATAAAGGTAACACTGAAAAACATTAACTCCATTTTGAGCGTGATTCTGATTTTCAACAAGTGTTTACACTGACGAACGATGAGTGCGTTCTAACTGTTTCCATTATGAATCAGCTTATATAAACCTTATATCAGTTGATAAATTAATCATAGACAACCTACCTATCATAGATATTTTATTATTTCTATACAAGTTCATTTTTATCAATCCAAGAATTTTGATCATCGGAGAAGCCTAACCATTTCACATATATTTTATTACCTCTTTCTTTCAAAACTTTCTGAATAAGATATACATTAGGAAATTTAGCTTTTAGTAATTCTAACTCGTAGAAGCAGCCTTTTATAATATTGCCTTGGTAATCTGCGAGAATATATGTTACAGGATTGGTGATGTTGATTTTGACAATTTTAAAAACTTCTGTAGTCCAATTTGGCGTGTAACTTTTTTCAAAGTAATGTTTATACTTGCTTATACGCACAAATTCACCAATTCTGTATTTCGGTTTTGGAAATATTTTAATTTTACTATATACAGTTTTCAGCAATATACTTTCATTGTTAATATTTACATCACGAGGTTTCATTTTAATAGTTCTGTGCACTTTATTGTTGTACTTGTCAACTAAACTCTGAATATTATCTATCCATCTATAAGATCCATTTAAACTAAATTGTTTCCACATCCAGGTTTTTAGAGTTCTGTTAAATCTTTCCACGATAGACGCTTTAACCTTACTATAAGTAGAGTAATGATTGATGTTATGTTTCTTCATTAATATGGAAAATTGTTTATTATAATACTCCTTCCCATCGTCTGTTTGTAAATTTGCAGGGCGCTGTTTCTTTAAGATTTGTTTCATTGCACTGCTTACCTCAGAACCTGTCTTAGTTTTTACTGGTATAGCCCATGCAAACTTTGAAAAAGCATCAATGACTGTTAGTAAATAACGGTATCCGTCATTTTCAGTGGAGTATTTTCCCATTTCAACTAAATCTGCCTGCCAAAGGTCGTTGATGCCCTTTAAGATAACCGCACGTCGTTTGAAGTTTCGACGTGCTGGTCTATGCAATTCGTTTACTAGATCTTGCTTACTCATCTTATCGAAACTGTTATTAAACAACCATTAAACGTTTAATAATATAATTGCATTGCTTTTCTGCAAAGTGTCTTCTTTTGTTGTTTCCCTTGTAGATGTTGAAAATAACTTCTGGCTGGTGTTTTTGTCTTATCTTAAAGGCTTCTTTTTAAAGATAGATTAATTCCAACAGGCTTCACAACTTTTTCCACAGAAATGGTATTCTTAAATTGTTCAAACTCTTTCTGTATTTTATTCAATGTATTATTTAGTTTAAAAATTTTTTGACGCATCTCATTTTTAACTAAACTTATTTGATTAACTTTATCATCAACATACTGTTTGTTAACTGAATCTTTCGGTGCTGATGGACTTTGTAAATTACATATACGTCTGTTCTGTATATCAAGATTACCGTCTGTAGTTAAAGAAAAACCTAAATTGCGAAGAAACGAGGCACCAACACGATCTGAATTAATTCGTTCAGAAGAGGAGGAACGTCCGAATTTATCGATAGTCATTTTAGTTATGTTAAAGAAAAATATGTTTTCTTTTTATATAATAATTTTTGCTTCTTTTAGCTCTTCTAGAATGGAAATAATCTCATTATTATGATTAGTATGACCTGCTTGCTGTGATGCTATTAGTAGTTTTAGTCTTTCCACTAATTCGTTAGGCTCATCCCAGTAAACATAATCAGTCTTATCTGATAAAGATTTCATTAATCCCTTTCCCACGACCGCTAATCTTTGCTGCTTTAAAATTTTTGTGATTATCTTATATTTAACACTCTTACTTCCAGCGTGCTGTTGGGATTTATCAAAATTTCGGTGAAGTAAATTTGCAGTGTTTACAATTTGAATGTAGTTTGATTTATCACTAACAGTACATTGATCTAACGAAGGTTTTTTAAAAAAAAGCAGGCTTATTAATCCAGGCGTCGATTCATACACTTGTCCATTTATGTAAATATTATTATCTTTAAGTGCAAAAGGTACATTTCCAATTTTCCACTGATTCTCGTCTTCATTGAAATAAGGTGCATATTTCTGATCAAAATCTTTCTGTTTTATATTCAACGAATTTATAAAAAATCCTGTTTCATCCTGTGGAGTGAACTGCTTATCTTCGTATCCAGATGATTCGATATCTGGCTGTGTTAAATAACTCTCTTCGTTTATCTGTGATTCGGGATATTCCGATGCGAATGATTCAAACTTGAGTTCATTTTCACTGATTTTCCTCTTTTTTACTGGTGGCACATCTGTTAGTTTCTTTAGAGGAGTTGTAATTGGTTGAAAAATTTGCTCTAGTTGTGCGATATCGTCTATTTTTGCAGCTTTCAGAGAGTCATATTTCTTTCTAATTATATTTTGTGTTTTTATGATGTCACTCACTATTTCTTCATTCATGGTTATTTAGTTAGGTGGCTTAATTAATATAAAATATAATGTAGCTTTACGGATATAGGTCCTTTAACAGCTTCTTTAAACAGGTGCTGTTGAACCTTAATCAGCTTAATAAACAGCTTGAACAGCTTCTTTAACAGCTTTTATCAGCATCCAAACAGCTCAATCAGAGTTTCAGAACAGCGTTGTTGACTGTATAATCTTGACTGTCTATTGAACAGATATAGAGTGAATATGAACCCGGATAGCACTAATATTTATAGTATAATGTATGTATCAAATCCTTTTCTATATCGACCATTTTCTAACGTACAATCTTTATTAATGACTAAAAACCCATGTTCGTCTTTCCAACATTCTGAACACATTTGTCTAAACGTTTCAAAAGATACATCTGTATTTACATGATCATCATATATGTGTTTTAAATTAAGCCTGTCCTGTTTAAAAATTACTAACACATTAGCATTATCACGTATTAAGTGTTTTGGTATACGTGTGTAAGTTTGACCTAAGTAAAAACTGTCAATGGCTTTATGTCGACCCATACAGAAATAAGATCTTATATGATCTTGTTTCTCACAAGCAATATCATCAAACACAAATATCGAATTACGTTTAACTTTTTCAAGAGGCAACACAGCATTATTTTCCGTAAAAGTATAGTAACCTATGCCTTTTATGTCAGAAAGCAGCCTTTTTAGATATAAATATTTAGGTTGATATAAAGACTTTGAGTAAATGTAAACGTTTTCAAACTTCAATCCATTGGGATGTTCTAGTAGAGATATAAGTAAATTAGTCTTTCCGCAATTTGACGAACCCACAATTATGGCTCGTATACTATTAGGTAATAGTTTACTATGTTTGAAATGATTTTTACAGTTATGATTAAAATCAATGTTTCTAACTGATAACTCATCATGTTGACGAATCAGTCTCATTTTAACAACTGGGTAAACATATAAAAGAAAATGCTTTTAAACTATACGTTTAGTTTACAGAACTTATTATTATAAATAACATTGAGATACGATGTTAATCATCAGAAGTCCTTTAACCAGTCGAAGGTTAACTTCAAGAGGTTCGGGTTTAATTAACACAGTTATAAATAAATTACCATTTGAGATTCATTTGCCAGGAGGTTATCAGTTTTGCGGACCAGGCACAAAACTTAAAGACCGATTAGCAAGAGGTAACCTTGGTATAAATCCTTTAGATAGCGCATGCAGAGAACATGATATAGCGTACTCTAAAACAAACAATTTATCAACAAGAAATAAAGCTGATCTTGTGTTAGCCGATAAAGCTTGGCAGAGAGTAAAAGCTAAAGATTCAAAACTCGGTGAGCGAATAAACGCATGGTTTGTAACAAACGTTATGAAAGCTAAAGCTAAAATGGGAATGGGTGTAAAGTTAAAGAAAAGGAAACCCAATAAGAAAATCAAACAAAATATTCTGAATCATCTTATATCGAAAGCTAAAGCTGATGTTAAATCTAAAAAACCTCAAAGTGTAAAAAGTGCTATTCGAATAGCTTTGGCGGCAGCTAAAACAGGCATCAAAGGAAAACAAATTATTCCTCCGCGAATGCGGATAATTCCGATTCCAAAAACTGGAGGTGTACTTCCTTTTCTTATTCCATTATTTGCAGGTTTATCTGCGATTGGAACATTATCTGGGGGAGCTGCAGCTATCGCAAAAGCCGTCAACGATACAAAACATGCTCGCAAGCAACTTGTTGAAAGCGAGAGGCATAATAAGAAAATGGAAACAATCGCAATGGGAAAAGGATTGTTTCTTAAGCCATATCGAAAAGGTCTTGGCTTGTATTTAAAGCCAAAAAACTTGTAAAAGTGCTACCCAGCAGACCTCTCAATGAACTCGATTTGTATAAATTTGCAAAAGACATTCCCAATTTTAGAGGAGTATTCATGTTAAATGAATTACCAGTAAAATCGAAGAAAACGGAATGTGGCATTGTTAACTTGGATAAATCAAACGGTTCAGGGACACACTGGGTGGCGTATTATAAAAATCGCAATAGAATTATTTATTTTGATAGTTATGGTAATCTTCGACCGCCCAAAGAACTTATAGCTTATTTAGGAAACAATATTATATATAATTATAATAGATATCAAAACTATGATACTGTAATTTGCGGCCATTTATGTTTAAACTTTTTATATGAAAATGCTAATAAATAAAGCCATGTCGTTACTTGTCTATTTAGTTTTATTGAAACCTTCAGTATGTCAAGAGTATTAGAATTTACTGGAAATGATTCTGTTTTAACTGCAAATTATTTTCCACCAATACCAGTACCTACTGCTTATGAATGCGGTTTAGTCAGTTTATATACATATAATTCGATACCAAACATAAATCAGAGCAACAATTTATTTCATGTCGGAAGTGAAGTTATTGAGCTATCAGAAGGTTCTTACGAAATAAATGATATTGTGAATTACATAACAGCTAAATTAAAGCAAACAAGAAGTAAACCAATGGTTAAAATAGAAGCTAATAGTAACACATTAAAAACAGAAATTAAATCTACTGCTCCAATTTACTTTAACCGTGAACGAACAATTGGTAAATTGTTGGGTTTTAGTAAATGTGAAATAACTCCAGACGTAAAAGTTGAATCTGACTTACCTGTAAACATAAATAAAGTTAACAGTATTCGTGTTGAATGTAATATAGTGACTGATTCGTATGTGAATAATAAACTTGTTCATACAATTCACGAGTTCTCACCTAATGTTTCACCAGGATATAAAATAAACGAGGTCCCAACGAATATAATCTACCTACCTGTTAATGTTAATGAAATACATTCAGTTGTTATCCAGTTAGTAGATCAAGACGGAGATTTAATTAATTTTCGAAAAGAAAAAATAACAGTAAGATTACATTTACGACCTCTCACCTGGAATGATGGAAACAAACACTTTAAATAAGTAAAGTTTTCTTAAAAGACATTAATTCATAGATGAGTGTCAGAGGATTAAGATCTGTGTGCAGCTGAAAGAGTTAGCCTTTTTAATTTTTGTAGTGAAATTAAACAATTTATTGGGTATGTTAGTTTACGACATTAATAATAAAAGTAATAAATATACACAGTCATCGTACAAGAAATTCAGTTCTCATATCAAATTGACAGATACAACAACAAAGCGGAAGAGCACAAAATCTTTAACTCAAGAAAATAAAGAATTTCTGAAATCAATTGGAATTACTTTACAAAATGAGTGATGTATTAAATATAACTGAAATGGCTCGATATGATGAGTCGATAGCAAACAAGTCATATCATACGTATTCTCCATTTGTTGAATCATACGATATTAATGATATAATTAGAATTTGCATCCAAAATCAGGATTTAATTTTGTTACCATGCGAAAGTGTTCTTATTGTTGAAGGTTTACTGTTAAATGAGAAAAAGACAGCTGACGATGCACTTAAATTTGCAAATAATTGTTTTGCTTTTATGTTTGATGAAATACGTTATGAAATAAATGGAATTGAGATTGATAACTGTCGAAATGTGGGAATTAGCACAGCTTTGAAAAATTATGTGTCACTAAATTCAGCTGAAAGCACCACACTTATTAATGCAGGTTGGAATGTAAAAAATGATCCCAAACATCCAAGTGGGCCGTTTAATTTCTGCGCACCTTTAAAAATGTTATTAGGTTTCGCTGAAGATTTTAGGAAAATTATACCAAATGCTAAACATGAATTAATTTTAATGAGAGCAAAAACAAATAATAATTGTGTAAGTACAACATTAACAAAGTATACACTGGATATCAAAAAGATTGTATGGAAAGTGCCGCATGTTACTCTTAGCGATGCTGAACGACTCAAACTCTACAAAAGGATACAGAGTCAACGTCCAATGGAAATAAGTTTTCGCAGTTGGGATTTGTATGAATATCCGCATGTTCCAAAATCAACACACACTATTTGGCGTGTGAAAACAACTAATCAACTTGAAAAACCTAGATTTGTAATATTTGGATTTCAGACTAACAACCCCAATAAACATAGAGAAAATCCTAGTGAATTTGATCACTGTCACCTCACTAATTTTAAATTACACTTGAATTCAGAAACGCATCCATACGATAACTTAAATATTTCGTTTCAAGAAAATCGATATGCATGGTTATATTATATGTATTCAGTCTTTCAAGAATCCTATTATGGATGCAACTCATCACCTTTACTGGATATAAAAAAATTCAAATCTCAAGCACCTATTGTTATCATTGATTGTTCACATCAAAATGAGGTTATCAAAAGTGGTCCAGTCGATGTTCAGATTGAATTTGAGACTGCCAGCGAAATTCCAGAAAGCACTTCAGCGTTCTGCTTATTGTTACATGACAGAAAAATTGAATACTCCCCGCTAAGTGGCGACGTGAAAAAACTGATTTAATACAACAAAATTTTACAGCTGCAATAGTAAATATTATTGATATATTGTGAAATAAAACATTGATATGTTAACAAACAGTTTTATCTCTAGTCTAAAATTACATTCCCATCCTCGAAACTGTTATAAAAGCAGATGTATCTGAATGTGGACAACCAGTCTTCTAATTCAACAGCGAAGTTATAAACATTTCTTATATTCACATCAATATATAACTGCATAATGAAGAAACAAATTGTAATTGATGTACAAGGGTTTAAAGACTATTCAAATGCATTTATCTGTAAAGAATTAGTTATTCTTTTTAATGATGTGGAATATTTACGTTTTCTGATTAAACCACCATACGATTTCTCACAACTAAGTATAAGTGAACAGAAACAAGCTATTTGGCTACAGAAAAATCATCATGGACTTGTGTGGAATGAAGGATCCTCTAACTTTGAGAGCGTAAGAAGATTTCTGATTTCCAATATAGACTTACATACCAGTATTTTTGTGAAAGGTTCTGAAAAGAAGAAATGGATAATTTCAATTCTTAATAAGGATTCAAATATAATCAATGTTGAGGATCTTGGATGCAACAGTTTGGAGAAACTAAAAAGGGACTATCCATTTACAAATAGATGCTCATCACACAGTGGTTGTTGCGCTCTGGAAAATGTGTTTTTGATTAAGTATTATATTAACAATAAATAGTTGTATGTAATTTTACTAGAGATTTTCAAATAAAACACATAAAAATTTAAGTGAGCAGTTTTATTTACTTTGTTATTTATTTTTAGTACAGTTTCAAGCATAAGTCGTTAACATATTATTTTTAATAAATCCTTAAGATCTAAATTACATAGAGATATTTTAGTTACATTTTGCGCGTAAATATAATGTATTTTGAACCTAAAAATTAACATATTACTATAAAAGTGTGTTTTAATACAAACGATAAAAGTAATAAATTAATCAGTTTTATTATAAACTTTCATCTTCAATTTTATAATGACCCCAGGCATAAGTTGATACTCCATCATTTCTAATAAATCTCTTATCATCTAAATAACTTAGCGAAATTTTATTTATATTTTGTGTGTAAACTTCATGAATTTTTGATCTGAAAACAAGCATATTACTATAAAAAATTCTCTTTTTATACAAACACTCTCTATAATCGCTTAAACTTAGTCCATCTAACGCGGTCTTATGTTGATGAATTTAAAATGTGACTTACAACATAATTATTATTACAAGCTGTTATTACAAAATATTATGTCTGATGAAATTATAATATATTTGTCGTATACATTTTGCTGATATTAAACTCACAAATAAGGATCTTGTGTAATTTACAGTTCATTAATCTAACCTAAATTCAAGCTCAAACAAATCGTAACAAAACTATTTTTCCATGTTATCTTTGTTTTCACTATTTATCAGACACGTGCAGGACGTGAGAGGGTATTTAAGATCATATTTCTTGTTAAATATTTACAGTTTTATTCGACAATCAGAAGTGACACATCTTGTTAGTGATACAGTGCTACACCTTGATCCTTATTATGGAGAAAAGATCAACAGCACCTTCTTCGTATAGCCCATCAAATGCTATCAAGAAGCAAAAAACCAGTCAATCGGTGAAGAAAATTTCTTCAAAAAAAATGAGTACTCTAGAGAAGTTCAATTCTCTAGGAGCGTTCATGTGGTTAAATTTAGAAACGATGGAAAAGAATAAACCGTACCTTCTGACCAATCTTACTAGAGGTACTTCTAAATATGGTGAAAGGATCATCGCTGAACTCAATGGCGACAGCAAATTATACCTGCCCGAAAGGTATAATGAGTTCAGTGATAAGCAGTTGGCAGAGCTGGGTAATGGTGAATACATGCTGATCAACCATGGACAGGAGCGGAAGGTATACAAACTCGAACTGAAAAAGAAAGAAGACGTGGAGATACCTGTAGAAGCGGCAACGTCTGATGATGACACGGATTTCCCTGTGTACGCTCAAACATTCGAAGATCATGGTTATTATGCTCCTGTCTAAGTGATTTAATTTTATTTTATATACAAATAAAATTTTATTCGCCTATTTTATAATGTATTACACTATTAGTTATTAATATAAATAAAAAAATATTAATTAAAGCTTCATGTTTTATTTAAAATATTTATTCTTAATTTACAAATATACAGATACACTTTTATTTCAGTGATGGTCTAATTCTTAAATATAACTTAATGATTTTCTGTATTTTATGTTTAAGTAATTCCTGATGAACACATACACAGGTGTCTGGACCTTCCTTTGTCTCATCTGATGACCAAATACAGCTAACATAATGAAGACCATGACAAGAAATTTTTGTTTCTTGGTGTTCATATTTTAAATTTTTTTTATGAAGGCTATGTAGCATTTTTCTATGATCATCAAGCAGAATATCGTCATAGTCATTCAAAAATTTTTGAAGTTGCATTTTATAAGGCACTCAAATGAATGTTAGATGTTCAACTTGCAAATATTACGTTAGCTAAAGATATAAACTGTTATATCTATGATTTCTCTATAAACTGTTATATCTATGATTTCTCTATTGTTTAATAAAATTGTTTATTTCGTCGATATATTCGACTACATAACAAATCAAACATAAACTGAGCTCAACACTACGTCGCTGCCGGTCCTGAAGCAGAAGCCCCCACTTCACCCCCGCCTCGAACCACGCCAGACCCAAACCCCCGCCCCCGCCCCCGTCGGGCCCCCGTAAGGTCTATGCGTATGCTAGGAATCATACGGTAGCGACACCTTGCAGAGAATTTACGATAACGGCTTGACGTGATTCTATTTTTTTTTTTTTAAGTTTGCTTTTTCTATTATTTTTTTCTTTGACAGTGACAGGTTGGTGCCAAGATAGGCGGCTTGAATTGACACATGACAGGTGACAGACTCGACAAATGACAGTTGACAGACGCCTACGCCTAAAGTGTTCCAGAACCCGCTTATCCATACTACTCTCCTCATTAGTGAATTTTTTTTAAGAAAATTCACTAAAAAGCCTGGACGCAGCAAGTGCGTTATGGCAGTGAATTTACATAGAAATATTTTACTATAACTTTTTTTTATTGTAACATAGAAGTCTAAATTTTGGTGTATAGTTTACTTTTTATATCGTAAACCTACCTACCAAATTTGGCTATCGTAGATTTTTTATTTTTTAAGATAATTTTTTTTAAAATGAAAACTCAAAATTTTTCCGGAAAACCTCGTCCGATTTTTTGGATTAACGAATTTATCAAAGCCATTTACAAGAGGAAGGTACATGCCAAATTTTATCAAAATCAGCCCATTATTCTTTGAGATAATTTTTTTTTAGAATGAAAACTCAAAATGTTCCCGGAAAACCTCGTCCGATTTTCCTGACTAACAAACTTGTCAAAGTCATTTACAAAAGGAAGGTATATGCCAAATTTTATTAAAATCGGCTCATTACTTTTTGAGATAAGAATTTTTTTCGAATAAAAACTCAAAATTTTCCCGGAAAATCTCGTCCGATTTTTCTGACTAACGAAATTATCCAATCCATTTACAAAAGAAACGTACATGCCAAATTTTATTAAAATCGGCCTATTATTTTTTGAGTTATCGGTGTGATACATATATATATATATATATATATATATATATATATATATATATATATATATATATATATATATATATATATATATATATATATATATATATATATATATATATATATATATATATATATATATATATATATATATGAAGCATTCACAGGCCATTTAGGCCCATAGCTTGGTAATACATTTCCATTGCTTCCTATCCAGTGCAATCGTCTTCCAGTTTTGGACTCCTTTTTCTAGCAAGTCTTGTTGTGCTGCATCAAGCCATCTTTTTCTTGGTCTTCCCCTCTTCCTTCTACCCTCTGGATTTGACCAGACACACTTCTTCACCATTCTCTCCACACCCATTCGTTCTATATGTCCCAGCCACTGTAGTCTGCGTGCCTTAACCAGTTGAGACACCGGCGGTTCTCCATACATTTCATACACTTCCACATTTGGACGTCTTTCCCACATGCCATCTACTTTCTTGCCTCCGAAGATTCTGCGTAGTACCTTTCTCTCCCATATCGCTATTCTGTCCTCCAGTCTTCGGTTCATTGTCCATGCTTCACAACCATATGCCAAGGTTGGTCTTATCACAGTCCTATATACTCTGAGTTTCGCAGCACGCGAGATGTTCTTTGATCTAAGGAAGCTGTTAAGCCCTCCCGCACATCTGTTGGCTTTTGCTATCCTTAGGTTAATTTCTACCTCCTCATCACATCTATTGTCTACTAATACACCTAAGTACATGTAATTATTAACCTCTTCGAACTCTATGACTCTCTCCCCTCGCATTTTCACTGTGAAAGGTTCACTATTAGTCACTTTAGTCTTTTTAATTGCCATATACTTGCTCTTGTCCTTATTTATTTGAAGTCCCACACTGTCTGCTACTTCCACCAAACTTCTAGTGATACTTTCCAGCTCTTTTCTATTTCTGGCCAGTAACAATATATCATCCGCATAAGCAAGGCACTGATGACTCCTGTCAAACAAGCTCCCAGTTCTGTTTATACCACTCTCTCTTATCACTTTCTCCAGAACTATATTGAATAGTAACGTTGACAGCGGATCTCCCTGCCTCACTCCTCTTCTCACATCAAACTCTTCTGTCAGATTTCCGTTTACCCTTACTGCGCACGTGGTGTTACATAGTGTCATTATTACCAGTTTCACAATATACTCGGGTACTCTGAACTCTCTAAGTATATCAACTACTTTACTTCTTTTCACTGAATCGTAGGCGGTCTTAAAGTCGACAAAGATCATGTGTACTGGAATCTCGTACTCGTAACAGCCTGTCAAAACCTGCTTTAGCAGACATATCTGGTCAACTGTCGACCTACCCTTCCGAAAACCAGCCTGATATTCCCCTAGCAAAGGCTCTATATATTTTTCTAGCCGTTTCTTTATTAGTGTTGCTAAAATTTTGTAGGCCACATCTGGTAACGCTATCCCCCTATAGTTGGTGCATTCTGTTATATCTCCTTTCTTAAATAAAGTTACCATGATGGTCTTATTCCATTTTTTTGGCATTTCTTTTGTTTTCCAAATTTCTTTTATTAGCTCATACATCATGGCAACCAAAGCAGTCCCTCCGTATTTAAAATTTTCGGCCATAATGCCATTTTCACCTGGACTCTTGTTGTTTTTCATTGTTTGTATAATTTCTTCTATTTCTTGCTTCGTTGGATCTTCTGTAACTTCTTCCTCTTCATAAAACTCTTGATGACACTCTTTCAGTTCTTCTTCATCTCCATCATTATGCAGTTCTTCGAAATGTTCTTTCCATCTTCTGCATATGTCTTTATCGTTTCCAAGCAAATTGCCTTCCTTATCCTTAAAGAACACTGCTCTGCTTTGGTGGCCTCTTTTTATATCTTTCACGTCTTTGTAGAAGTTACGTATTTCATTTTTTTGATATTTATATTCAATATTTTTTATTTTGTCTTCCAGAAATTTTCGTTTCTGGGTTCTACACATATTTTTTGTTCTCTTTCTTTGTTCGTTATATTTTTCTAGGTTTTCCTCCGTTTGCGCCTGAAGCATTTGATGTCTTAATACTGCTCTTTTTTTTAGTGCGGCTTTACATTCTTCATTCATCCAGTACTTTTTTATTTGTTTTCGTCTCTTTTCCAGGGTTGCTTTCGTTGCCTCAGTCACCGTCTTTTCTATCTTTTCCCATTTTTCTTCAATGCCGTCTGTATTCAGGAACATATCACTACTATAAGCTTTGTCTATTCTTTTCTTGTAGTTGAGGGCTATTTCTTCTTTTCGTAGATCATTAACATTGTATCTAGTTTCTGCCCTCCTTTTTTGTGTCTGTTTAATCGTATCTGGGAATCTTAAAACAGCCTTTACCAAGAAGTGATCTGAATCAGCTTCCGCACCCCTACGTGTTTTCACATTGGTGATTAGCCAAGCATGTTCTTCCTTTATTAACAAGTGATCTATTTGATTTGTTTTATTTTGTCCCGGTATCGTCCATGTTCCCTTATGTATATCTCTTCTTCTAAAGTGTGTACTCATTATTTTCATATTCTGTTCTATTGCTAAAGATATCAACCTTACTCCATTGTCATTACTCGCCGTATGTTTACTTTCACCTCCTGTTATTGACTTATATATGTCTTCATTGCCTATCTTTGCATTTGCGTCTCCCATCAAAATTATCACGTCATTTTTTGGTATATCTTCTAGCGTTTTTTCCAGCTCTTCGTAGTACTGATCTTTCACTTCTTCTTCTTTTTCTTCTGTTGGAGCATGCATATTTACAATACTAATCATCTTATCTTCTGCCTTAATTCTTATGGAACATAGTCTGTCTGACTTTGGTTTGAAACATTTAACTTTATCTTGTAGCTTTTCGCTTATTAAGAATGCGACTCCATACCTTCTCATATCACTACCACTTGTAAATAGGATATAGTTTCCAACCCTTTGTATATCATTTCCTTTCAAGTGTGTTTCCTGTAACGCCACTACTTGCATACTATATTTATTGACCTCCATAATTAGATTATTCAAAGCACCCTCTTCATACAAACCCCTTACGTTCCACGTACCCAGATTTAGATACTCGGTTTTCGGTTTCACCTGGTATTTCCCTGTTTGGTTACTGTGTTCTTTATCTTTATTGGTATTTGCGTTTGCTCCTCTCGTGTCCCTATACAACTCCCTAGCCCTTATTGACATGCCAACATCTTTTTCCGTATACGTAGCCCTTTTCTTCGCCTGTTCAGTTCCCTTTTTCCACTCATTCTTGCCTAATTTTTTGTCTCATGCGTACCACTATTATATTCTACCTGTTTAACCAGGCCATTTTCTTCATCCCATTTCCAAAGCTGTCCCTCGACTATTAACTTCTTAAACCCAATCTTGACAGTTCTACCTTTGGCTCTTTCATCTTTTGCTACGTTTCTCAATTCGTTTTGAATTTTTCTCTCTTCCCTCGACATATCATCATTTATATACACAATCTCATTCTTGTAATTTTTTAATTTATATTTATTTCTCATAATTTCTATTTTCTCCTCTATTTTATAAAGTTCAACAAGACAAACCTTTTCACTGAGTCTCCTAGCTTGTTTTATTTCAACATTTACTTCTAAATTCTGTTTCAAAAAAATACCCATGTTCTCTTTTAAACTCTTTGCATCGTTTGTGTTCATTTTTAGCCCCTGTATAACTATATTCTTTCTTTTCTTCTCCTCTTCTAGAATATTTAATTTCTTTTTAATATCCTTTACCTCTTTTCTTAATTGATCATTTTCCATTTTCATGTTTTTATTTTCTTCTTTAATCACTTTCATCTCAGCTATAATTTTATCTTGTTTGTCTTCTATTTTGGTTATCTTCTCTGTTAAATCCGTTAGCATGTTTAACATTATATCCAACTTATTACTCTCGCTTTTCATATTTTTTTCTGGTGTTCGTGCCATTTTCTTACTTCTTTGGAAAATATCAGATATTGGAAAAGCCTTGCGTTTTCCCTCATCAGCAGAATAGTCTTCACTGTCACCCATCTTATACAACTCTCCTTACACTTTGCTGTTTAACGTGTTGCCTATCCAGACGTCGTCGGCGGCTGAATTATAATATCGGTTGTATTCTTTCAGCTTATCAATAAAGACACTGCACTCAACTTTGAACCTTATGCTCCAATGCCCCTAACCTTTAAACAGTACTTTAAATTCAATTTACTCACGGTGGCTGTGGTATTTATTTATCTTCTCAATTACCTAAGATCTCCTGCCAATGTTCTCACTATCTAACTGTTTCTTGCACTTTTTCTTTACTCGATTCGGTCAATTTGACTTAGATATCGGAGTAAACATTTAACACATTAGCGCTCAAATCTTCACCATATTACTTATCATATATATATATACATATATACATATATACATATAAAAATTGAAAATGACCCCGGATATGGGTCCTAGTTCGCACTCATTTTCAAAAATTTTTTGAAAATTTAAAAGTCGGGATCTCCCCATTAGTGAATTTTTTCTACGAAAATTCACTAATAATAACAAAGTCAGCTGCTAGTGCAAATTTGCTTGTCCGCCACAACGTTTTTAAACAAAACCAGCTTAATGCGTAGATTCCAATGCATTTAACATATAAAAAAGCAATGGTCAGAAACGTTGATACTGCAATTTGTGAAGAAACGTCATTAAAAACAATTAAGTCTGCTATACCTGTAGCAAGAGTTAAACGGATGAAAAGGAATATAACAACTGAAACTGGTGAAAGACAACAAATACCACGACAAATGGTTCAAATTTCATTCCAAGGTTCTGTAATCCCTGATTACGTTTTTATTGATGAAGTTAGGTGTCCAGTCGAGGTATACATTCCACCTGTTATGCAGTGTTACAAATGCTTGCGGTACGGCCATTCGTCCATATTATGCAAAAGTAAAACTTTTAGATGTAAAAATTGTGCAGAAACACATTTAGGTTCATGTAATCTTGAAAAATTTTGCATTTACTGCAAAAATTCAGATCGTTAAACTACATATAGAGGGTGTCCAATATTCGCAAAACAAAAAAGAATTAAAAACGCGCCACAATGTTTCATTTAAAGAAGCTGAAAAAGCTGTTGATAACCCGACATTATTTTCAAACAAAGTCAAAACAAACACAAATTTGTTTACACCTTTAATTGGTTGTTCTGCTGAATTTCCCAGTTTATTACAAAAAAGCATCAGTCTATAAATCGTGAACCTCAATGTGATCATTTTAAGAGTAAACAAAATATAGTGGAACAAAATAAGAAGCGGAGAAAAGTTGACAATAGTCCATCGCCTACTAGTTTCCCAACTGAAACAAATTGGCGATTTTTTGGAAATCCTATATTAAATAACCCTCATAATCCCCAACAAAAAACTCTAGAGGAAATTAAACTAATGTTGAAAAATAGTACACAAACCTGAGTAAGCTATTTGAATAATATATGCAGTGGTGGCGGTAGTCTGGGAGATATAGACATCACAGAATATATAGCATAGCGTGGGCATGAATATTTTGCTGCGTATAAGAATTAGAAAACTGTATAACGAAAGTCTGGAAAAAGAAATAAGAAAGACCAATCAAGATACTTTACTGAAGGCAACAAATAAGAGCAAAGCCATTTGGGACATCATAAATTCAAAAATAAAAAAGAAGGTCGACAAGAATATTGATTGCAACTTGATGCCGGATGAACTAAATAGTTTTTTTGTGAGCGTGGGTGGGAGTCTCGCTAGAAACTCAAAAGTTAATCAAAGTGAACAAATGCTAAAAGAGAAGGTGGCGAGCTCGCCAAGCTCCATGTTCTTGTTTGAAACAACCCCTGAAGATATTATACAGACAGTGGAAAATATGAAAGACAAAAATTCAAAAGACATATATGGATTTTCAGTCAACCTGATCAAGAAATGTATAGTGTACATCGCTGTCCCACTTTGCTTCTTAATAAATATTTTTTCAGGGAGGGAATATTTCCTGATCAGCTAAGTTAGCTAGGGTGATTGCTTTGCGCAAAAAGGGGGATGTCAACTTTTGTGGAAATTATAGACCTGTATGAGTGTTGCCGGTAATTGGAAAATTTTTTGAGGCTCTGCACAAGTCAAGGCTGGTGAATTTTATAGAATCAAGGTCGATTCTGAGTGGAAATCAGCATGGCTTTCGTGCAGGAAAGTCAATAGTTACGGCAATGATTGAGATAATTAAGACCATTTTGGCGTCATTTGAGGATATGGAGGAAACAATGCTTTCCAGTATAGACCTGAGTAAGGCTTTCGATTGTGTGGATCACGAGAGGCTTTTGATGAAGCTGCATCATTACGGTATAAGAGGCATTGTGTGGAAGTTGCTTAGGTCGTATCTTGAAAACATATATCAATTAGTAGACCTAAATGGAGAAAAATCGTTTCTAAGGGTAATGAAACAAGGTGTTCCTCAGGGGTATATATTGGGCCCTCTGTTATTCTCTATATATCTTAACGACCTAATGAATCAATTCTATGGTAAGAACATAATAGCTTCTGCAGATGACACTACCCCCATAGAAAGAGCTGCAAAAAGGAAGTGTTGAACAAAAAAGCATTGGCCAGCCTGTATGTTGCTGAAGCTTGGTTTGAGGCAAACAGTTTGGTTGTTAATTCTTGCAAAACCCAAAAACTAATCCTTACCAGCAGAAAGTCCCCTGAACATGATACTATTTTACTGCTGGGTTCTGTAGTTGATGACACGCTTTCGTGGATTCTGCACATTGACGCGCTTTGCCTTAGGCTGTTAACTACCATATTTTCCGTAAGAAGAATAAAAATGGTTGTCGGAGAGAGTGCAGCATTGTTAACATACCATGCGCATTTTCATAGTGTGGTGACCTATGGCATCATCCTTTGGGGTGCTGTGGGTGGTGTATCAAGAGTCTTTCTGAATCAGAAAAAAGTGATGAGGGTGTTGGCTGGTGTGCCTCAAACGACAAGTTGCCGGGATTTGTTTGTGAAGTACAGAATCCTTACCATCCCGTGCGTGTACATTCTTTGCTGTCTGTGCTATTTCCACAGTCACTAAAGTGAATTTGTTAGGCATTCAGACCTTCACTGCCACAACACAAGGAATAGGGACAAATTCATCTCACCCAGGCATCCAGGTTCCAGTCTTCCTGTGCGTTCACTGGCGTTAAATTGTATAACAAACTGCCGTTGGCTTTCCAAGAACTAGGGAGTAAGATCTTTAAAAAAACTACAAAGAACTTTTTATTAAAAAATGTTTTTTATTTTGTGGATGAATGTTTATCCTGTCGCTTTTAGTAATGTTTGTCAAAGTATCTTGCAGTTGTGTTGTAATGATTTATTATTTGTTGGTTTTATTGGATCCTCGTAGTCTTGATTATTGTAGTGTTGATTATACTTATATTTTATATGTAGACATGCCTTGTAATCTTTGAAGGTAATAAATATGTATGTATGTATAAATAAGATCATTGACGATACGCTATTAGATAATCCAGTTACGCAACCTAATGGTAAATTTGCGGATAGTACAATGGAATTCTAGGTCAGCGATTAGTAGTGCTTTGTGTGTGTGTGTTTTTTTTTGTTTCTTTTACGTCGGGCTATTTCCGCGACTATAACCAATCACCGACGCCAGGGAGCAGTTTCACCTCACTATCCTGGAAATTTTGCCGAACCCCTGCCTTT
The DNA here is from genome assembly GCA_964006375.1 of Tillus elongatus. Lineage (NCBI taxonomy): Eukaryota > Metazoa > Arthropoda > Insecta > Coleoptera > Cleridae > Tillus > Tillus elongatus. The sequence continues at coordinate 30,485,801 of OZ023264.1, forward strand.
CTGTAAGGAGGGTATGGATCTTTAACGTGCCCAACATCGCATGGACACGGGACCTACGGCTTTACGCCCCCTCCGAAGGGCGGAACGTGCAGACATTCAACTTGCTCAAATACAATGTCAGAAGCTCGGTTGATGTTGATTTTACAGTTTGTACTGAAAAAGTGAAAGGAGTACCCTGGGATCGAACCCAGTACCCTTCGGTTCAGAGGCACACGTTCTTACCCCTGAACCACCGTGGCTCTCAGAGTAGTGCTTTGTTCCTTAAGAAACTAATTGAAGAAACTAAATGTAATGTTGCTTTTATTAGCGAAACGTGGTACAAACCGCATCATCTGGTACGCATTCCAGGTTATAATATAGTTAGAAGAGACCGCACACACGGAGCGGGTGCTGTAGCAATAATAATATCAGATAAAATTTCATTTAGCAATATAGAGCTTAATTTTAATTTTAATGAACATTTAGAATGCTGTGCTGTCTCTATCAGTAAATATGGTGAAAATATATCATTGGCTTCGGTGTACAGACCACCTAATATTTCTCTTTGTAGTAGAGATTACGTCCATCTAATGAAACAACTTGGGCCAGTTTCCATTATAGGCGGCGACCTTAATGCCCATCATACTAGTTTGGGATCTGGAAAGGTGGAAAGACAGAGTGAAATTTTATTGGAAGCACTTGAATAAGTGCCTAATTTTGTTATACCTAACGATGGGTCCATTACACGTATCACTAGACCTTATAAAATTAAATCTGCAGTAGACATTTCAATAACGACAACAAACCTAATTCAAAATTTTAGCTGGGAAACTATTCAGGACACCTATGGGTCTAATGATTTGCCAATACTACTAACGTTAGGCAGATTTAACACAAATGTGCCCGGGGCCTGTTACGGTCCCATGCGCTGCTTGGCAGACAAACAAAGCTAAATGGGATTTATATCAAAACACTTACCAAAAGTAAGTCTTCGAAACAAAAAAAAAAAATATAAGTAAGCGTACTTTAATTCGCACCTTGTGAAAATTTTGATTGGGTAAATGTTTTGAGAAGCTAATTATTATTTTTTAAATATAGGGGTAGGTGGTAGTGGATTTTTCCTTTACGTGATAGTAAAGGATTTTTTTCACCCCCGAGGAGGTACCACCCCTTACATCAAGGGGCCGGTGAAGTCCCAACGGACGTTTCCGGTTCTGGTGTATGACTCGGTTTCCCTTATAAGCAAAAATGATGATGGCTCCTCCTTGTACAAAAGATTCCGGAGGTAAAATACCCCTCCATTCGGATATCCGGGAGAGGGGTGTACAGGGGGCGCCAGCATCAAGATTTAACATATCCTTCTCGAATATATGTGGCGTAAATTCTAACCTAAACTCCGTTCACTATTTCCTCCAGGCTAATAGGCCCCAACTCCTCTTCCTCACCGAAACCCAAATCAGGGCCAAAACAGCCACTAATCACCTTAATTTCCCGAGGTATGAGCTCCTTATTTCCTTTAGATTGCATGGAGGCGTGTGCGCGTACGTCCGTAGCAATATACCCTGCACCAGACTCCCCAATTTAGAAGCTGAAAGAAAAGACATACTATGGATAAAACTCTCTCTTAGGGCTGCAACTAAATTCATCTGTTGCATTTACTGGTCACCTTCTGACAACAACTTTGTCCAGCTCTTTGACTACTTTTCTGAAAAAACCGACCATCTGATTTCTGAATATCCTTCCTCCGAGGTCACTATTCTTGGTGACATCAATGTCCATAATAAGGAATAGCTAGGATCTTCAAAAACCGATCCATAAGGAAGAGCAGCGGAGGCGTTTGCAGTTAGTAATTATTTAGCCAATATGGTTCACCAACCTACTTACTTGCCTCGCATCCCAACACACAGCTCAAATCCCTTGGATCCCCTTCTTACTACAAATCCTGACTGCTATAAGATATCAGTCACCGCCCCCCTGGGTCGCTCAGACCACGGCATGGTCACTGCTTCCTGTGCAATGCAACCCGAGGTCAAACAGTCATCACACCCACGTATCGTTTGGCACTACAACTCCGCGAACTGGGACGAAATGCGAGATTACTTTTCCTCATTTCCATGGGCGTCTGTCTGCTTCTGTCATCCTGACCCCTCTGATATCTCACAAAACGTCACCGAAATTATCCAAGCTGGCATGGAATTATTTATTCCACATACACAAAAAACCACTGCAGCCACTCAAAAGCCCTGGTTCTCTAAATCCTGTGACAAGGCCAGACTTGAAAAGGTCAAAGCTCACATAAAGCTTCTACACAATCCCAGTCAAGGAAACCGTCAAGTATTTAACGACGCAAAAAATCGCCATGTCCGCAATCTTTCTGAAGCAAAAAACTCGTTTAATAACCGTATCAAAAACAAAGTTCTCTAAAGCTCCAGCGGCAGGAAGCCCTTCTGGACTCTTGCTAAATCTATTGTGAATAATTTCTGCAAGAGCACGTTCCCACCTCTTGTTTCAGGGGATGAAATTGTTTCTACCGCCCTGGGCAAGGTTGAACTTTTTGCCTCGTTGTTCGCCGGCAATTTTACTCTCAATTCACCTCCAAATGTTTAACCCCAATGTCGCAGATAAAATGACGGATATCACTTTCGAAACTAAAAAAGTACGAAAGATGCTCTCTTCTCTTAATACCAGGAAAGCCTCTGGCCTTGACAAGATCCCAGCAATTGTTCTCAAAAAATGCGCACCAGAACTTGCTCTTGTCCCTACTCGTCTGTTTCAGACAGCTTACAATAGAGGCATATTCCCTAGTAACTGGAAAACTGTTCGAGTACAACCCGTCCCCAAGAAAGGACCCAAAGCGCTTCGTAGCAACTACAGGCCCATTTCTCTCCTTTTAGTCGTCTCTAAAGTGATAGAAAAGCATATAAACACCGAATTACTAAAATTTCTTGAAAAACACAGTCTAATCCACGACAGGCAGATTGTCGCTCTAGACATATCCAAAGCATTCGACCAGGGCTGGCACGCAGCTCTGCTTAATAAACTACCGGCCTATGGCCTACCACCAAAACTCTGTACGTGGACAGCAAATTTCCTCTCCAACCGGATGATTTCTGTTGTCGTGGATGGCCATTCCTCTAAACTGTATCCCATTAATGCAGGAGTTCCTCAAGGTTCAGCTTTAGCCCCTATTTTGTTTTCTCTCCACATCAATGACCTCCTCTCTAGCACACCCAACCCGGTTCACAGTTACGAGGACGACAGCACCCTCCACTCAAATATACAATATTCTAAGCCTGTCTCTTCAGCCCAATTACATGAAGATCGCAGACTCATGGAGGGTTCTGTCTCTGTGAATCTCTAAAAAATATTGAACTGAGGAAGTAGAAATCTTGTACAATTCAACTCCATCAAATCTCAGCCTTGCCTTCTATCTCATAAGAGATACACCAGCCCTAGATCCACCACAATGAAAGACCAAGTTATTCAAAGTAATGAGTCCTTTTCACTTGTTGGCACTTCTGTGGATCGAAATCTCAATTGGCACCAACATGTCACATCAATTGAAGAAGCGGCTGCTAAGAAATTAGGTTTCTTCTTCCGGGCTCGTAAATACTTTTCACCAGCTAATCTCTATACTTTATATACTTCACAAATAAGGCCAAACCTCGATTACTGCTCCCACATGTGGTGTGCCGCTGCCGCTTCTACGCTCACTATCCTTGACTCCATTCAGAAGAGAGCTATACGTCTCATCCGTGACCCGACCATAACCCAAAGGCTGCCATCCCTTGCCCACAGACGTGCTGTTGGTGACCTCTCTCTCTCTCTTTTACAGATATCTGCACGGGCACTGCTCGGAGCAGCTTTCTTCTATAGTTCCTCCACCTGCTGCCCCCAACAGATCTACCAGGGGAACCGAGCGAATGCACCCTTTTACTGTCCAGGTCACCAGACATAGAACATCTTGTTATGCCCGCTCTTTTGTCCCGAGGACTTCCAAGTTGTGGAATTCGTTGCCGGCACATGTTTTTCCTTCTCCCCCGAACCTCCAAACCTTCAAGTCCAGAATTAACAAGTTACCTCTTTCCCCCTGGTCGACACCCACGGTACGATAGTATTTAGGCTGTAAGCCCTCGTGGTGTGTTGTTGAAATAAAAAATAATAATTTGAAATAACCATATAAGTATCATTATTGAATAACTTTATGAGAAAGCGCTACGATAACACACTTGCTGCGTCATGATTTTCAGTTTCGCTGACGGTTCCATAATGAACTCTTTGGCATGTCGCTGTCCTGTGGAGTTTTCCAATGTTGCAGTGTTCTATTTCGGGTCGATTTAATCTCCTTGTGTACCGCGTGCTAATTTTATTAATTAAGAAAAAAATAACTTAGTAATTAGAACTAGAAATTAGATCTTTATTTCACTTAATAAATAAACCATTATTTAATGACTTTAGAGCGGATTGGACAGAAAATAATAATTAGAAAGTGCATGAAAGCAACAAAACATTACTTTGTACTTAAAGCTATTTCGAGGGAATGCAGAAGGATGGAAGAGCTTCCTGAATGGGATGAGTAAGCCACCTAAGCATCCGCCACATGATCTAGTTATTACTGTCAATATTGCTCCAAGATCCTGGAACTGAAATAATACATTATATTTATCGAAGGTTAACAAGAAAGATAATATAGTGAAAGCGTGACTGTATACGTCATAACTAAAATCAAGAAGCACAATTTAATGTTTAGCTGAGTTCCAGTATTTGTGTTTTAAAATAAATTTTAATAATAGCGAAACATTTAATGGAATGCTTCTCTCCAGACAACAAAATTTATTAAACTTCCCAACGCGTTTCGGCCCACTAAGTTGCCATCTTCAGGGGATAAATTTAGAAACACAATAAGTGTTTCAAAGTTTTAAGTGTACTTAATTTGGTATAGGACTGTCAAAAGGTTTCGGATGCAACCTTTTAAATTGGGTTATAATACAGCTCAAGTCTAAAATGTATTTTGTGAAATCGGTTAACTTACAAACCAGAAACCATATAGGGTGGCGCATTGAAAACGAAACAGACCGATTTGCGTCCAGAGAACTTTTTTTTTAAAACGCTGAAACACGTCAATTTTAATATTGAGGGGGACATGTTTTGACATAAAACTCAACTTTGTCACATTAACCCCTGAAGGGTGGTGATAACAACTCTTATATTTTAAATAGGGAATATGGGTCGAGTGTTACATAATTTGAAAGCTCTTCTTTTCTGAATTCAGCACACTAATCTTTTTGGAAGTTTTATCAACTCGTTTAAAAATTATTCACAGTTGAAGATGCAAAAACGCATTTCACTCATTCCGATAGGAAATGTGCTGATAGCCAATGTTTTGTTAGTTTGTAAACAAAAAAATTGACTATCAGAACATTTCTTATGGGAATGAGAGAAATGCGGTTTATTATTTCAGTTTACCGGTCGGTTTGATACTTGATAGTACTACCTGAAAATTAATTTCACAATAATTACTCCTTTTTTCAAAAACGATGACTGTGCCAACCGTACCGCAAATTTGTTTAATGAACGACATCCGAACAGACATGAGAAAATACATTTTGGAGTTAGTTGCAAAGTTTCGACAAAGTGGTTCAGTAGCCAACAAAAAACGGGATCCTGAACGTGAATTTCCGGTTAGAAATGAGACTACTCAGATTGAAGTTTTAGGACAAATTGCTGCAGACCCAACTTTGAGCACGAGAAAATTGGCCACTGTTTCAAACATCAAAAGAAGAACTATTCAACGGATATTGAAGCATCATAAATTTCACCGGTATAAAATTCATCTTGTACAACACCTGAATGAATATGATTTTGATCGGCCGCTGGAGTTTTGTGAAATTATGTCTGCACGAAGAGCTGATAACGGGAACTTTCTGTTCAATATCTGTTTTTCAGACGAGTGTACGTTTTTATTAGACTCTACAGTCAATTGTTATAATTGTCGTTATTGGGCAGATAATAATCCAAGAAATTTTCACGAAGTCCACACTCAAACTCCACAGAAATTGAATGTCTAGACTGGCATTTGTGGAGACCGTTTAATCGGACCAATTTTTCTTGATGGAAATTTTAGTGGCGAAACGTATTTGGAGTTACTAGAAGATATCGTTTACCCTCTACTAATTGACATGGTTGAAAATGATGATCGCTATCAAGAAAATCAATTAGTGTTTCAATAAATGGAGCTCCTCCGCCTTTTTCACAACGTGTTATGAGTTTTTGAACAGAGAGTTTTCAGGACAATGGATTTGGCATAGAGGTGCTATTGAGTGGCCCCCTAGATCACCGGATTTAACTCCTTTAGACTTCTTTCTATAGGGACATTTAAAAAGTAGAACTTACGCAACAGAACCGGAGTCTCTGGAAGAATTACGACGACGCATTGTTGAAGAATGCCGTCTAATAACTCCACAAATGCTCCAGAATGTCAGAGGTCGTGTTGAATAAAATTTGTACTTTTGTATGGAAGCTGGTGGTCAACGATTTGACCACTTACTTAACTGAATAAACATTTTTGAACGTTTGGTTTTGTGTCTTAGTTTTTTTTAATGAACAATTAACTACTGAGTGCATTTCTTATCACAATGAATGAAATACGTTCTTGCAACTCCAACTGTGAATAATTTTTAAACGAGTTGATGAAACTTCTAAAAAAATTAGTGTGCTGAATTTAGAAAAGAAAGAACTTTCAAACGATATAACACTCGACCCATATTCTTTATTTAAAATATAAGGGTTGTTATCACCACCCTAAAGGGGTTGATGTGACAAAGTTGAGTTTTATGTCAAAACATGTCCCCTTAAATATTAAAATTGACGTGCTTCAGCGTTTCTTAAAAAAAAGTCTCTGGAGGCTGGCAAATCGGTCTGTTTCGTTTTCAATGCGCCACCTTGTATATCCAGTAGAGACATAGCAAGTTTTGGTAGTGCATGTTCATAAACAATTTTTTCAAACCTTATTAACTCGTTTTCTATTAAATTATTATCAAAAATAGTACTTAGAAATTTGCATCGTAAGTAGCCTATATAGAGAATCTTTGCCAAAAAGTTTTTTGTGAATAATTATATCCTAGCAGGTGCAGTTTTTGTGTAAAAGGCATGAATAAGTTTGTTGGTCAGGAAAATCGGACCAGTTTTTGCGGGAAAATTTTTGTATTTTTCTAGCAATAAAGTTATTTTGATGAAAATGGTAAATGATTTTTACTACAATTGTTATACAGGAATCCCTCGTTTTAGACGGAGGTTACATTTTTTGAGAATACCGCGTTAAAAGAAAACCTCGTACCTATATTGAATAAAAAATATCTATGTATTCCTTATACATATATTTATCTATATACTTTTACGATCGACTTTTTAGCTACCGTATCATTCCTCTGACTCTAGAGAACATTTGAGCAAATTACAATGCTTATTACTGTGTTCAACTATTGGACGGCGAATCCAATATCAAAATAAAATAATTATATGAAAATTTGCAATTGTTTTGCCATTGTATTACACTTTTTATTTCTCTAGAATATTCTTTTGAGGGAAACATATCTAGTGAGCATCAATAGTTTGACTGATTGTGTATGAAACACAGTAAAGGTTTCTTTGATCTGTGGGTAATAATGTTCAACGACGTTGTCAAGGGACTTTCGACCCCAATAGAAGAGGCAGTAAAGTCAATTCAAAGATCTATTTATTTATTTATTTATTTAAATTACAACAGCATCCTACAGACAAAATCCAATTATTGGATGCTGGAATACACATAATATTATGAAAGAAATTAACAATTCTAAAGGTAGTCAGCAGAACTAAGAATGAAAGAACAATTTAGCATAACATCAGTTGCTTGACCTCAGCAGCCGTGCAGTGAAAAATGTCAATACTACCACTCAGCTGATTATATAAACTACACATTGTATACAGTGGTGAGGACTGTACCACATTGAGCGTTGCAGTGGGTAGGGTCGGTACTAGAAAGTTTAACCCACCCAGGATATCAGACCAGTCAATCTCATTCGAAATTATTTTATATACAAACATAATGGAAGTGTAATTACGTCTTTGTTGCAAGCTATTGGCAGAAAATCTTGAGAGTAGGCATGAATGAGAAACATGTTGTGCAGGGTAGATGCCATCCTCCTTAAATACAAGCAATCTTAGGAATCACCTCTGTACTCGCTCCAAAGAATCAATGTACACAGAATAGTTTGGGTACCATATGACACAATCATATTCTAGTTTCGACCGTACAAATGCACTAAATATAATTACCATAGTTTTGATTGACACAAAGTCTTTTAAAGTTCTTATAACAAATTCTAACATTCTACAAGCATCCGATTCAAAATATGTGTAGCAAACGACAATTTGGTATCAAAAGTAATCCCCAGATCAGTAATCAGTTCCTTTTTTGGTAGATACGAACTATGCATGTTATAACCAAACCGTACTGGAAGTTTCCTCAGAGTGAACGTCATGACACAGCACTTGTGAACATTCAGTGAGAGCAGGTTTTCGTAACTCCACTTTACCACAGCATCAAGAGACCGGGTATGAAACCGTGTTGGGCAGGATCGATCATCGCCTTTACGTGATTATACATTAAGGAATGCAGCACCGATTCAAAAAGCTTACCAAAGTTATTCGAGATAATGACCTCCCTGTATCCAAGAACACTTGTTCTACTACCACCCTTACTAATAGGACATGATTTAGATCTCTTCCAAAGAAACGGGTATTTGGATTCTTGAATACAGCTATTGAATATTAAAGTAAGAGGGTAGGCAAAAACAGAAGCACAGTCTCGCAAAATAAAGAAGGAGATCTCATCTGGGCCCGCAGTCAAGGCAGGTCTGAATCATCTCAGAGGAGTAAGTACATCGTCCTCTGAAACAGAGGCAATACTCAAAGTATTATTTGAATAAGGCATGTTCCCAGCTGAGAAGCGAGGTAAATAGGTCTCCTTGAAAACTCTGGCAAATGCTTCAGCAATGGCTTTTGCACCTCTAAATTCACTTGTGCCGTTATACATAACGTTTGGAATATTGTTAGAGACTTTCTTATAATTAATATAATTCCAAAACTTCCAAGGTTCAGTTGAAATGCCTCACACTGGGAAACATACTCTAGCTATGATAACCAAATTTGGTAGGTAGGTTTACGATATAAAAAGTAAGGGCCATCTTGTGATTGTAGAAATAATTTTTGAAGATGTAGCTCAAAACAGCCTATAATTAACATATGCAATTTTTTTCGTATCCTGTATAATAACGAATATATTGAGCTGTATTGTTTTTTTACGAAAATTGCTAAAAATTATATACCACCAAACAATAAACTATAGCTAAAACTACTGCCAAACGATCAGAGAAAGGGTCTATTTAAAATGAATTTTCTGAAAATATTTTAGAAAAATGAAGGACAATGACGTTTGAAGTTGAAACCTAAGGGTTTCTGGAACACTCTTCTTGCTAGATTTTCTTTACATAACCCGTATTAGTTTCAGGCGCCTTGTCTCAATGTTACCAATTTTCCTCCTAATCGCGTGTTTGACGTTTTGAGGAAAACCCCAATTTTTTTAAGTGCCTAGAACTTTCTTGTCTTTTAAGTTACAGACCTAAATTTTGGTACCCAGTTTACCTTTGATAATATAAACGCGCGTACTAAATTTGGTTCCCTAGCTTTGTTATTTCTGCTAAGAAATGAGGTTTCCTCTTCCGGGCTCGCAAATACTTTTCACCAGCTAATCTCTATACTTTATATACTTCACAAATAAGACCAAACCTCGAATATTGCTCCCACATCTGGGGTGCTGCTGCCGCTTCTACACTCGCTATCCTGAACTCCATTCAGGAGAGAGCTATACGTCTCATCGGTGACCCTACCCTCACCCAAAGGCTGCCATATCTTGCCCACCGACGTGCCGTTGGTGACCTCTCTCTATTTTATAGATATCTGCACGGGCACTGCTCAGAGGAGCTTTCTTCCATAGTTCCTCCACCTGCTGCCCCCAACAGATCTACCAGGGGAACAGAGAGAATGCACCCTTTTACGGTCCAGGTCACCAGACATAGAACATCTTGTTATGCCCGCTCTTTTGTCCCGAGGACTTCTAAGTTGTGGAATTCCTTGCCGGCACATGTTTTTCCTTCTCCTTCGAACCTCCAAACCTTCAAGTCCAGAATTAACAAGTTGCCTCCTTCCTCCTTGTCGACACCCACGGTACGATAGTATTTAGGCTGTAAGCCCTCGTGGTGTGTTGTTGAAATTAAAAAAAATATATATAAAATATTGTTGAAACAAAGCGAAAAAAAACCGCAAAATTTGCTGGGAAAGACTGGTCAGATTTTTCTGGCTAACGAACTCATCCAAGCCACTTGCAAAAGGAAGGTATTCACCAAATTTGATCACCATCGGCGTATTATTTTTTTAGTGATCGGTGTGACATATATATATATATATATATATATATATATATATATATATATATATATATATATATATATATATATATATATATATATATATATATATATATATATAAATAAATTCAAATGACCCCGGATATGGGTTCTAGGGGCCTAGCTTGCGTTCATTTGAAAACATTTTTTAAAAATTCAAAAGTCGGGATCCCCTCATTAGTGGATTCTTTTTGAGAAAATTGATTAAAAAAGTTCATGAATTAACCTGTATATCACGACTAAATAGATTATTTGGAGAAGTTGAAAATTTGGGTGAAAAACATAGCCATTAATATTTTCAGTAGGCCTCGGTGGTTCAGTGGTAAGGACATGTACCTCTGAACCGAGTGGTACCGATTTCGATTCCCAGGGTTTCCCATTAACTTTTTCAGTTTATACTGTACAATTAACATTAACCGAGGTTGTGGAATTGTATTTGAGCAAGTTGAATGTTTGCACGTTCCGCCCTTCGAAGGGGATGTAAATCTGTCGGTCCGGTGTCCATGCAATGTTGGGCACGTTAAAGTTCCCTTCCGCCGTTACAGAAAGGCAGGGGTTCGGCAAAATTTCAGTGAGGTGAAACTGCTGCCTGACGTCGGTGATTGGCCATAGTAGCGGAAATAGACCGACGTTAAAAAATATATATTTTCAGATATTTCAAATGTTAGATTTGCTTTTAGCAAGTGATTTAGCTTGTGAATCATAATTTATGATATTTAGTCATATTCGTATGTACATATTGTATATCTCTTATAATTTCCGAAATTTCAATAGTCAGCCTTTCAATTGTAGTAGCCCTGTATCTCATATTTAAATCCATTGAAAATATATTTCTACATGAAATTAACATTCGTATTAATTTCGCTTATAAAAGCGCCATGTTATTTTCATTGCTAACACAAGTTAAAGCGAAAGCCTCGACAAAGTCAGTATTTAGATTTTGGATATTCAAGCAAAAGCGGAGATTAAGTTGTGAGAAAGTTCTTCTGTAAATTACCATTCCAGTGTGACTACAACTCCTTATTTAGAGTTCAACAAATTGGATCTTTAGTAGTGAATGACAGTGCTTTTACATTGACGAAATTGGTATATAAGACGCAAGAGACAATCACTTACAACTCAAGTGATTTCACCAGAAGCGGCTTTTAAATGAAAGCTTCCTTACAGACGTTATACCTCAAGGAGCGTACACAAACATAACTGGTGCCTTACCTGATTTGGAGGTAAAAAGTAATCAGATTAACTTTTATCGTTTCCACAGATGATGGGTTTGTAATAAAACATTACGAAGAAGTTATATATTTTATAATTATTTGATATTATTTGGCAGAATTATATGGAAGAGATAGAGCTACTTAACGTTTTAACTCTTCAAAGATATTTTACTCCAGCCAAGAAATAATGAAATAATTATAAATAAGTAAAAACTTCTGGACGCAGCAAATGCGTTTTGGTAGTGAATTTTCATAAAAATGTTTTAATAGCAAACATGTTTTTTTAAGAAAGCAGGCATCAATCTATATAGTAGAAACAATGTGCCTTGTTTCATCAAAATAACTTTATTGTTTATAAATGTACAAAAATTTCCGAAAGTAAACTTAAATTGTTCCAGAAAAAACTGGTTTCCTGGTCTACCTTATAGGTTAATAGCAAATTGAGCTATTCAAATTTGAAGCATTTAATGAAAATTCGCTACCATAACGCACTTGCTGCGTCCCTAATTTCTTTTCTTACAAACATGTATTATATTTCGATTGAAAATGCAGAAATGCAATAACATAGGGCGTGCTCGATTAAAAAAAAAAGAAAATTTGAATCACCAACGACTTATGGGCCAGCCTGTAATTGTGGAAATATTTTTTAAGATGAAGCTCAAGACACCCTATAATTAATGTATACCATTTTTTTGTCGTAACTTGCATAATAACGGATATATTGAGCTTTAATGATTTTTTACGAAAATTTCACAAAATGATATACCATTAAACGATAAACTCCATAGCTAAGACTACTGCCAAACCATCAGAGAAAGGGTCTATTTTAAATTAATTTTCTGGGAATATTTTAGTAAAATGCAGGACAATGACGATTGAAACTAAGAGTTCAGGCTTTGCAAAGCATTCTTCTTGAGACGTTTTCTTTCCATAGCTCATATTAATTTCAGGTTCATTGCCTAATTTTGACGTTTTAAATCGCGACTTTGACGTTTTGAGGAAAACCCAAATTTATTTTTGTTTAAATGCCTGTAACTTTTTTCTCCTTTAACCTATAGAGCTAAATTTTAGTAGGTAGCTTACGTATGATGATATGAACCCGCGTACCAAATTGCACTTACTTTGTTAATTCCGGAGATATAAATTTTTTTCGAATGAAAACTCAAAATTTACTCGGAAAACCTCGTCAGATTTTCCTGACTAACAAACTTATCCAAGCCATTTACAAAAGGAAGGTATGTGCCAAATTTTATCAAAATCGGCCCATTATTTTTTGGCTTATCGGTGTAATACACACACACACACACACACACAAATATATATATATATATATATATATATATATATATATATATATATATATATATATATATATATATATATATATATATATATATATATATATATATATATATATATATATATATATATATATATATATATATATATATATATATATATATATATAGGTACTGATAAGTCTGGAAACGGTCGATTATCCGGGAAAATATACAAGGTGTCGAAAAAAGTTTTATACAAAAGTTTTTGGGTTCTTCAATGTCTACTAGGCGGTGATAATTTTATTTATACAGGGTTGGTCATACAGGCGTGGCACACCAATATTAATTTTTTTTTAATGGAACACCCTATATATTATTCGATATTTCAATCCTTCTCTTAATTTTGAGCAACATTTATGAGAAGCATAATGTACCTAAACTCAATCGTTTCCGGGAGAAAAATAAATAAAAATAAACGCTACTGTTTTTAAAATCTATTGGATGAAGAACAAAAATAAATGAAAAGTAGAATATCTTTTGAAAACAATCTGTGAGTGTGAAAAGAACCGGTTGCGATGTTTTTAACATTGTTTGGAATCCCAAGATAAGATAAGATGCCCATAAGAAACGCAGTATTATTCTTTTGTTTTAAAATGTTTCCAGGACAACGAATGTCAAACATTCATTCAGTGTCAACAGTTTTGAAACATTAGTAATTTAGTGTCAACAGTTTTTGTGCAAAATGGCAAGTTTAAGTGAAACCGAACGTATCGAAATTTTAATGATGATAGGGTACAGTGATAGAACACGAAGTTTTGCTCAAGTGGTGATTATGTTCAATGAGTTGCATCCTGAGCGGGAATCGATCTCCAAATCCACAGTTTCGAAAACTTTGCATCGTTTTCACGAAACTGGCGGTATCAAGGATAAACCTAGAACTGGAAGGCCAGTAACCGTTACAAATGAAGAAAATTCTTTGAATGTAATATTGGATGTGGTGGAAAATCCGAAAACTTCAGCACAGCAATTGGCTTTAAATCACAATATGAGTCGATATTCAATTCAAAAGATTACGAAGCGGGAAAAGTTCCGTCCATATAAAATTCATTTATTGCAAGAACTGAGTGAAGACGATTTTGATCGCAGAATCGAGTTCTGTGAACTTATTATGGAGAAGTTACGCCAAAATTTTAACTTTGCCAACCACATTTTGTTTTCCGACGAATCTACATTTTGTTTGAATGGACAAGTCAACCGACACAACTGTAGGTACTGGTCAGACGAAAACCCACATTGGATGGAACAAATTCACACCCAAAGACCGCAAAAAGTAAATGTTTTGTGTGCTATTATTGGTGGACATAGCATAGGACCTTATTTTATACACGGTAATTTGAACTCTGCTCGATATTTGACACTTTTGCAAGAATCAATTGTTCCAGACGTTAGTCGATTATTTCCGAACAATAACGACCCAAATCTACCAGCGGAAGAAATATGGTTTCAGCAGGATGGGGCACCCCCTCATTTTGGAATTGAGGTACGGGAATATCTGAATCAAACCTTTCCTGGCAGATGGATAGGGCACAGGGGAACTATTGAATGGCCAGCTAGGTCTCCCGACATGACGCCGCTTGACTTTTTTTTGTGGGGTCATGTAAAAAATTTAATTTACCAAAATAGACCGCAGAATATTAAAGAGTTGCAAGCAAGGATTGTGCATGAAATTAATAACATTCCTCAAAACGCTCTTGTAAATGCAGTGCAATGTTTTGTTAAGCGAATTCATTATTGTCAGGAGGTCAATGGAGAACACTTTGAACATCTTATAAAATAGGATTTCAAACAATGTTAAAAACATCGCAACCGGTTCTTTTCACACTCACAGATTGTTTTCAAGAGATATTCTACTTTTCATTTATTTTTGTTCTTCATCCAATAGATTTTAAAAACAATAGCGTTTATTTTTATTTATTTTTTTACCCGGAAACGATTGAGTTTATGTACATCATGCTTCTGATAAATATTGCTCAAAATTAAGAGAAGGATTGAAATATCGAATAATATATAGGGTGTTCCATTAAAAAAAATTAATATTGGTGTGCGACGCCTGTATGACCAACCCTGTATAAATGAAATTATCACCGCCTAGTAGACATTGAAGAACCCAAAAACTTTTGTATAAAACTTTTTTCGACACCTTGTATATTTTCCCGGATAATCGACCGTTTCCAGACTTATCAGCGACCCTGTATATATATATATATATATATATATATATATATATATATATATATATATATATATATATATATATATATATATATATATATATATATATATAACTGATAAAAATTGAAACTGACCCCGGATATGGGTTCTAGGGGGGTTCTGGTTCGCGTTCATTTGCAAAAATTTTTTCAAAATTCAAAAGTCGGGATCTCTCCATTAGTGAATTTTTTCTACGAAAAATCACTAAAAGTCTGGACGCAGCAAGTGCGTTATGGTAGTGAATTTTCATAAAAGTATTTTTAATGGCAGATATGTCTTTTTTTAATGAATGCAGGCATCAAATTTGGCTAAATATTTTTTACACAAAATTCTGCTAAAAGCTTACATAAAATTGAAATTATATATCTAATCTGTAATTAAAATTGAAAATAAAATAATTTGTTTGCACGAAAATCCATTAAAACCTTATTTTCGACGAATTTCATATAAAAAATGTTCCATCAATTGAATAATTTTTCATATAAAAATTCTCAAATTTTTCTTCAAAGAAAATTCACTAAATTCATTTTTAAGAAAATTACATTATAATTAAAATTACATTTTGTACCAGAAAATTCGCTAATATAAATAAATAAAATAACGTACCATATTTTATCAGAATAACTTGTTTGAAGATGTACAAAAATTTTCCGAAAATAAACTTAAAACGTTTCAGAGAAAACTCGTTTTCTAGCTGACGAACCTTAGGTTAATAGCAAATTGCGTTATTGAATTTTGAAGCATTTAATGAAAATTCTATACCAAATAGCACTTACTGGGTCTCGATTTTTTTTTACAAACATGCACTATATTTCGATGAAAAATGCAAAAATGCAAAAATGCAATAAGAAATGTTCAAAAAAATATTTTAGGTATTACCAACGACTTATGGGCCACCTGTGATTGTCAAAATAATGTTATAAGATGCAGCTCAAGACACCCTATAGGTAATGTATAAAATTTTTTCTTGTATCTTGCATAATAACAATTATATTGGAATTTATCGTCATTTATGCGTCACCTTGTATATGTAAACAGAAAGTAAACCCAGATATGGATTCTAGAGGGGCTGGTTTGCACTCATTTCAAGAAATCTCTTTAAAATTCAAAAGCCGCGAGTTATGGTTGCACCACCCGGTATACTACACACACCAAGGCTACTGTCAGCACATATGGGTACGTTGCGCTACACCGGCTTTTCCGTCGACTCAGCGTCCGGTTGAAGTGCAGCGACATTACCGAGGGGAAATTGATCAGCAACTAATAGTCTATAAATATATGTCGAACATTAATATTCAACAGTTAGTCTTTGCCATCCAGCCTTAATGGTATTAGATTACTCATATGTATTTTATTGTAATTTTTATATTATTTAAATTTTAATATATATATCGTTGTACTGTAACTTCAAGTAAATAAATTTAACTTTATGAAGTTCAATTGAAGTACAACTCAAAGTGGCGCAGTCGTTAGTATGAGTTTAGTGCCCTTTTGACAAAAATCGCAAAAGTCCGCACTTCGATTTTTATCGTTAAAAACTCAGAACCAGCTTCAAAGTCAACAAAGAACAGCATCGTCCAAGTTGATAAAAATAATTTAAGTAACTTTCAATTAAAAATACAGTGAGTGCGCGAGCGATCATAAGAGAAAATAAGGTTTGATACGGAACTTCTGCCTACGAAGTTGTCTGCCTTATTCGCTGTATCTTATGATGCTGAAGCAAAGAAGAACAGAAATCGTCTTCATCTTCACATTGGCGTAAGTGCTTTCATTGTTCCTTTGAATTTCCTTGTCCTACCTTAATCTAAAATCGATTAAAGTTAGAAGCAAATATTACGGGAAATATTAATTAAAATTTTACCCAAATTTAAATTATTGATTAATAAATTAATGTCAGACTCTGAAACAGAGACAGTTGACAATTTTAATAATAAAGTAAAAATAAATTTAGCACCTCCCAAACTTATAGTAACAGAGAAAAATACAATAAGCTCAAATAACAATCAAATTATGGCAAATCAATTACAAAATTATCACATTAATGCTATTCCCGCATACGATGGGGACCAGCATACTTTAGCTTTATTTATTTCAGCGTGTGAAAATTTTCTCACTTCATTTGTTGATAGAACAAATGATGACAATCCAAATAACCAATGGATGCTTAGAATAGTAATAAGTAAATTAGAAGGTAGAGCTAGAACATTGATAGGTAGTAGGGAAGATGCCACAAATTGGCCTCGTATTAAACAATTATTGCAACAATACTTCGGCGACCAGAGAGACGAAGACTGTTTAGCTAGGGACCTCTTGCTCTTAAAGCCAGACCCTAGAGAAACCCCATACCAATTCGGTATGAGAATACAAGACTCACGTAGTCTTTTAGCTTCAAAAGTAAGACTAACAACTGCAAACGAAGCATTTCGTTTAATTAAAAATGAATTTTACGATAAAGTGGCACTGAAAACGTATTTACATGGTTTGAGTGGTCAACTAGGGTTAGCAGTTAGGCTACAAAACCCGACTAATCTAGAACACGCTATGTCGCTTGTTCTGGAAGAAGAGAATTTTCAATATGGAGAAAAACAAATGAAATATCTCCACAATCAATCCACAAATTTTAAAAACTCAAATGTACCAAATAAACAACCTCAATACATACAGAATCAGCAAAATAATAGAAATAACGTTCCGCATTTTACGCACCCCCGACAATTCCATAACCAACCCACATACAGAAAGCCCTTAAATTTACGTAATCAGCCCCCACAACAGCTGACACAAAACGTATTCAGACCAAATCCAAATTTCAGACCAAACTATAGGCCAACACCTATGGAGGTATCTGCAAAAAATTCCTCGATACATACACGTCCCAATCCAAATTTTAGACAACATTTCCAGCCCGAACCTATGGAAACATCATCTAGAAATTTCAATACTCATCCGAGAGGTCCTAACGGGCCTAACGCACAGTCATCACCTACCCAATTATACCATCAAGAGGTTCAACATGAATTTAAATCAGACAACCCTGTTTATGACGAATCTTATGAAAATTATCCTTCAGAAACACACTCTTATACAATTCCTGAAGATGACGCTCGTTACTTTGACGAAACGAATCATGAAACGTACGAAGAAGAAACTAGACCTGAAGCAGCTTTTGAACAAACAGATAACATCGAACAAAATTTTATTCAGGTTATCGAACTAAATAAAAAAATATAGTACAGATAAATTCTGTAAACCACCCTAAATTGCCTTATATACTGGTCGAAATCAACCCCTCATTTCAAATGCGACTTATGCTTGACACCGGTTCGATGAAATCGCTGTTATGTGAAAATATTGCCCATAATTTTTATTCCAAATTTATAGAGCATGAAAAATTTCAAATTAAATCTGTTCACCAAACCAGTTTTCATAATGAAATTCTAAAAATTCCTCTACCAAGTATATTTAAAACAGGCAGAGCCAAATTTAAATTCTATGTATTTAACATCAATAATCAATATCATGGGTTAATTGGTACTGACCTTCTCAAACAACTGGGAGCTAAAATAGATTTTTATAATAGGAAATTGGTAACGAAGCATACATGCATTCCCTTGTATTTACCATGTGACGACGACATACATCGCGAATGTAACTCGAAACCACAAGAATTAAATAACATAATACTGCCTGCGAGATGTGAAACAATAGTCAAACTTCCTATAGACTGTAGTTCCAACATAGGCATAATAAATAATATAAAACTCGAGTCAGGTGTAATTATTCCTGCATCTATCGTGACAGTTTCAAATGGCCAGGCTATAACCTCTATAGTGAATAGTAATGAAAATCCCGTACAGCTGATTATACATAAAGCTATTTATGCAGAACCTGTTTCAACTAACGAATTAAATTCCATTCATCATAACAAAGATATCGACTTAGAAAACATAGATGGTACTGCTAATGAAATTGACAAATTACAAATTCAAAATTTAAACAGATTAAGACTTGATCACACTAATGACGAAGAACGAGACATGATAGAAAACTTATGTTACGAGTACAGAGACATATTTTATTGCGAAGGTGTCCCATTATCATTTTCTAATCAAGTTAAACATAGTATTAGGTTATCTAATCCTAACCCAGTATTTGTTAAGCCATATCGATTACCTGAAGCTCAAAAGCAAGAAGTCAAAAGACAAATTGACGACTTGTTAAGACAAAAAATTATTCAGCCATCTTCCAGCCCGTGGAATAGCCCTGTCCTGATTGTTAACAAAAAATCAGATGCCAGTGGCAAACAAAAATTTCGCATGGTCATAGACTATAGACGTCTTAATGAACAAACTATTGGTGATAAGTATCCCTTACCCAATATTTCTGAAATATTGGATAAATTAGGTCGTAGCCAGTATTATACCACTTTAGACTTAGCCTCAGGATATCATCAAATTGAAATGAATCCTGAAGATATGGAAAAAACTGCCTTCAGCTCTGAAGGGAGGCACTATATGTACAGGCGTATGCCATTCGGGTTGAAGGGAGCGCCTAGTACCTTTCAAAGGGCTATGGATAATATCCTTAGGGGTATTCAAAATGAAAAATGTTTTACCTACCTTGATGACATCATAATTTTCAGTACTTCTTTGCAAGAACACATAGAAAGGTTGACAAATGTATTCGAAAGGTTAAGAAAGGCTAATTTAAAAATACAGCTTGACAAGAGTGAATTTTTAAAAAAGGAAGTAGCCTACCTCGGGCACATTATCACGTCCGAAGGCGTAAAACCAAATCCTGATAAAGTAAAGGCTGTAAGAGAATTCCCCATACCTAAAACAAGAAAAGAGATCAAAGGATTTCTAGGTCTTGTAGGGTACTACCGAAAATTTATTAAAGACTTCGGTAAATTAACAAAACCATTGACTCGATGCTTAAAAAAAAATGCAACTATAGTTCATGATAGTAGTTTTATAGAAGCTTTCGAAACATGCAAAAATATATTAATGAATGACCCCGTATTACAATACCCTGATTTCACAAAACCCTTTATACTCACTACGGATGCTTCCAATGTAGCCCTTGGAGCTGTCCTTTCTCAAGGGTCAGTAGGTAATGATAAACCTATTAGTTATGCTTCTCGTACCCTCAATGAAACAGAGCAGAGATACTCCACCATTGAACGGGAACTTCTTTCTATTGTTTGGGCCACCAAATACTTCCGCCCCTATCTTTATGGTCGTAAGTTCTATATATATATACTGACCACAGGCCTTTAGTATGGCTTATGCAACTAAAGGAACCCAATTCAAAATTAACACGTTGGCGTTTAAAACTCGAGGAATATGACTATGAAATAATTTATAAAAAAGGGTCTCTAAACTGCAACGCAGATTCCTTGTCCCGCATCCAAGTTCATGCTTTAGAGGATGCAGAAATTTCATCAATCGCTAATAATTTTGATGAGGACGAAAGACCTCTCCAAGATTTACAAAGGCAGCTCAACACCCCAAATTTTGATGACGTTGTGCAACCAACTGAACCCGAATATATTCCGCCAATGAGCCCTCCAGAACTCTCTTTTATTCCAGTAGAAATTCCTAGCACCTCAAGCAACACTATTCCACCTATAAGCCGAACAGACAAAACAACACTTGAACAAAATAACGACTTACGAGACAGTGATCATTCACAAGTAAATGTAGAACCAAAAATAGGTATTCAGATATCAGATGTTCCTATAGAAAAACAACTAAACCAATATTATATATCTCCCGTACATAATAATCCAAGACCAGTAAAACAACTAAAGGTTAACAATCAAAATAAATATTTGGTGCAAATCCCGAGAAATGATAATCGACAAGCAATCATAAATTTTCTAAAGGAATATACTACAATAGGCAAAAGGTATTACTTTAATTTCGAAACAGAAAAATTATACCAAGATTTCTGTTCAGTGTATGTGGAAATATTTAACAACAATGCACCCATTATTATCAGTTGCCCCAAGCATCGTCTGCCCTTAGCCGACGATGAAGAGATTAACGAGGTAATTAGAAATTATCACGAGGGAAAAACTAACCATAGAGGTATAATAGAAACTATAAAACAAATATCCAACAAGTATTACTTTCAAAGAATGCGTGAAAAAATAACGGCCTATATTAATGAATGTGAAATTTGCAAGCGAGCCAAGTACGATAGAAATCCACCCAATATACCCTTAATGCTAACAGACACCCCTAGTAAACCCTTTCAGGTTATACATGCTGACACCTTTATAATAGAAAATCAAGTATTCTTAACAATCATTGATACTTTCTCAAAATTAGGGACAGCAATACCTATAAGTAGTAAGAATCCTGTAGAAACTGCTAATGCATTCATACAGTATTTTACGTACTATGGCACACCCGAACACATCATTATGGACAGTGGAACCGAATTTCGAACGGAAATCATCCAAAATCTTTTAGAGTTTCACAAAATTGAAATTCATTTTACTACACCTAAAAATCCAAATTCTAACGGTCCCATTGAAAGACTACACTCAACACTAATTGAACACGTTCGAATATTACGACAAACGTACACTAAAGACCCCATAAAATATTTAATGAACTACGCCCTTCTGGCATACAACTCAACTATACATACATCTACAAATCACACCCCCTTAGAAATAACCTTTGGACACACCTCTAATAGGGATATTTTCGATATAAATGATCATGAAAAGCTATTACAAGATTATCTAATATCGCACAAAAATAAATTAAAATTATTATATGAAAAGGTGAAAGAATTAATAGAGAAAAATAAGCTTCGCTCCATTTCTAACGCTAATAATAGAACCAATGATACCGACTTATTTAGAGATCAAACACATGTATATACAAAAGTAGACAAACGAAACAAGAATAACCCTAAATTTGACGGCCCCTACGAGGTTGTAAGCATATCTGACAAAAATATAATGACTTTAAGAAAAAACAAAAAATTGTCTAAACGTCATTTACGAAATCTAAAACGACCTAATGTTTCAGGTCCATCTTCCTTATCCAAACCCAAGGACAAAGAATAACATTAGACAAGATCAATGACAACCCCGGACTATTATCAATTAACATGGGCAAAATGCAAAATTCCATTGACAAATGGACCATTATTCGAGTAATCCCTTTAACACCACTTCTCAATGGGTTTCGTTCCATAGATAAACAGTCCCAAGATATCCATGACATTATTCACAATTCCACACATTCTAATCTTTATCAAAACGAGATACAAAATTACCAAAATATCCTTTCCCATCAAATTGTGGAGACACAAAAAATATTTAACCAAATTATACCCTCTAATAATAATCGTAATAAAAGAGGACTAGTTAATGCTGTAGGTACAATCATAAAGACCTTAACAGGCAACATGGACGCAGACGATGCAGAACGTTATGATACGGCAATTTCTCAATTAACATCAAATCAAGACAAAATTAAAACAATAGTTGATAATCAAATCATGTTAACAGAACAGGCCATAGAAAAATTTGATAAAACCATATCCTCGGTCATTTTAAACCAAAACAAAATTGAGGAACGTTTGCAGTTGATCACTTTAGGTTTCGAACAGGAAAAAATTAATAACGAACACATAATGCGTCTGCAGATGGTGTATATACAATTGATTACAGAAATCATTAATATTAAAAACATTTTAAGCACATTAGTTAACGCAATAACTTTTGCAAGATTAGAAACAATGCATCCATCCATATTAGAACCTGAAGACTTACTAATAGAACTTAAAAGAATTGAGAGTTTTGTAACCAATCTCCCCTATAAGCTTGATGCAAATAATGTAGCTTCATACGAGGAGGTGTCAATAATTAAGTGTTACTACAAAAATTATACTTTAGTGTTTGCTATTGAAATTCCATTAGTAGAATCTAAACATTATAACTATTACCACCTTTATGCATTTCCTGTGAAACAAGGTCCTAGTCAAAATTATACCGTCATCATCCCTCAATCCAAATACCTAGCCCTTAACGATGAAAGCTATAACTTACAAAACACACTATGCCAAGAAGTCAGCCCTGGAGACTACTTATGCAGAGGTCAAACGATGAATCAGATCAGTAATAGCAGCCCTTGTGAAGTCCAATTGGTCAAGTTCACCACCAGATACGAAACTTGCGAACACCACCCAGTCAACATACAGCAGATGAAGAGCCAGAAGATAAGTGCAAACAAATGGATAATGGTATTCCCCCGTGAAAGTACAGCACACCAACGATGCCGTAGCCGACAAGAAACCACAAATCTAGAAGGAAGCTACTTGGTTCAAATCCCCGAAGGATGTCAAATGACAGTAAATAAGCAAATGTTCTCCCCATCTCACAATGAGATAGTATCTACCTACCACATCCAACTACCCAAGTTGAAGCTTACCAACTTTCAGCTACAAGAGGTAGTAAATACAGCCCCAATCAAATTAGAATCAATAGATCTGGATGAATTACAAAAAACAAAGCATCAACTACAACACCAACGGTCATTATTGAATGCAGTTCAACATCCGAAAGTAAGCCTGTCTACTAGCATCTGGACCATCCTGTTGTACGTGATTGTTGCCCTGATAGCAGTCTATGCTTTATGGAGACTAAGAAAACCAACCAAAGAACCAAGATCCAACACCAACCAACAACAACAAAGATGCCCCATGGAAGAAATCCCCCTGGAGAATATCACTTTGAAAATTTAGCTTCCCTAAATTTTCTATCTGGCCCCGGAGGAGTTATGGTTGCACCACCCGGTATACTACACACACCAAGGCTACTGTCAGCACATATGGGTACGTTGCGCTACACCGGCTTTTCCGTCGACTCAGCGTCCGGTTGAAGTGCAGCGACATTACCGAGGGGAAATTGATCAGCAACTAATAGTCTATAAATATATGTCGAACATTAATATTCAACAGTTAGTCTTTGCCATCCAGCCTTAATGGTATTAGATTACTCATATGTATTTTATTGTAATTTTTATATTATTTAAATTTTAATATATATATATCGTTGTACTGTAACTTCAAGTAAATAAATTTAACTTTATGAAGTTCAATTGAAGTACAACTCTAAGTCGCGGTCTCCTCCATAACGAATTTTTTCCACGAAAATTAGCTAAAAATTATAGACCGTTAAACCATAAGCTTTACTAAAACTACTGCCAAAGCACCAAAAAAAGAGTCTATTTGAAATGAATTTTCTGGAAATATTTTAGTAAAATGAAGAGTAATGATGGTTGAAGCTGAAAGTTAAGGGTTTGCAGAACACTCTTTACACATCTGTATTTCTCTCAGGTTCTTTGTCTAAATGTTGCCAATTTTGACGTTTCCAATCGCGACTTTTTACGTTTTGAGGAAGACTCCAATTTTTTTCTTTAACTAACTTTTTTGCCTTTACAGACCTAAATTTTGGTGAATTATTCACCATATATATATATATATATATATATATATATATATATATATATATATATATATATATATATATATATATATATATATATATATATATATATATGTATATATATATATATATATATATATATATATATATATATATATATATATATATATATATATATATATATAAAGTTGAAACTGACGTTGGATGTGGGTTCTAGGGGGCCTAGTTTGCGCTCATTTGAAGAAATTTTTTCTAAATTCAAAGTCGGGATCTCCTCGTTGTTAATTTTTTAAAGAAAATTCCCTGAAACAAGAATTTGTGAAGCCACGGGGAAAGTCTACGACTGTATTAAATGTGGAACGGTTTCACTAAGTTAGGGCAAGAACAAACAACCAGATATGCTATTCAAATTGAATTAAGTCTTAAAACTTTCATCTCCTCTTTATCAAATTATTTTTTATACAAAAATTCGCAAAAAAATTCATCGGAATAACAACAATCAGATTAGATAACTGTAAAGTGAAATGAGACTAAAAAAAATTAACAAACAGTAAAGTCACTAACCGGATTAGAACTCGTCACCCTGGAGTCGATTATACGACGTACAAGGACCTAGCCCACTGAGCTACGCACTATATGCATTTACTAGCAGGAATATCCTATTGTCCAAGGTTTTGCAATTTACATAAAATCATTTTAATTTATAATGGATTCTTTGCCTATATTTTAACAAAATCAAGAAAAATAACGACTTAAACGCATATCTAGGAGCTTGTTAGTCATTTGTAGTATTTTTCACACACATTGTGATCAATCCATTTTTACGTTTTAACTTTCTTGAATCATATTTAATTAATTAAAAATTAATCTACCTCTAACTTTTTTGTCTTTTAAGATAGGGATCTGAATTTTGGTAAATGATAATCTTTATGACATAAACCAGCGTACCAAATTTGGTTGCCCTCACTTTATTATTTCCAGAGATATAATTTTTTTTTTCCAAAGAAAACACAAAATTTTTCGTGGAAACCTGGGCCGATTTTCCTGACTAACGAACTTATCCAAGCCACTTGCAAAATGAAGGCATTTAACAAATTTGATCAAATTCGGACTATTATTTTTTGAGTTGTCGGTGTTATATATATATATATATATATATATATATATATATATATATATATATATATATATATATATATATATATATATATATATATATATATATATATATATATATATATATATATTATTATTATTATTATTATTATTATTATTATTATTATTATTATTAATCGCCTTTATTAAATACAATAAAAAACAAGAAATTACTACAAATGAATTAAAATACACAACTCAAGCTAATCTAAGCTATAAGCTAAGGTGGAACCCTATGGCGAAGTCTAGCCCTTGGCTAATCTACTCAACCATAAGGTTTCCTCATGCAATAGTGCAAGGTGAGCAGGTATATGATCCACTACAATACAATACCACCAATCACACTCACATCGCAAGCAGTAGCCTTTACAAATTAAGAATGTATTATTAGTACTTCTAATATTGTTCAGATTGTTCGCATTATCTATACAGAGAGATCTCTCTGAGGCCTAGGGTTGAACACACTGAGACCTCACAGACGATCTCCGGCGAGATTTGGGGAGTAGGCAGATTGCGGCCCCGTAATCGAGCTACAACAACCCAACCCACCTTTGTTCACCACTCTAAGGAGTAGGCAGATTGAGACCTTAGAGTGTCCTTACACATTTCCTTTACCCACCTTTGTCCACCACTATAAGGAGCAGCCAGATTGAGGCCTTAGAGTGTCCTTATATATTTCCTTTACCTCTTGAAAATGGCTCCAAAACAGGAGCCGAAACGTCGAGTTTTCATAAATTCTGGACGCGGTTCAACCCGAGAACCAAGTATGTCTCATATATATATATATATATATATATATATATATATATATATATATATATATATATATATATATATATATATATATATATATATATATATATAAGGGATAAGGGAAAAAGTATCCCTAGTATGGGGAAGTTTCTGCGGCTTTCTTGCAGGATTTTGTCCGGGCGCCAGCACCGATTGGGTTTTCTCCAGGAAGTCGGTGCACTCCCTCAAGGACCATGCCTCTTTTATAAGTCGCTGTCAATAGTCGGGATCTCCTCATTAGTGAATTTTTTTAAAGACAATTCACTAAAAAAGGTCAGAAATCATGTACTTTTCAGGTAGGGTAGACGTGGTCACAACAAAAGTTGATTCGATTCGTAGCGTCTCCCGGCTTTATCCTTTGTATTTTGAGTGGTAATAAAATTAATGCAAGCTAAACCCAAAGTGCAAAATTATACTGACAGATTACCCGTTATATTTAGACCCGTTTATAATATATTCAAATTTGTTGTTATACTTATCATTACTTAAGAGAAACCGTATTCACTTAAGGACTCAAAAAATTCAACCAGCAAGAATTTGATAATATGCAGAGTGATTGAACGAAACGGTCTATTAAAAGTATTAGGAGTTCTGTTCATAATATTTTTTCTGAAAATTCAGCATGCAGGTAACGACTCATGATCTGTTCAATGAAAATATTTTAAAGATGGTGGTACGTCCGAAAATATCGGAAGTAGACATTAAGTTTCTAATTTCAAATAAAATAATATGTTTTTGCATTTTTGAATTACAAACATTAGTCTAGAGGGACTTTCGATAGGTAGAGGGAATGCTGGCTCACGAACTTGTCCAAGTCACTTACAAAAAGAAGGTACGTACAAAATTTCATTAAAATCGGACCATTATTTTTTGAGTTTTCGATACGATATATATATATATATATATATATATATATATATATATATATATATATATATATATATATATATATTCATATAAACACAGATCTCCTCATGAGTGAATTTTTCGTTTTACGAAAAATTCCCTAAAATGTTAACTGGTAATTTTTTAAACTAGTCATTCTTGAAAAAAATTGGTTTTTACTTCTTTTGATGAGTTCTAAGCAGAATTAGAAAGCATCATCTTAAAAATTACCATATATGTTTTATGGGTTGAACATTTTATAGAAGCCTGTATATACCGTAGCCCAATAATTCTCAGTTGCAGTTAACTCTATTAAGGACTCCGAGAGACATGACATTTCAGAAACAAAGTCCACTCCCGCAAACTCCTCTGTGAATCAAATGTTAATTAAACTTAGGGGATCTAGAAACTTGATTAACTTTCAAAACTGGTTAAATTTTATTTATGAAAAGATTGCCGTAAGATAGAAATACCACTCGAAGTACTGAAACATACAAAATTAAAAAAAGTTTGCAGAAGAAAACTTTTCATTTTTGGTTAGATGTTTATCCCTTATCTGTAAAAAGGCGTTAAGGCCTTTAAAGACTTTAGAACGGTTCCATTCTAACATGTTTTATAGCAACATTTTTTCAACTTACCCAGATAAAAATCAGTTCAGATTTAGATCAGGCTGTGGAACTATAGAATGTCAAAGATGAACACAGATACCTATACATAATTTATTAATTCAAATTGCGTCAGAAGAGGGCAGACCCAATCAACATTTATGTATAGGAATACATTTATTATTGGCTGTTTAAGTTTTGGAATATGATGCAATATCATCTCTTGTCGTTATTCGTTTAGTGAGTTGTGGTTTGTCTACAGGGCGAGTTAAAACTCTGACCTTTTATTTTCTCTCTTAATATAAATGGAACAGCGTGTATTTTATGTCATAAATGCAATCCTCTATTATCCTGGTTCACTTTTTGCCAAGGGTATCCTATACCTAAACTCAGTAATTGGTGAGATATTTGAAGATATTAATTAAAATTCAAATTGTCAGATAAATTTAATATCTCCGTAGTAGACCTTGAGTTTAAAAATTAACACAGCATTTAAAAAAAAATATTTGGTAAGAAATTGACAGAATTTTTGCAGTGAATCAAACAAATTTATTTAATACAACTATAAAGCTTTCAAGAATTTACCATTATACATTTTTTAAAGCTATAAAATCTAGTAAAACGAAAACCAAATAATAAAACAATATCTCAATGCATCAAATTTACAAAGTGACTCCCCCAGTATCAATGCAATATTGTAGTCGCCTCTCAAATGACTGACTTACATTTCTAAGAATGTTAACATTGACACTTCGAAATGCCTCTCTAGTACTATTTTTCATGTCATATTTTGTCGTTGCGGGTTCTTTGTATAACTCAGCTTTAATATAGCCCCACAAAAAGAAGTCCACTTTTGTCAAGTCAGGAGACCGAGCTGGCCTAAGATAAAAATAAAGCCACTAAATTGTCGGGTATCTATGACATAAGTTGTAAAGATTGTAATCCCGAATACGTTTGACAGCCTAAAAGAACATTGAAACCAGTTTTGAGATCATCTGGCACAGCTGAGATTTTTTTTTTATGTCAACAACACACCACGAGGGCTTACAGCCTAAATACTATCGTACCGTGGGTGTTGACAAGGAGGAAAGAGGCAGCTTGTTAATTCTGGACTTGAAGGTTTGGAGGTTCGGAGGAGAAGGAAAAACATGTGCCGGCAAGGAATTCCACAACTTGGAAGTCCTCGGAACAAAAGAGCGCGCATAACAAGATGTTCTATGTCTGGTGACCTGGACATTAAAAGGGTGCATTCGCTCTGTTCCCCTGGTAGATCTGTTGGGGGCAGCAGGTGGGGGAATTATGGAGGAAAGCTCCTCTGAGCAGTGCCCGTGCAGATATCTATAAAAGAGAGAGAGGTCACCAACGGCACGTCGGTGGGCAAGGGATGGAAGCCTTTGGGTGAGGGTAGGGTCACCGATGAGACGTATAGCTCTCTTTTGAATGGAGTCCAGGATAGCGAGTGTAGAAGCGGCAGCTGCACCCCAGATGTGGGAGCAGTATTCGAGGTTTGGACTTATTTGTGAAGTGTATAAGGTATAGAGATTAGTTGGTGAAAAGTATTTGCGAGCCCGGAAGAGGAAACCCAATTTCTTAGCAGCCGCTTCTGCAATTGATGTAACATGTTGGTGCCAATTAAGATTTCGATCCACAGAAATGCCAACAAGAGAGAAGGACTCATTACTTTGAATAACTTGGTTGTTCATTGTGATGGGTCTAGGGCTGCTGTATCTCTTGTGAGAAAGAAAGCAAGACTTAGTTTTGGTGGGGTTGAATTGTACAAGATTTCTACTTCCCCAGTCTAATATTTTTTGGAGGTCCACGGAGACAGAACCCTCCATGAGTCTGCGATCCTCATCTAATTGGGCTAAAGAGACAGGCTTAGAATATTGTATATTTGAGTGGAGGGTGCTGTCGTCCGCGTAACTGTGAACTGGGTTGGATGTGCTAGAGAGGAGGTCATTGATGTGGAGAAGAAACAAAGTAGGGGCTAAAGCTGAACCTTGAGGAACTCCTGCATTAATTGGATACAGTTTAGAGGAATGGCCATCCACAACAACAGATATGCTCCTGTTGGAGAGGAAATTTGCTGTCCAGGTACAAAGTTTTGGTGGTAGGCCATAGGCCGGAAGTTTATTAAGCAGCGCTGCGTGCCAGACCTGGTCGAATGCTTTGGATATGTCTAGAGCAACAATCTGGGATTCACCGTGTTGTTCCATAGACTTGTTCCAAGAATGGGTGACAAAGGAAAGGAGGTCGGCAGTCGATCTGCGCTGACGGAATCCATACTGCCTGTCGTGGATTAGACTGTGTTTTTCAAGGAATTTTAGTAATTCGGTGTTTATATACTTTTCCATCACTTTAGAGATGACTGAAAGGAGAGAAATAGGCCTGTAGTTGCTAGGAAGCGCTTTGGATCCTTTTTTGGGGATGGGTTGTACTCGAGCAGTTTTCCAGTTACTAGGGAATATGCCTTTATTGTAAGATATCTGAAACAGACGAGTCAGGACAGGAGCAAGTTCTGGTGCGCATTTTTTGAGAACAATTGTTGGGATCTCGTCAAGGCCAGAGGCTTTCCTGGTATTAAGAGAAGAGAGCATCTTTCGTACCTTTTTAGTTTTGAAAATGATATCATTCATTTTATGCGCGACATTGGGGACTGTTGGTGGTAGAACATTTGGAGGTGGGTTGAGAGTAGAATTTCCGGCGAACAACAAAGCAAAAAGTTCAGCCTTGCCCAGGGCGGTAGAAACAATTTCATCCCCTGAGACAAGAGGTGGGAACGTGCTCTTGCAGAAATTATTCCCAATAGACTTAGCAAGAGTCCAGAAGGGTTTGCCGCCGTTGGAGCTTGAGAGGACTTTGTTTTTGATGTGGTTATTAAACGAGTTTTTTGCCTCAGAAAGAATGCGGACATAGCGGTTTCTTGCGTCGTTGAATGCTTGACGATTTTCTTGACTGGCATTGTGTAGAAGCGTTTTGTGAGCTTTGACCTTTTCAAGTCTGGCCTTATCACAGGATTTAGAGAACCAGGGCTTTTGAGTGGCTGAAGAGGTTTTCTGTGTACGTGGAATAAATAATTCCATGCCAGCTTGGATAATTTCGGTGACGTTTTGTGAGATATCAGAGGGGTCAGGATTAGAGAAGCAGACAGACGCCCATGGAAATGAGGAAAAGTAATCCCGCATTTCGTCCCAGTTTGCGGAGTTGTAGTGCCAAACGATACGTGGGTGTGATGACTGTGTGACCTCGGGTTGCATTGCACAGGAAGCAGTGACCATGCCGTGGTCTGAGCGACCAAGGGGGGCGGTGACTGATATCTTATAGCATTCAGGGTTTGTAGTAAGAAGGAGATACAAGGGATTTGAGCTGTGTGTTGGGATACGAGGAAAGTAAGTAGGTTGCTGAACCATATTGGCCAAAGAATTGCTGACTGCAAAGGCCTCCGCTGCTCTCCCTTGTGGATCGGTTTTTGAAGATCCTAGCCATTCCTTATTATGGACACTGAAGTCGCCAAGAATAGTGACCTCGGAGGAAGGATATTCAGAAATCAGATAGTCGGTTTTTTCAGAAAGGTAGTCAAAGAGCTGGACAAAGTTGTTGTCAGAAGGTGACCGGTAAATGCAACAGATGAATTTAGTTGCAGCCCTGAGAGAGAGTTTTATCCATAGTATGTCTTTTCTTCCAGCTTCTAAATTGGGAAGTCTGGTGCAGGGTAGATTGCTACGGACGTATGCGCACACGCCCCCATGCAATCTAAAGGCAGTAAGGAGCTCATACCCCGGGAAATTAAGGTGATTAGTGGCTGTTTTGGCACTGATTTGGGTTTCGGTGAGGAAGAGGAGTTGGGGCCTGTTAGCCTGGAGGAAATGGTGGACGGAGTTCAGGTTAGAATTTAGGCCACATATATTCGAAAAGGATATGTTAAATCTTGATGTTGGCGCCCCCTGTACACCCCTCTCCCGGAGATCCGAATGGAGGGGTATTTTGCCTCCGGAATATTTTATACAAGGAGGAGCCATCAGATACGGTAGTGTAGACAAATCATGCGTCGCAGAACATATTTGGGATAATAATCACCACATAGATAAAGAAAATCTGAAACATATTTTTTTTAGACAACCAGCGAAGTTAGATGCGTACGAAAGTATTTATATTTATAAGGCAATAAAAAAGAAAAGTTCCTTAAACCGAGCTACGCAATCGACTTATAGCCCTTTGTTTGCTCTCTCTCTCTCTCTCTCTCTCTCTCTCTCTCTCTCTCTCTCTCTCTCTCTCTCTCTCTCTCTCTCTCTCTCTCTCTCTCTCTCTCTCTCTCTCTCTCTAATGAAGAAGATGTTTCGAAACTCAGCACGTAAAATTATAACGGAAGTTCAAAAACGTCGTCCGACAAATAAAATAGAATACACAGAAAATTTGCCGTGGATTTCATCTCTCTCTCTTTATCGGTCTTTACCTAAGACCTAGTATAAAAAGTGATGTTTTGTTGTAAGTAGTTTAGAATTTTTCATCCTCTGATGACGTTAACTTTGTTAGTGAAACGATAGTCAAGTCGTTAAAGGGATGTGTTGTGGTGATTTGAGTTCTCCAAGTATACCTATCAGTGCTCATCACAGGTTCCAATCTTCACTTAGAAGAATATATGATGAGATACAAAGTAGGGTAAATGCAGACAAAAAGGTGATGAAAGCTATGACCACTGTAGCTATGAGTAAATGTATATCTAAAGAGGCCAAAGTGGCTGTATATAACAGTGTACTGGTACAGACTGTTCTATACGGGTCTGAAAGTTGGGCGTTTCGAACAGCGCATGTAGTAGTAGCAGTGGTGGGGAGGCCAACGCCAAGCAAGTAGGCCACAATGGGCCCTTTTTGCCAACCCCAGCAACCATGCTCTACTCTTCCTCGGTTCCGTCGCCAAACCGCCTCGACCTCGAGATGAAGGCCGTGACGGTCTTCAATTGGACGGTACTTACCTGATTCCTCTGCAGAGTCCTCGATTCGAACAATGAAGACTCCCAAAAGCCTCGCATTCACACAGGTAGTGGTGGGACGTTTCTTCATCCTCGCCGCATACCTGGAAAATGGGATTCCTCTCTACGCCCATCAGTGTGAGGTGTCTTCTAAAGGCGTAGTGGCCTGTCAGCACCCCAAGGATGCGGCGAAGCGTAGGTCGACTCCTTCCGAGTAGCCAGACAGCTTTACCTCTGTCCGGCCCCTCCACGAAGTCCCTCGCCTGCCTGCAGCCACCAACCGACCCCCAGTGCCTCTCCTATGCTTCCTCGGTCCACCTGTCTAAGGCGACAGTGACTGTCTTCCTACTTATGCCTATCGCAGGCCCCGGGCCACCGAACGACCGCCGGCAACTAAGTCTTGCGAGATTATTCGCCACCTCATTCCTTGCTACGCCCCAGTGTCCCGGAACCCACACCAGTTGCACCTCCTTCGTCCTGGCTAGTCCTCTGAGGGCATCAGCGAACTCCCGAACCAGTGTTGACCTGATTCTGGCCGCGCAGACTGCCCGGAGGACCGCCTGGCTATCCGATCAGATGTACACATATTTCTCGGGACTCCTCTTCACATCCTGTCTATTGGCCACAGACAGGATAGCATACACCTCTGTTTTGAATGCCGTGGTATATGCGCCAAAAGCATAGCTCTCGAGCACCCCCAGGCCCTCGATGTATATTCCTGCCCCGGAGGATTGTTGGTCCTCCAGCCGCGATCCGTCGGTGAAACAGACCAGGCTTGCGGGCTGGAATGCAACCTCATTTTACTGGGGATCCTGAGGGTGTATGGCCTAGTCAACCTAATATCGTCCTCGGCATCCAGTACCTTTATGGCGGAAATCGGGATTTCCTTTTCCACCTCCTTGGCGACTCTTGCATGCCCCATTACTGCTCCGTCTCAGCACCAGTTTCCTGAGTCTCGCATTTTAAGATGCGACGCCATAGCATCCCTTCTGATACAGATGGGAAGCGGTGGCAGCATCAACAGGACCTCTAGCGCGGTTGGGGGTGTCGTCCTCATAGCGCCTGTGATACCCAGGATTGCCAGCCTTTAGAGTTTGGCCAGCTTCCTGCCGGTAGTCTGGTTCACACCACACCACCAGACCAACGCCCCATAGAGGATTCTCGGCCTGACGATCGCAGTGTAGATCCAATGAAGGATCCGAGGATTAAGTCCCCAGGTCCTCCCTATCACACGACGCAGCTGCCAGAGGGTCGCTACTCCCTTCCTACAGCGCATGTAAGAAAATTAAATCCTGTTGGAATGGTCCACCTGAGGCGAGTGACGGGAAAATCAAGGAAAAACAGAGTTACAAATAAATGGGTTCTTAGCGAATGTAATGTAAAAACGTCTATTGAAAGTGAGTATGAGAGCAGCGTGCTTAGATGGCTTGGACACATAGAACGAATGGATAATGGTAGAATGACAAGTAGAATTTATAGAAAACATGTAAATGGTTAGAGAGGCCTTGGAAGACACATGGGATAGCTTGGTCGGATGTTGTGGGCGATATATTAAAGAAGAATTGGGTCAGAAGTATACGTAATAGGAGTGTGT
The DNA here is from genome assembly GCA_964006375.1 of Tillus elongatus. Classification (NCBI taxonomy): domain Eukaryota; kingdom Metazoa; phylum Arthropoda; class Insecta; order Coleoptera; family Cleridae; genus Tillus; species Tillus elongatus. The sequence continues at coordinate 30,520,522 of OZ023264.1, forward strand.
ATGCGGAGATGTATGAATGTAGAAGAAGTGAAAACAGTTTATGTCAGGTCAGAGGTGAATGCAGAAACATTGTTAATAAATAGCACAGGCTTTGTGCTGTGACTGGTAGTAGTAGTAGTAGTAGTAGCAGTATGCCAATGATTGCCTTCTAGTCTCCAAAATCATGCTATAGCAGACTCAAATATAATGTATAATAATGTCAACGTAAGGATATCGTTTTGTTCAAAGATTATATGGCCAATAGCCAATATTTATTTTGCCATAATTCCATTTACTAATGATTCAGCACGAAAGTAGTTAAAATAAACAAACCGTTATGAGAACAAATGTAAAACGACAAACTCGGAAATACGTAAAAGCAAATAAAACATAATAAAACGTTCATTCACCTCATCTCTGTACCACACAGGTATATCAGAGAAATTCATCGCAAAGGTGTAATATCCATTATCAGTTAGGTAAGATATAAATGATGCTTTCGATTTCTTTACATTTTAGAGGATTTTTATTCAAAAAAATTCACTAATAGAGATGGTGAAATTTTGATTTTTTTTTCAAATTAGCGCGAACTAGGATTCTTAGAACCTATATCCGGAGTCAGCTTCAATTTATTTATATATATATATATATATATATATATATATATATATATATATATATATATATATATATATATATATATATATATCCACACGATATCTCAAAAAGTTGTCAACCGATTGTAATAAAACTTGGCAAGAATCTTTCTTTTATTGATAGCTTGGATAAGTTGGTCAGCCAGCAAAATCAGAAATGGTTTTCTGGAAAAAATATGAGTTTTGTTTCAAAAAAAATCTTCACTCTAAAAATTACAAAGCTGTTTTAATGAAATTTGGTGGATATATTGCCTTGCGAAAGACCTTACAACTCACCAAAATTCAACTTTCTAGGTTTATAGAAAATTGAGTTATTTAAATTTGAAGCATTTAAGGAAAATTCGCAACCATAACGCACTTGCTGCGTTTCGAACTTTTTTAATCATCTTATGGTTTACAGTAACTTGACATATTCATAAGATCACTTGGAGAATCCAAATTACCACAACACGTCTTTTTAAAGACCTGACGATCGTTTCACTAACAAAGTTAGCGTCATCAAAGGCTGAAAAATTCTAACTACCAAGTCAAATCTATTCATGAAAAGGAGTAGACCCATGAATTAGAATTAGAATTTACGGCTAACTTCCCTTTCTAGATGTACTGACTAGTTATTGTGTGTGTTTTGTTTCTTTAACGTCGGCCTATTTCCGTGACTATGGCCAATCACCGACGCCAGGGAGCAGTTTCACCTCACTATACTGGAAAATTTGCCGAACCCCCGCCTTTCTGTAAGGAGGGCAGGGATCTTTAACGTGCCCAACATCGCATTGCCACGGGACCGACGGCTTTATGCCCCCTCCGAAGGGCGGAATGTGCAGACATTCAACTTGCTCAAATACTTGTTACCCCTGGACCACCAAGGTTCTAAACGCATGTTAATGTCATGTTTTTTGCGTTGCTGAAAAGTGCCCTACACGATTATATATTCTTTTTTGCAATATAAAAACTCTTTCCACCTAAACTTACTGCACCCAAGCAATGATGTAGGATATCAAGGATTAAACGTCTATTAAATACCTACCTAGCTTTAATTTTTGCTGTTAAATGAACCCGGTTTATGGAGTGTTCTCTAAAAGGGCTAATAGTAAATGTAGATATCAAACGTTAATGGCAACTGGCATCTAATCTCAGATTTATATAAATAAACTTGATTGTACATAACTCCACCCAAACTAGAGGAAATGAATTATCTAATATTTAATATTTATTTTTAATTTAATAATTATATATATATATATATATATATATATATATATATATATATATATATATATATATATATATATATATATTGTATTAATATTAAACCTGAAAAGAAAAACTTAAGAACTGGGCACTAAAAACTAAAAATATCACTAGTTAAAACTAAATACGCAGGAATGCACTGCCACACAGCACTGACGCAGCCATATAAACCCAATCGGACGAGAAATTCGCAGCATAATTTGAATCCAAAGGCTTTGTACGACTGAAGTACAAGCATCGTAAGTAGGCATATAGTGGCTTGGGTGATTATATATATATATATATATATATATATATATATATATATATATATATATATATATATATATATATATATATATATATATATATATATATATATAGAAACTGGACCCCAGATATGTGTTCTAGAAGGCCTGAGAGATCTCTTTACTTGTCAGTTTTTTCTACGAAAATTCACTAAAAATTGGAACTCACCCCGAATATGGATTCGAGGGATTCTAGTTGGTGCTCAGTTGATGATTTTTTTTAATTCAAAAGGTGTGATCTCATCCATAGTGAATGTTTTATACGAACATTCACTAAAGGAGTGAAACCAGTTACAGAGGGGAAAACAGGCATATTTGAAACAAGAGAAGAAGTCTCCACGTCTGTATTTAAAATTTGCTTCATTCAGATTGACTTTTAACGCAAATACTATCGAATGAGAAATGTTTAAAATTGCTTCCCGGATTTAAGACTAAAGTAATTGAAGACGCATAAACTCACTTTTACTTACGTTTGCAAGTTAATTCATAATGTTTTTGAACGAAGCCCTTGAAAAGATAACAGTAATTGAAGCATTTCACTTCAAGCGTTTGTGAGCCGGTCAGTCGAAGGATTAGTTTATTCGTTGCTTTCCTCTAAATGAGATTTTTCTTCCACAACCGATCTCCAAGGTATCATCATTACGCTCTAGAGAATCTTTTTTCTGGAAAGGACATTTGTTAAATCTTTTATTAGATGTGGGTTTAGCGGCTGATAATTAATTAGTAAATAAATTTGCGTCATCTATCAACAGATACATAGTTACGTGGTTTAAAAATTTCTCTATAAAAAGATAGGTAGATAGATAGATACAATTTCTTTACTCATGATATATTGACTTTCCAAAAAGTCCGAAGATCCAAATTTTGGTACGTAGTTTACCTTTATTTTTTACGTTAATCTACGTACCAAATGTACCTAATTTGTTTACCATAGCTTTGTTATTTCCGGAGATAAAGCTTCCTTTCGAAAGAAAACACCAAATTTTCCCCTAACACCTTGTCCGATTTTTCTGGCTAAAAGACTTATCTAAGCAACTTATAAAAGGAAGGTACCTGCCAAATTTCACCAAGATCGGCACATTATTTTTTGAGTTATCGGTGTGATATATATATATATATATATATATATATATATATATATATATATATATATATATATATATATATATATATATATATATATATATATATATATATATATATATATATATATATATATATATATATATATATCAGTAGAGGCTCGTGCCTTAGTGCATTGGGGGATGCTCTTTTTTCCCCGAAAATGTATTATAAAAAAACCTACTTACTAAACTTAATAATTATTAACTACTTATTAAGTTTTCCTATAGTTAGTTATAGGTTATAGTAGTTAGAAAGTCCTTTCCTTTGATAATTACTAATTAACTATATAATTTTAAATGTGTTCTTTGAAATAAAGACATGACAATATGTGATCTTTGTCATTTTATACTTCACGGATCTTTTCAATTTTATTATATTTATTTATATGTTCATTTACTCGTCTATTAATTTATATATTTAAAAACGGCTAAGCCTATGGCATTATATAATTTCAAATGTTTTGTTTGACACCAAAACATGACAATATGTGATCTTTGTCGTTTTATACTGCACGTATCTTTTTGTCTTGTCGAAATACTGCACAAGTCAGCGACTTATATGTATTAACATGCTGTATAATTATGAGCAATAAAGATTATTGTTATTATTATTATTATTGTATGTACTCGGAGTTGTTGGAAACACCATTGATCCAATGTTTACTCACATTATTGAGGACGATGAGCATTCTCTCAAAGATCAGCTGGTGTTTCAGCAGGATGTAGCTGCTCCACACTACGGTTTGCCTGTTCGACCATATCTTGACCACAGGTTTGCAAATCGGTGTGTTTGGAGAAGAGGTTTCACAGAATGACCCGTGCGATCGCCAGATTTATCACCCCTAGATTTATTTTTGTGAGCTTACATAAAAAGTAAAATTTATTCTACTCAGCCCGATTCCTCACAAGATTTACGTAGCGTATTGTAAACGAATGCCGCCAAAGCACTCCAGAAACATTACAGGATTTGCGCCGACGTTTTGAACAAAACCTGTACTATTGTATAAAGGCTGCGGTTCGAAATGATCGGTGATAAATGATCCGAATTTGGTTTTTATACTTGCTTTTTGGAGTGTCAGTGCTTTCCAAAAGGTACCGTGAACGTCATAATTGTCGCTATTGGGCCGATTCTAGCCTTAGATTATTTCACGACATTTATAAACAACCGAAAAAACTCAATGTTTGGGCTGGAATTTTTGGTGACAATGTAATTGGTCTTTTTTTATACCTGGTAATTTGACTGGAGATATGTACTTGGAGTTGTTGGAACCACCATTGATCCAATGTTTACTAACATTATTGAGGATGATGAAAATTCTCTCAAAGATCAGTTGGTGTTTCAGCAGGATGGAGCTTCTCCACACTACGGTTTGCCTATTCGACAATATCTCGACCACAGGTTTGCAAATCGGTGTGTTTGGAGAAGGGGTTTCACAGAATGACCCGTACGATCGCCAGATTTATCACCCCTAGATTTATTTTTGTGAGGTTACATAAAAAGTAAAATTTATTCTACTCAGCCCGATTCCTCACAAGATTTACGTAGCGTATCGTAAACGAATGCCGCCAAAGCACTCCAGAATCATTACAGAATGTGCGCCGACGTTTTGCACAAAACCTGTACTATTGTATCAAGGCTGCTGTTCTAAATGATCGGTGATAAATGATTCGAATTTGGTTTTTATACTTGCTTTTTTGAGTGTCAGTGTTTTACAAAAGGTACGGTGAATCGTCATAATTGTCGCTATTGGGCCGATTCTAGCCTTAGATTATTTCACGACATTCATAAACAACCGAAAAACTCAATGTTTGGGCTGGAATTTTTGGTGACCATGTAATTGGTCTTTTTCCATACTTGGTAATGTGACTGGAGATATGTACTTGGAGTTGTTGGAACCACCATTGATCCAATGTTTACTAACATTATTGAGGATGATGAGCATTCTCTCAAAGATCAGTTGGTGTTTCAGCAGGATGTAGCTCCTCCACACTACGGTTTGCCTGTTCGACAATATCTCTACCACAGGTTTGCAAATCGGTGTGTTTGGAGAAGAGGTTTCACAGAATGACCCGTACGATCGCCAGATTTATCGCCCCTAGATTTATTTTTGTGAGGTTACATAAAAAGTAAAATTTATTCTACTCAGCCCGATTCCTCACAAGTTTTACGTAGCGTATCGTAAACGAATGCCGCCAAAGCACTCCAGAATCATTACAGAATGTGCGCCGACGTTTTGCACAAAACCTGTACTATTGTATCAAGGCTGCTGTTCTAAATTCGGAACATTTGATAAACTGATATGCAAGTTTTTGGGAAATAAGTTACTCACCTCTAGAAGTCAATTTCTTAGAAACAACAGCTTTGAATTGAGAAAATCAGGCATCGTTTAAATAAGATTGACACCAGCTCTAAAATGATGTGCTTAAGGTCTTCCTCCTTGAAAGCAAAATTTACCTCTTTGAGCGATTTTCAACAAAATCTCGATAACTGCCCTAAAACGCGCCTGTTTTATTTTCAAGTGGCCACCCTCTTTATATTTTATTTAAAAAAATTACCCATAAACGACAAACTTACCGTATTCAATCGTTGACAAACTCTGTAGATTTATTGTCCTGTGCTGATTGAATTTTTTACCGTTCACCGTGGTAATACTTTTGATCTTAAATTCACTGGACAGTTCTCTTGAGTTTTAGTGAATTTTCTTTAAAAAACCACTTGAGGAGATCCCGACTTTTGAATTTTGAAAAAATTTCTTAAATGACCGCGAACTAGGCCCCCTAAAACCCGTATCCAGGGTCAGTTTCAATATATATATATATATATATATATATATATATATATATATATATATATATATATATATATATATATATATATATATATATATAGATCACACCGAAAACTCAAAAAATATGGACCTGATTTTGATCAAATTTTGCGCATACCTTCCTTTTGCAGGTGTCTTGGATAAGTTCAGGAAAATCGGCCTAGGTTTTCCCGGAAAATTTTTGTTTTCTTTCGAAAAAAAATTCATATCTCCGGAAAAAACAAAGTAAGGGCAACCAAATTTGGTACTCTGATTTTTATCATAAAGAGTATCCTACGTACCTTTCTTAAAAGACAAAAAAGTTTGAGGTAAATTAATTTTTAATGAATTAAATCTAATTTACCAAAGTTAAAACGTCAAAATTGATTGAGTACGAATATCAGTGAAAAATAGTAAAAGGAATGATTAACAAGCTCCTAGATATGTGTCCAAGTCGTTATTTTCCTTGATTTCGTTAAAATATGAGCAAAAAATCCATTGTAAATCAAAATGGTTTTGTGTAAATTGTAAAACGTTGAACATTTAACATGTATTATGGGATATACCTGCTAGTAAATACATGTCGAGCATAGCTTAGTGGGTTAACTCCCTGTACATCGTATAATCGACTCCTACATGACGAGTTCTAATCCTAGTTAGTAACTTTACTTTTTATAATTTTTCTAGTCTCATTTCTCTTTACCGTTATCTAATCAGATTGTTGTTATTCCGAAGATTTTTTTTATAAAAAAGAATTTGATAAGGAGGAGATGAAAGTTTTTTAAGACTTCAGTCAATTTGAATAGCATATCTGGTTCTTTGTTCTTGCCCTAACTTAGTGAAACCGTCCCATATTTAATACAGTCGAAAGCTTTTCCCGTGGCTTCACAAGTGCTTGTTTTAGTGAATTTTCTTGGGAAAAAAATCACTAACAAGGAGATTCCTTCTTTTGAATTTAGAAAGAATTTTTTCAAATGAGGGCGAACTAGGCCCCCTAGAACGAATCCATATACAGGGTATTTAAAGAAAAAAAGTGGGGTTTTCCTTAAAACGTAAAAAGTCGCAATTTGAAACGTCAAAATTGGCAACATTTATGCAAAGAACCTGAAACAAATACGGATTACGTAAGACTGTTCCGCAAACCCTTAAGTTTCAGCTTCAACCATCATTGCCCTTCATTTAAATAAAATATCTTCAGAAAATTAATTTTAAATAGACACTTTCTCTGATGCTTTGGAATTAGTTTTAGTTAAGTTTATGGTTTAACGGTCTATAATTTTTAGCTAATTTTCGTAGAAAAAAAATCGTTAATGAGAGACCGCGGCTTTTGAATTCTAAAAAGATATCTTCAGATGAGCGCAAACTAGTGCCCCTAGAATCCATATTCGGGTTTACTTTCTGTCTACATATATACAGGGTGACGCATTTCTACGCTAGAGCTCAATATAAGTGTTATTATGCAAGATACGAGAAAATTTTTTATACATTACCTACACGGTGTCTTGAGCAGCATCTTATAAAATTATTTTGACAATCACAGGATCGCCCATAAGTCGTTGGTAATACCTACAATTTTTTTGGAACATTCCTTATTGCATTTTTGCATTTTAATCGAAATATAATCCATGTTTGTAAAAAATCGAGACGCAGTAAGTGTGTTTCGGTAGCGAATTTTCATTAAACGCTTCAAAATTCAATAACGCAATTTGCTATTAACCTAAGGTTCGTCAGCTGGAAAACGAGTAAGTACACTTGGAGAACACCCAAATCACCACAACACATATTTCAGAGACCTTACGATCGTTTCGTTGACCAAGTCAACATCTTCAGAGGAAGAAAAATTCTAACATAAAAAACTAGATCCCGTATATTTATATCGCGTCAAAGAAAACGAACTAGTCCGAAGGAAAGTTGTCGTCCAAGAACGATCGTTTGTTTATTGCGCAGTGAAACAGGTCGGAGACCTGCTTTAATCTTTTGGTCGACAAATTTATGACCCTTATCTAATATAGGTTTAAAAAGGACCGGCGTTCTTTAAAGAAACAGCACGTTTCCTTTCGATCTAGAACTTTACAATGTGGATATTGGTTTATGCCGATAAAGACATCTGCTGAGATAAACAACATAAACTCAAATCATCTCTTTTAAAAATAGAAAACTAAAACCCAGATGTCTGTCTCACCGTGTTACCTTTAACAAAGGAAAAATAGTTCAACTAAAATACTACACAAAAACTAAATATTGATTTTAATTCTACGTGAAAATATTTATATTGACTACATAGATACAAAAACCGAACAGGTATTTAAATCAAGGCAAACATAGTGATTAGTATATGTATAAACCGGTCGAGTTATTGACCATAATTTATTATTCTACCAGACTAATTATGAGTATTTAAGCGGTCAAATGCAAAGAGCAAACAATGGGCTAGAAATTACAGGTGGCGCACGATTTAATGAAGTTTTGTTCTTAATAGACCTTAATATAAAAATACTTTCTAATGAATCAAGCATAGTTTGATGTCTGACATTTTTGACAAGTTTCAAATTTTCTTTGTCAATGTGGTGGTTATTATCCCACATATGTTGTGCCACACAAGATTTGTCTACCGTACCATATCGTAACTGTGCGAGATGTTCACGAAATCTGGTGGCTATGTTTCTCCTAGTTTGGCCCACGTATTTAAGATCACAATCTTTGCAACTAATCTCATAAATTCCGGACATTTCAGTGACTTTGTCTTTGTCTTTCGTATTACCCAACAAATACGAAAGACAAAGACAAAGTCACTGAAATGTCCGGAATTTATGAGATTAGTTGCAAAGATTGTGATCTTAAATACGTGGGCCAAACTAGGAGAAACATAGCCACCAGATTTCGTGAACATCTCGCACAGTTACGATATGGTACGGTAGACAAATCTTGTGTGGCACAACATATGTGGGATAATAACCACCACATTGACAAAGAAAATTTGAAACTTGTCAAAAATGTCAGACATCAAACTATGCTTGATTCATTAGAAAGTATTTTTATATTAAGGTCTATTAAGAACAAAACTTCATTAAATCGTGCGCCACCTGTAATTTCTAGCCCATTGTTTGCTCTTTGCATTTGACCGCTTAAATACTCATAATTAGTCTGGTAGAATAATAAATTATGGTCAATAACTCGACCGGTTTATACATATACTAATCACTATGTTTGCCTTGATTTAAATACCTGTTCGGTTTTTGTATCTATGTAGTCAATATAAATATTTTCACGTAGAATTAAAATCAATATTTAGTTTTTGTGTAGTATTTTAGTTGAACTATTTTTCCTTTGTTAAAGGTAACACGGTGAGACAGACATCTGGGTTTTAGTTTTCTATTTTTAAAAGAGATGATTTGAGTTTATGTTGTTTATCTCAGCAGATGTCTTTATCGGCATAAACCAATATCCACATTGTAAAGTTCTAGATCGAAAGGAAACGTGCTGTTTCTTTAAAGAACGCCGGTCCTTTTTAAACCTATATTAGATAAGGGTCATAAATTTGTCGACCAAAAGATTAAAGCAGGTCTCCGACCTGTTTCACTGCGCAATAAACAAACGATCGTTCTTGGACGACAACTTTCCTTCGGACTAGTTCGTTTTCTTTGACGCGATATAAATATACGGGATCTAGTTTTTTATGTTAGAATTTTTCTTCCTCTGAAGATGTTGACTTGGTCAACGAAACGATCGTAAGGTCTCTGAAATATGTGTTGTGGTGATTTGGGTGTTCTCCAAGTGTACTTATTAGTGCTCATCACAGGTTACAGTTTTCACATAGTGGAAAACGAGTTTTTTCGGAAACGTTTTAGGTTTATTTTCCGAAATTTTTTTGTACATTTTCAAACAAGTTATTTTGATACAATATGGTACATTGTTCCTACTATATAGGTTATATGGGGACCAAATTGATGCATCCTTGCATTAAAGAGACATATTTGCTATTAAAAATATTTTTATTAACATAAATGCATAACGCATTTGCTGCGTCCAGACTTTTTAGATTTCGCAATATCCTTTCATGTCTCCTACAGTTTTCCATTGCATATTCGGGTAATGTCTTCCTTAAGATCAACGTGTCTTAGTCTATGTATGTGATATTGATCAGTTTCAAATAGGACGAAACCGATCTACGTGTTTGTTATATATCATATTGCAAGTACCGACAAGACTAAAGTGATGATGGCTAGCGGTGACGAATTTCTTCCAAAAAATACGCTAAAACATTGTAATTTAAGCAGTTTACAAAAACTTTACTTTGGACTCAACTGCACTATCATCTGGTAGAAACAACAAAATTGCTTTAAATGTGACAAGGTCTTTAAAATTTTCACTAGAAAATTTGCTTCTAGTATTGATTGTTTAAGTACGATATAACACTCTTGGGTAAAGCTAATCTAGCATCGTAGAACATAAATCCCAACACATAAAACAAGTCTACATCAAAGCTTACAATGCCTGGAAATAATAGTTCTTGCAGTCAAAGAACAAAAGTATACGCTTACAATGTTGCAGTAGGTGTTTTATAGCAAACCTCAAGAAACTGTAAATTGTTAATTACATTTTCAATAGTGCAGTCCTTGCCTTGTTTTACAGCTAAAACAAGAAAACTACGGACTAGTTGCGGTTCTTTATCACCATAGTCTGCTAATAAATTTAATGTTGCACTGTTTTCCATTAAATAATGCATTGCAAAGTGAAATAATTAAGTACGTTGAAATACCAGTTTGCTCCGCCAATATATGCCGACCTTTCATCATGTCATTCGCGTTTGTGCTAACAAAATGCAATAAACGCTTTCCGTGACAATAACTAATTAATGAGAAGCTTTACGACCACCCGTAAAGTTACAGTGTTCTGTGTCTGTCGTTTTACTGATTTTTTTGGTTTTATGACTAATAAAATTGAAAATCAAGATCAGCTCTTCCACTAACACCTTTAATATACAGTGCTTTCGAAAAGTAGCGAATAAATTCATTATTTATGAAATTCAGTGCCTGACATTTCGATTTTCTTTTAAACAAAAACACTTTTCTACATACGACCCATACTTGTGACGTCATCGTTGTTCGAGATATGACGTCGCCGACAATTTTTTTAAATGGCAACGCCCAATTTCGACCACGCCATTTGAAAGAACGTGTAGTTATACGTACAAATCGTCAAAAATTATGGCTGCCTGATGGTAGCCTAGGAGACCAGGAATGTTTCTTTATTGCTGTCAAATAAAAACTTGAAATCGTACTTCGGTAAATACTTTTCTCGTTTTTTTAGTTATATCTTTAGTTCTTTTGTTTGGCAAAAGCAGTGTGTTTGAAGTGTTTGTTGAGTAGTGACTTTTGTTATTTTATCAAAGCATGGTTAAATTAACTGAGCGAGAACGAATTGAAATTCTTTGCAAGATCGTATTTGGAGACAAGATGCGCACCCAAAAAGAAGTAGTTGAATTGTTCAATGAGACTCATTCTGATCGGCATCTCATTAGCCAAAGCATGGTAAGCAATATTGAGTCTAAATACCGTAACTGCGGGCATGCTCGTGATCTTCCTAAATCTGGTCGACTTTCAAAATCAGAAGAAGATCATCATCATCACTCAACAATAAACCAAATTGGCTTATGATTTCAATATGGCAGCGTCCACAGTTCACAAATTTATGAAAAAAGCAAACTATCATTCTTATAAGGTATTCCTTGTTCATGAGCTATCTGAAGACGACTTTGATCGGCGAAATCAATTCTGCGAGCAAATGCAAGAACTATGCACTAATGATAATAATTTCGTAAAAACCCTACTTTTTTCGTACGAGGCTACGTTTGTTTTGAACGGCCATGTCAATAGGCAAAACTGCCGTTATTGGGCTACCGAAAATCCCCGATGGATGGTGGAGTATCACACTCAACGTCCTCAGAAAGTTAATGCGTGGTGCGGCATAGTCGACGGAAGAATTCTGGGTTTTATTTTATTTATTTATTTATTTGACGTGAACCTTACTGGTGGAAAATATTTGGAATTTATTCGCGACGACCTCATTCCTGAACTAATAACTTTATATCCAGATATAGAGGAGCGTGATCTTCTGGGAAATGATATTTTCTTTCAACACGATGGTGCACCTCCCAATTATGCAATACCTGTCCGTGCTTACTTAGGTGTGGTGTTATCGAATCGCTGGATAGGCAGAAGGGGGCCAGCTAGATCGGCAGATTTGACACCCCTAGATTACTTTTTGCGGGGATACTGAAAAAGCAAGGTATATGTTAATAGACAAGAGAAGTTAGAAGATTTAAAAGCAAGAATTCGTCAAGAGATACCTCCTGAGGTTATTGACATAAAGGTTTGTAACAAATTAGTTACTCACATTTAGTCGTCAATTTTTCAGAACCTACTGCTTCAAATTTAAAAATAAGGCTCCGTTGAGAAGATATTTATACCAGCTCGCCAATGATGTGCTACCTGACCCCCCTTGTCACCTTGCCATTTAAGATTTTAGCGGTGAATCACACTACCGAATAAGGGTTGGTGTCGCTATATTAAAAATAAGCCTTAATGTCTTCCCGCTTGAAAGCTAAATTTACCTTTTTGAGCGATTTCAAGAAAATCACGATACATGTCCAAAAAATGCACATGTTTTGTTTTCAAGTAGCCACCCCCTTTCTCTCTCTATCTCTCCTTATATTCTCTATACACAGCCACACGTGTATATATATATATATATATATATATATATATATATATATATATATATATATATATATATATATATATATATAAACACAGTATGTCCTAATTAAAATGTGCACCCCATATAGATTCGATTTTGCAAAAGTGTGGGAAAAATGTTAAAACGGGTCAAATTTCACTTGAAAGGGGAGAAAGTTGTTTCTGCATCCCTCCAGCGCCATGGCCACCCCTTCAAAAATTTTAAATGGCAAGAGTGGTCGAGTGCCATTTCATTTTGAAGCTGCTGTGCAATCATGTGGGTGTCCCAACAAAATTTGCACCCCCCCAAAAATGTCCGATTTCGTGTGAGTAAAATGCTACAACAGGTCATTTTTAACTTAAAGGGGGACGAATTTTTTTCTTGGTTTTGAAGTTAATTCTAGATCCCTCTAGCGCCCAGAGCCACCCCTGGAAGCTCCTTGTCCGCTATGCAATCATGTTTTTTTTTCAATTCTGAGGGATTGGTTTTTGAGAATCACGAAATTGTTTCAGGCCCATTGGCATTTGCAAGGTACACTCTCGTTCCTAAGAAATGTTATTTTATGTGCACGAATGTTTTTAATTTTTAAAGGAACAAAAAATGTTGGCTAAATGTATTAAAATTATCATTTTTACAGTTTATACTTGATTTCATGAATTATCGTCGTTCAGTAACTAAGTTAAAAAGAAAAACGGTGATTTTTAAAATGACTTTTGCACCGAACAAAGAATTGAACTAGTGAAACTGTGCTATGGAAATAACAAGTGTGCCAGTGTTGCTGCAAGATTTTACAACCAAATTCATGTGGAACAGCAGGTTAGTCGTCAGACAGTACGTCATTAATTTAATTGCAAAATTTGAGAAAACGAGCTCTATTACAAACAAAAAACATAATGGTCACCATCCTATTGAAAATGATAGGGTTGAAGTGGCTGTTCCTGGCCATCTTTTAATAGATAACGGCCAATCCGTAAGAAAAATGGCTTAACAAAGTGGTGTGTCAAAAACTAGTTTTCATCGGATTATCAAAAAACAAGTTCATCCATTCACGATAACACTTGTCTAAGAATTAAAAGATGATCCGGTTCGACGTTTACAGTTTTGTGAAAATTTAACTCAAAGTTTGATGAATGACCCAGGTCTATTTTACAACATTTGTAACATAAAAGTACGTTTATGTCGAACGGTGACGTAAACAGGCATAATTGTCGTTATTGGAGTAACACAAACCCTCGCATCTTTAGTGAAAGCACACCCAAACACCCCAAAAATAAAACGTGTGGGCAGGCAATTTGGCCGACCACATGATTGAACCAATTTTGTTGAAGTCAATTTGAGTGGTGAAACTTATTTGCAGTTGTTGAAAGACCTTATGGATCTTTTAATTACCCAAGTACTGAAAGAAGACATAAATATCCAAGGAGACCAACTTTTCTTTTAAAGGATGGAGAGCCTTCCCATTATTATGTACTCAAATGCGGTTTCTTAGATGCTCATTTTCCTGGAGAAGTCCCATCGAATGGTCAGCTAGATCACCCGACCTAACCCTTTTGGATTTATGTTTGTGGGGCTACCTAAAGTATAAAGGTTTATGCTACACCACCTAAATGTCTTGAAATGCTTCGAGAACGAATCGTCGCAAAGTGCCGTTTGATCACGCCAGAAATGTCGAAAAACGTTAGGTAAACTTTTGAAAATTGATTGTACTATTGCATGGAAGTTGGGACTGGACATTTTGAGTAACACATTCGTAAAATTAAATTGTTTGCAATAACTTTTGTTTCCTTTTACAGAATCTCACAAGGGTTCTCAGAAACAAATCGCTCAAAATTGAAAAAAGCATAATTGCATAGAGAGCGAAAGCAGCTTTAAAATTATGTGTCACTCGGACCCTCTTGATAATTAAATTTTTTGAAAGTGTGGCTTTGGGCGCCAAAGGGATGCAGAAATAACTTCAAAACCAAAAAAAATATTTGGGCAGTCATCAAGTTAAATTGACCTGTTTTAGCATTTTCCCACACTCGGAGGAGATCGTCCATTTTAGGGGGTGGAAATTTTAGTTAGGTCACCTCTATATAGGGTGTATATATAAAAAAATTCGGGACGAAGAAAGTGTGTTATGGTTGCGAATTTTCATTAAATTTTTCAGATTTGCATAACTCAATTTTCTAAGAATCTATAAAGTTTAGTTTTGGTACGTTGTAAGGTATTTACGAGCGAAGTATACCAACCAAATATCATCAAAATAGCTTTGTTATTTTTTGCAATACACATTTTTTTCGGAAAAATATTTTTTTTTAGAAAAACTAGTCTGATAGGGCTGGCTAACGAACTCATCCAAGTCATTAATAAAAGCAAGATTCCGACCAAGTTTTATTAAAATAAGTGAACAACACACCCCCACACACACACACACACACACATATATATATATATATATATATATATATATATATATATATATATATATATATATATATATATATATATATATATATATATATATATATATATATATATATATATCTAATCATAAAAATTCAAACGGACCTTGGTTTCGGGTTCTAGGGGCCCAAATTGGCGCTCGTTTAAAACAATTTTTGCAATAGCTTACCCTCGATACCTCTCCATTAGCATATTACAAAAAAAATTAACTAACAGGCAGATAAAAATGTAAATTGAATTTGTATATCAATTCTAGAGGTCGTAGTCCGCGCTCATTTGTTGAAAATTTTGTTTGAAATTCTTATGTACAGTTTCACAAGGATCGATTAACAATTTAAGGTGGGGTTAACCAACCACAGTGTCAACATGTGTGCGCGTGTGTGTGTGTGTTTTTTTTTTGTTTCTTTAACGTCAGTCTATTTCCGCGACTGTGGCCAATCACCGACGCCAGGGAGCAGTTTCACCCACTATCCTGGAAATTTTGCCGAATCTCTGCGTTTCTGTAAGAGGGTAGGCATCTTTAACGTGCCCAACATCGCATGGACACGGGACTGAAGGTTTTACGCCCCCTCAGAAGGGTGGAACGTGCAGACATTCAACTTGCTCAAATAAAATGCTAGAACCTTGGTTGATGTTAATTGTACAGTATGTACTTAAAAAGTGAAAGGGAAACCCTGGGAATCGAACCCGGTACCCCTCAGTTCAGAGGCACACAATAAATCAATAAATCAATCAATCTTTATTATATGATAAAAATATATACAGGGTATGTACAAGGTCTTAAGAAAGATACATATAATGTCGCAGCTGCTACAGCTTTAACATTAACATACTAACTAGGTAATACAAGGATATTTGCTTAACATATTCGGTTTAAATACTAATATTTACATGCTATAAAATTAAGCATATAATGCAAACTGTGTACAGTTGTGCTTTTCTGGTGTAATACACTAAAACTTTATTTAATTTTACTTAACAGGAAAATATAACAATAGAAAAAAACCTGTGGTAACATATTTGTTGCAAGGAATTTATTAGTTAGATAGCCTAACTGGTATAGGTTGGTTTCACTATTTACATGGTAAAATACATTGATATTTTTAAATGTAATTTATACAATTTGCATAAGGCTCGATCAAGATTACCTAAAAACATAAACATATTTGGTATTTAAACTTGGTAATAACCCTTCGAAAAATTCCAAGCTCTGATATGGTAACCTATGCTTTAGCCTGAATGGTATATTATGAGACTTGTACTGTTTAATACTGTTTAGAAGAATGTTGTTGTTTAGTTTTGTGTGGTAGAAATTGTTAGCGAGTGATTTAACATAATTCGTTATTAGAGGCATTTGGAGCGGTGTATGTAGATCTCGTATTCTGGTGTAGCGTTCTGTTTAAGATCATTCTGAGGCATTTGTTTTGAAACACTTGTAGTTTTGAAAATCTCGTTTTTGAAATACCACACCAAACTGGGGCTGCATAAATCATAACTGGTCTAATGATTGTTTTGTAGATAATTGTTTTGTTTTCAACAGTCAGATTACTGTTTCGGTTTAATAAGGGGTACAGTATTATAAGTTGGCCATATAGTTTCTGTATGGTGTTCTCTATGTGTTTTGTGTATGTAAGTCGGCTGTCAAGGGTAACTCCCAAATATTTAATGTGTTTACTAATTTTTATGTTTTGCTTGTTTATTTTAATAGGTTGGAAAATTTTGGTGTCCTTGAATTTCTTTGTAAAGATAATGCCTTCCGATTTTTATGCATTAATTTTTATTTTCGGCACACGTTCTTACCACTGAACCACCGACGCTCTCAGTTTCAACATATTTGGAAACAAACCGAATCATAGTCTGTATTTGGTCGTACGAAGTAACGATTTACAAACAGTCTGTTAAATGTTTAATGGAGCTTTGTGAAACTGGGCATTAAAGTCGTCATTTCGTCATAAGAATAATTCAAAAAGTGCTAGGGCCATTTAAAATCGATTTCAACCAGACTTTCACCAACTTTTCTTAACCTTCTCTGTGGAAATTTTCTCAGTTCGTTTTTTAATGGGGGATTAGCTTTCTAACAACTACGTCGCATTTTGTTATAATTATGTAACACGCTCTTCACAAGCATTTACACTATTTCACATTTCAAAGACACTGACACATTTATCACATCATATTGTCAAAGAAGACGGCCTGTAAATACACGCAGTTGATACTCGCTTGATGCAGGAAGAAATTAGTATTCCAGTCATCTGCTACAAAGTTTGTCAGGCGCTCTTTGTAAACATCTAGTTGGAAATTTCAAGGTGAAGTGTTTATATTAAATAATGAATTGCAAGTAATGTAATTAACAATGTTCAAGTTTTAATGTGTCGCAAAAGGTACAGAGGCCTTTAATCATCGCTGACTTGAGTGCCTTGAAAATACTAGTTATATAATAGAGGGTGGGTAATACTTGATGTAGACAATCACAAAACAACTTCTAAGGGGTTGTTAATGGCTGCTTTGTTCGGTACAATTAATAACAGAGAATTACTACCAAAACTAAGATTTAAGCCATTATTGTTAGATTATTTGTCAAATATTAGACATATGAAGGTAATACCTATTTGATTTTTTGAGTTTTTACCATTAAACGAAAATCAGAATGACCCCAAAAACGATAAAAATAATAACAGAGAGTTGTGCGCAATACAGCGTGGAATAGCTAAATATAATGCATCAAGTATCGTCTATTTTGAAGGACTCTTCATTTTCAATTAAAATAAAATGCTACCGTTTTAAAATTTATTACAAAAACTAACATTAAAAGAAAAGAAGTTCAGCCGATTGACAAACTTCGCTACAAGACACTAAAAAATTAATAACTAATCCCGAGTTAATTTACGGGTTAACAGGATTGACGTTTTAAAACAATTTTGTTTTACTATTACAAAAATACACCAAGTTATACATATAAAATGTAAAATTTAAATCACTGATATCGACACAAATGTGATATAAAATTACGAAGCACGAAATGACTCAGACTAAATTGCGATGAGAAGTGAACGACGAGTCTTCGTGCATTGCCCTTTTATATAATTATGGTTGAGGCTTCAATTGTCCCTGAATGTAGGTGTCTATCTCTGCATTAGATATCTCATCGTTTATTGATGTCTTGGTTGGATTAGCTCCGTCTTATATCCATGAGATTGCTACCTTCCGGTTTTACTGTCTATTGTCTTACACTGTGTCACTATGTCTTAATAATAGGTTATTGTTCCCGAGGCTGGTATCTCGCGTTTCATTCTTGATAATGACAAAAAAATGAAAAACACATCAATCTTAATGTAGATGGTCAAATGCATGCTTTTAACATCTTGGCAGCATGTTAATCGCAACTAAAAAAGTTTTCTAACGTTAATCAACATCTGCGGCCTGACCTCCCTAATCGCATTCGTTATTCTTCTTCTTAGGTCAGTTAAATCTCGTCGTTAAGTTTTGTATACCATACTTTTCACATATTACAATAAGAATAAGTCTAATAGCGTAAGATCGGGAGATCCTGCTGGCCATTCTAACGATCCATCCAACTATCCACCGATTTGGAAATATTAAGTCGATGTACTACCGGACATTGAAAGAGTCTATCGTCTGCATGCATAACGATGTTCGGTAACGCAGCCAGATTATTTACATCAATCATTTATATTGTGCCAGTTTAAGCCTAAAAACCCGAGTGTATTTATTTGATGGTTGTCCGAAATTGATATCTCGTGACAGATTTCAAGTGGATCTAAATCCGGTCAATAGTGAGGCCATAATTATCTCCCAAACCCTAACCCATTTGCACTTATAGCTCAGATTTATGATTTTGTAAGATAAAGAACACACTGTTTGGTTTGAATATGAAAAGATAATCAAATACTTACTCAGTTTTAATCTTGTTCTGCCCAAAGTCCTAGATTTATGAGATCTTCGAGTCAAAATACCGGCACTGTTAGTTAGTTAATTTGTAGAGATCTAGATAATAGATATGAAGAATTTCCAGCTATAGCTCCACCAACATTGAGACAGGTTAAATGAGGAATTTGTTATTCAATCAAAACAGATATTAAAGACACAAATATTTAAATTTATTGACATAAATTAATAATAAGAGTTATTTAAATTAAGACTCCTAGTAAATCAAATAAAAGTTGTACATTACAAAGAAACAAAATAATTATCAAATGTAAAAGTAAAGGTTTTTCTATTAAATATACCAATGTTCTCAATTTTAATTTGTTAGGTAAATTTATAATTGATTGTTCTGGCCAGAGAATGTATTGTTTTCTTAAAAGTTTGTGAGAGAAGCTCAGATATTGCAAAAGTAAGTAATTGTTTACTATTGTTTAAATTAAAGGTTACAAGCTACCTTTTCTACTCTAAAACATTTAAAGGTTTGAAAAACTCGTGAGCAAAATGTTAATTAACTAACTATCACAGTAATATTCTTAATTTACATATTTGATAAGATACCAAAAGAAAATAAAAAATATATTTATATATATCGGACAATCTCACTGACTAAGATTTTAGTTCTGTGTTAAAATTTATGAGAAATTCAATGAGAAAATAAATTGATGTAGGAAAGTTTATGTTTGTCTAGTCTTGAAAACCACTCAAAAAGTTGTAAATGACTCAGGTGTAGTGTGCTCGTACTTCCAAAGATTCACCTTACACCTGAGGTCCCATAGGTATTAATTTTCCTGCATCCGGGGTGTGGGAACTGCAGAAGGTAACATCTGTATTTAGCGCGTACCACATGCGCTTAATTTCCTCAGAAGAAGAGTCCGCAACTAGTAGAAAAGGCTTGCAGAGATGAAGACATGAAGACAGTGTGGGTGCAATGTACAATCTAGAGACTATGTAGGCACTGGGGTTGAAACTTGATGTACTTGAATCGGAACGGCAAAACTGTATTTTAACGGCAAATACTGAGACAAAGGTATGTTTGAACGTATACGGAAAAATCGGACATGAAGGCAAACTTGAAACTGAGATTTGCTCTTCAAAAATAAAGTCACCTTCTCTTATCTAAGCTTCCTTTGAGGTTCTAGTTATGCCAGCAAGGGAGTTACGGTGATGAATAAAACATAACCGTTATAATATTCAATGTCGCAATGTTACTTTTCAACATTTTCCACCAATACTTAGTAACTATTTTTATATGTTATCTGGAGCTATTATAAATCGCAAGATCACAATAACCAAGCCATACATCATTTCTGTTAATATAATAAGATCCCTATTCAACACTCAAGGCAACTGTCTGTTTGGAAAACCTAGAAGTAACAATAGAATAATAGAAAAACCGGACCATTCGGAGATGGGTAAACAATCAAGATCAATTCAGCAAACGGTTATATGCAAAGAAATCACATTCAAAACAGCTAACTCCTGTTAAATATAAACCGCCAGAGACTATAAATGGAAGTATCCAGACCACGGAAAAGCATATTTATACGTTAATACTACTTGAGTCTTCAGTTAAACTTATGTCATTTTCTTAAGTCTTATTTATATCAGTAATTATTTTATGGGTATTTTTATTATTTAAAAAAATTGTTGTAGATAGTTAATAGTGTTAAATAAAAAGCTAACTCGTGATGTCTATAATTTTGTTCATCTCTAAATTGTATCGCTTATATTTCTAGTTAAATGAAAGTCGAATAACCTTCGAAGAATGAAGCTCAAACTCGAGATTCTGTGGCCGACAGAATGATTTGAATCTAATCGAATGAAGCGATGTGTAGAAGTTACTTTTATGTAAACGTCAAGTCTTAACCTATCTAAATTTTTGGTAATAAGAGTGCCAAGTAGTTGGTCGTTATTCTCCATTTCCTAAGTGAACTTGTTTGACGGTAATAACAAAGTTCACTTACGAAAGGGAAAACAACGAGGACTGGACTGACAGGTCAAGGCCTTTTATCTCCCATGTGGAAGCAATGCCCCCGAATGGAGTCGTTGAGTCCTTTCCCATCTTTAGAGTCTCCACATTTTTCCCCCGTTCTAGGAAAATTATCTAATAAATGCATTTACACTCAAAACAATTTTGTAAAGAAATTAATTTATCATCTACGCCATAATGGGACCTGAAAATAATATATAAAAGTAGATAAAGGGTTTGATCATAAAAAATTTCGGGACGTAGCAAGTGCGTTATAGTACCGAATTATCATAAAAATTGTACACTATTATTATACACCATATTAGTAAAGTTAATACTTTAAACTTACACAGACCTTTAAGATCGATTTTAGAGGTCCTAGTACGGGCACATTTGGATAATCCTTTCGAAAGTGGTACCATTGATATCTCTGGATTATCAGAAAAATCGTGTGTTCTAAGTCCTTTTGAGAAAAATGCCCAAAACTCAATTTTCTATGAAGCTAAAAAATTAAATTTTGCTATATCTGTAGATAGTGTAAGTCTTTTAAAAAAAATATTGTATTACAAATTTCATTAAAGTTATACAAAAGATTTCCAAAAGGAAACTTAATTCATATTTAGAAAAGTAAAGTATCTGCCAAATTATAAACGTAGCAGTTATTTTTACTTATTAACCGCCAATATGATATCGCTTTAGTCAGTCTAATCAAACCGTTTTTTTTCAATGTCAACAATAACAAAATTATAATTTCAGACTCAAAGGTGACAAACTTATTCAGGCGTTTTAAAAAAAATGACATCTTGTTCAAAACGTATAAAATCTGGGCACTATTGTTT
This sequence comes from Tillus elongatus, assembly GCA_964006375.1. Taxonomy (NCBI): domain Eukaryota; kingdom Metazoa; phylum Arthropoda; class Insecta; order Coleoptera; family Cleridae; genus Tillus; species Tillus elongatus. The sequence goes on from OZ023264.1 coordinate 30,542,559, forward strand.
CTCCAAATGTCAAAATAAAACATCAAAAACATACATTTATCAAGCTGGATTCGATCGCGTAACCTTTCGCTTAGGAGGCAAGGACGATGACCCCGGCGCCATCTAAGTATATTGCAACTAACGTTCTATTTGCGTGATACTTTAGACCGGCTTCATGCCCAGGATATTATATTCAAAGTATTCAATTCAATTCCAGATATAGTAGAATTACCATCGAAACACATCCCACGACTGTTTCGGTCTTATATGACGTCTCATCTTTAAATTTAAAGATACAAGAAAATATTTTAGAATCATTTTTAGAGAGACTTGGCTTGATTTCGTTTACATTTTTAGTATATTATACGACAGCATAATATACCTATGTTGCGATAAAACTGTATTTGAGGCCGTTCATAAAGCTACAAATATAGTGTCTTTTAATAATTGATTGAATCCTCCAGTTAAGTAACAATCACTTGGCAAAATTTTAATGTCATGTTGTCTGTCAGTTTCCATAATTGCGGCCAAGATTTCACGATTGTTGGTTCGGGTAGTATGTTTTATGCCTGGGATCTATTTAGTTTGGTTATCGTTGATTTATGGTTTATACCTGTTGTATGAATCAATTTACGCGTGGCAGTTAACTACTCTGTCTGTCAGGCATTCGACTTTAACCACTAAGTCGTCTCAATGCATGTCTTTGGAATTTTACTTTTAATCTGGTAAAAACTCTAAATATTGTGAACCAAATTACTTACAATTCACAACATAGGTTTCTTTGTACCATTTATAGCCACGTGTAAAGTCTCATTCCAGTTACTTTGATACTTTAAACAATATAGCGTTTTGAAAAGTTTTGCCCGATTTCCCACTGGAAAAACTTGAGCATAAAGGCTGATTAACGAACTCGACCTCGGTTTTCTCCCAAACAAGATTTTTGCCAAGTTTGATTGAAATCAGTTTAGTATTTTTTGAGTTATCGCTTGGATACACACACACACACAGATATATATATATATATATATATATATATATATATATATATATATATACAGGGTCGCTGATAAGTCTGGAAACGGTCGATTATCCGGGAAAATATACAAGGTGTCGAAAAAAGTTTTATACAAAAGTTTTTGGGTTCTTCAATGTCTACTAGGCGGTGATAATTTCATTTATACAGGGTTGGTCATACAGGCGTGGCACACCAATATTAATTTTTTTTAAATGGAACACCCTATATATTATTCGATATTTCAATCCTTCTCTTAATTTTGAGCAACATTTATCAGAAGCATGATGTACATAAACTCAATCGTTTCCGGGTAAAAAAATAAATAAAAATAAACGCTATTGTTTTTAAAATCTATTGGATGAAGAACAAAAATAAATGAAAAGTAGAATATCTCTTGAAAACAATCTGTGAGTGTGAAAAGAACCGGTTGCGATGTTTTTAACATTGTTTGAAATCCTATTTTATAAGATGTTCAAAGTGTTCTCCATTGACCTCCTGACAATAATGAATTCGCTTAACAAAACATTGCACTGCATTTACAAGAGCGTTTTGAGGAATGTTATTAATTTCATGCACAATCCTTGCTTGCAACTCTTCAATATTCTGCGGTCTATTTTGGTAAATTAAATTTTTTACATGACCCCACAAAAAAAAGTCAAGCGGCGTCATGTCGGGAGACCTAGCTGGCCATTCAATAGTTCCCCTGCGCCCTATCCATCTGCCAGGAAAGGTTTGATTCAGATATTCCCGTACCTCAATTCCAAAATGAGGGGGTGCCCCATCCTGCTGAAACCATATTTCTTCCGCTGGTAGATTTGGGTCGTTATTGTTCGGAAATAATCGACTTACGTCTGGAACAATTGATTCTTGCAAAAGTGTCAAATATCGAGCAGAGTTCAAATTACCGTGTATAAAATAAGGTCCTATGATATGTCCACCAATAATAGCACACCAAACATTTACTTTTTGCGGTCTTTGGGTGTGAATTTGTTCCATCCAATGTGGGTTTTCGTCTGACCAGTACCTACAGTTGTGTCGGTTGACTTGTCCATTCAAACAAAATGTAGATTCGTCGGAAAACAAAATGTCGTTGGCAAAGTTAAAATTTTGGCGTAACTTCTCCATAATAAGTTCACAGAACTCGATTCTGCGATCAAAATCGTCTTCACTCAGTTCTTGCAATAAATGAATTTTATATGGACGGAACTTTTCCCGCTTCGTAATCTTTTGAATTGAATATCGACTCATATTGTGATTTAAAGCCAATTGCTGTGCCGAAGTTTTCGGATTTTCCACCACATCCAATATTACATTCAAAGAATTTTCTTCATTTGTAACGGTTACTGGCCTTCCAGTTCTAGGTTTATCCTTGATACCGCCAGTTTCGTGAAAACGATGCAAAGTTTTCGAAACTGTGGATTTGGAGATCGATTCCCGCTCAGGATGCAACTCATTGAACATAATCACCACTTGAGCAAAACTTCGTGTTCTATCACCGTACCCTATCATCATTAAAATTTCGATACGTTCGGTTTCACTTAAACTTGCCATTTTGCACAAAAACTGTTGACACTAAATTACTAATGTTTCAAAACTGTTGACACTGAATGAATGTTTGACATTCGTTGTCCTGGAAACATTTTAAAACAAAAGAATAATACTGCGTTTCTTATGGGCATCTTATCTTATCTTGGGATTCCAAACAATGTTAAAAACATCGCAACCGGTTCTTTTCACACTCACAGATTGTTTTCAAGAGATATTCTACTTTTCATTTATTTTTGTTCTTCATCCAATAGATTTTAAAAACAGTAGCGTTTATTTTTATTTATTTTTTTACCCGGAAACGATTGAGTTTAGGTACATTATGCTTCTCATAAATGTTGCTCAAAATTAAGAGAAGGATTGAAATATCGAATAATATATAGGGTGTTCCATTAAAAAAAAATTAATATTGGTGTGCCACGCCTGTATGACCAACCCTGTATAAATAAAATTATCACCGCCTAGTAGACATTGAAGAACCCAAAAACTTATGTATAAAACTTTTTTCGACACCTTGTATATTTTCCCGGATAATCCACCGTTTCCAGACTTATCAGCGACCCTGTATATATATATATATATATATATATATATATATATATATATATATATATATATATATATATATATATATATATATATATATATATATATATATATGTATATATACATGCATATACAAATTTTAACGGACCTTGGTTTTAGACACCCAAATTCGCTAAAAATGCGCTACGTTGAGAATACATTGCGTCACTGATTTTCAAATAAGTAACGTGACGAAAAGTGTAATAAGCTGATCAATTTCAAAGAAAAGTTATTTATTTTAGATTTAATTCAGCTCATTATTTTCAAAACAAACTCTTCTGTGATTATGAAATATTATATGTAAATAAATTTGTTATGCATTCTTTAATATTCACCAGATGTAAGCTTATAATTTTCCCACGAAATTAGTTTTAAAATATCGATTGTTTGTTATTGGACGTTTAGAGATGTGCTATTATTGACAGCTATTTTCAATTAAATCTCTAATAAAAATTACAGGTTTATTCACCTAAATGTAAATACAGTTTGACGCAACAGAAGCCAGCTAATTTTAGACATTTTTCTTCTAAATTAAAGTTCATATTATTGTTGCCAATTTAATATATTATGCTTTTCAAACAATTATAATTTTTCAAGGACGTCTCTTTATTCTAGACTAATTCGTTTGGGGATCGGAATATATACCGACTTTTAAAAAATCCGAACATACAGTAAGAGTTGATCGATTATAATAAAATGTTTACATAATGTTTGTTTTAATAGAACGTAAAAAGTCTGGGCGCAGCAAGTGCGTTATGATAGTGAATTTTGCTGAAATGATCTGGCAGCAAATATTTTTTTATAACTTTTTTTTATTGTAACATATAAATCTTAATTTTGATATATAGTTTACTTTTTATAGCATTAACCTACCTACCAAATTTGGTTACCGTGGTTTTTTTCGAAAGAATACTCAAAAAAAAAACTTGGACTCATTTTCGTGGCTAACCAACTTTTCCAAGCCATTTGTAAGAAGAAGGTACCCACAAAATTTTATCGAAATCGGCCAATTGTTTTTTGAGTTATCGGTGTGACACACACACACACACACGCGCGCACCATCGCACACACAGATATATATATATATATATATATATATATATATATATATATATATATATATATATATATATATATATATATATATATAATCAAAAAAAAATGTGGGAAAGCCGTCAGTTGTAGAATACAACTCTTTATTATAGGCCGAGCTTTCAGAAAAATTTATTCCTTTCTCAAGGCTACAACATGAAAAGAAAAAAAGTTTACAATTTACTTGGAAAAAATATAAAAGTTTAAATTACTTACATATAACGTAAGTTGTACTAAACTAATTATGTAATAACAAACATGAAAAGAAAACCTTTTTATGAATTTGAGTGAAGTCGAAAAGTGCCAAACTGACATAGTTTGTTAAATTGTCGTTAAAAGTAATTTCAAATTCTTCTAAACACATTCTTTTATTACTTAAGGTTTCACAGTGTAAAATAGAAACATTACTTAAATTTATATTATGGCCAGTGTCGAGATTATGTTATGACAGAGCGCAAGTCCTTTTTTGTATACGTATGTCACTTTTGTGCTGTGTTAACCTATCTTTAAGGACTCTGCTTGTTTATTAATGTTTCTATTTTACACTGTGAAACCTTAAGTAACAAAAGAATGTGTTTAGAAGAATTTGAAATTACTTTTAACGACAATTTAATAAACTTAAAGAAAGATAATAATTTTAGAAATCACTACCCCTATTTATATTTCCTAGACAAAAACAAAAAACAAATTCAATTAGACAATAGTTAGCTTTATATGTCAGTTTGGCAGTTTTCGACTTCACTCAAATTCATAAAAAGGTTTTCTTTTCATGTTTGTTCTTACATAATTAGTTTAGTAGAACTCACGTTATATGCAAGTATTTTAAACTTTTATATTTTTCCCAAGTCAATTGTAAACTTTTTTCTTTCCATGTTGTAGCCTTGAGAAAGGAATAAATTTTTCCGAAAGCTCGGCCTATAATAAAGAGTTTTGTTCTACAACTGACGGCTTTCCCACAATTTTTTTGATAAATAACACTATTAGCGTCACAAAAATTTAATACTATATATATATATATATATATATATATATATATATATATATATATATATATATATATATATATATATATATATATATATATATATGCATGTAAAATTACCATGCCAAATATCTTGGGAACGAGTACCAATTTTTCAACTTTGTAAAAACCAAACGACTCTTGTCATCTGTGTATACGTTTAGCAGGCTAACGTAGATATATCATCTGCAGACTGTAGGTGGCGCTGGCGTCGAAAGGAATTATTCGATGGCAGGAACTTTAAGAAGTATTTTCTGAGTATCGTCTGTCATTTCTAAGCAAGTTTTGTTCTATCAAAAATTTTTGAAAAGTTGACAGATTTTGAGATAATGGAGGTAGTGTTATGAAACTTTATGAGAGCTTAAACGGAATGCATTAAACGTAATTCATAGGTGGCGCTGATGTAGAATAATTTTTGCCCATCGCAAGAACCTTTGGAAATGGTATGTCTATGTGACTTCTGATTTCAAGCTAATGTTAATAATCTATTATGATAAAAGAGGAAAACAAACAATAACTCAAGAATTACAGTCCGACTATTGAATAGTCTACAATGAGAAAAAAATATTTTGTTCATCAAGATAACTATAATCATAACCATATCATAAAAACAAATAAACAAAGCTTACAATATATGCCCCAAAACGTTACCATTTGCGGCAATACCATTTCTAAACGATCTCGTAGTGCCTGATTACAAGAATCTAACAAACAACGGCTACTTATAGCCGCAAAACCAGCAAACATTTTATTAATTAGGTCTACCATATCTTCTATTGGCTCAGCATACACCATGTCTATCAACAAACCCCGCAGGAAGAAATCGTTTGGTGTTAAATCTGGCGAACGCGTTGACCAGACGAGAGATACATCAGTCGCGATCCATCTTTCAGGATAAGTACTATTCAAGTAGTCGGTAACTCAAGCCGCATTAGGGGCAGGTGCTCCATCATCTTGTCACCACATTGTAGGCCTTGCTACTGAAGGGACCTCTTCGAACAAGCTAATAATATCGTATTTCAGAAACTCCAGGTAAAGTTCGCCTGTCGTCCTCCGAACAAACAGAGACCAATCAAATGCCCGTTTAAAATGCCACACCACACATCGACTGCAAACTAATTTTGATTGCCTGTTACCTTTGTCGATTCAGTATTTCAATAATGGCAATTATGTGTGTACACCAGGCCGATATTTGGTCAGTCCATAAAATTATATAAAAAAAATTGTTGTTGGTCGCTACCATGATAGACATTTGTGATGTAAACCTTGATCGTTTCTCAGAGTCGCTAGATCGAAAATGATGCACTAAGTGTACTTTATATGGGTGGAACTTATTTTCAAGGCTGTCCGAACCATTGTGTGACTTCGGCCAGTACTCTGCTTGGCCTGGAATTACAATAAAGGAACTGAATGGGGACCTCCACACGACGACGATGAGTGAGACTGCCTAGACAGTGGTCTCAAATGGGGCTCTTCAAATGATGTTATTTGGTGGTGCTTCAAAGTACAAACAGATGTTCCATTCTACTAGGTGTTGTCCATTATTAAAAGACGTGTTTTATTCCATGTGAAAAGACGGGATAGCTAAAAATAATTGAAATCTTCTTAGTACACTGCTTGAATTTAAAGTTTTTTCATTGCGACGTGCTTGTTGAGTCTTCACGGTAAGAACGAGGTGAATCTGCATGTTGATTATGAACATATAATTATTTACTAGTAATTAGAATGCACGAGATGGTCAGCTCTTTAATAGTTGGCTGGTGGACTTTTCCTTAACGTGATAGTAAAGGATTTTTTCACGCTCGAGGAGGTACCACCCCTTACGTCCCAACGGACGTTTCCGGTTCTGGTGTATGAGTCGGTTTCCCTTATAAGCAAAAATGATGATGGCTCCTCCTTGTACAAAAGATTCTGGAGGAAAAATACCCCTCCATTCGGATATCCAGGAGAGGGGTGTACAGGGGGCGCCAGCATCAAGATTTAACATATCCTTCTCGAATATATGTGGCCTAAATTCTAACCCGAACTCTGTCCACCATTTCCTGCAGGCTAATAGGCCCCAACTTTTCTTCCTCACCGAAACTCAAATCAGTGCCAAAACAGCCACTAATCACCTTAATTTCCCAGGGTATGAGCTCCTGACTTCCTTTAGATTGTATGGAGGCGTGTGCGCGTACGTCCGTAGTAATCTACCCTGCACTAGACTCCCCAATTTAGAAGCTGGAAGAAAAGACATACTATGGATAAAACTCTGTCTCAGGGCTGCAACTAAATTCATCTGTTGCATTTACTGGTCACTTTCTGACAGCAACTTTATCCAGCTCTTTGACTACGTTTCTGAAAAAACCGACCATCTGATTTCCAAATATCCTTCCTCCGAGGTCACTATTCTTGGTGACTTCAATGTCCATAATAAGGAATGGCTGTGTCCTTCAAAAACCGATCCACAAGGGAGAGCAGCAGAGGCCTTTGCCGTCAACAATTCTTTAGCCAATATGGTTCAGCAACCTACTTACTTTCCTCGCATCCCAACACACAGCTCAAATCCCTTGGATCTCCTTCTTACTACAAATCCTGACTGCTATAAGATATCAGTCATCGCCCCCTTTGGTCGCTCAGACCACGGCATGGTTACTGATTCCTGCGAAATGCAACCCAAGGTCACACAGTCATCACACCCACGTATTTTTTGGCACCACAACTTCTCGAACTGGGATGAAATGCTGGATTACGTTTCTTCATTTCCATCGGCGTCAGTCTGCTTCTCTCATCCTGACCCCTCTGATTTCTCACAAAACGTCACCGAAATTATCCAAGCTGGCATGGAATTATTTATTCCACGTACACAAAAAACCTCTTCAGCCACTTAAAAGCCCTGGTTCTCTGAACCCTGTGACAAGGCCAGACTTAAAAAGGTCAAAGCTCACAAAACGCTTCTACACAATTCCAGTCAAGAAAACCGTGACCAATTTAACGACGCAAGAAACCGTTATGTCCGCATTCTTTCTGAGGCAAAAAACTCGTTTAATAACGACGTCAAAAATAATGTCCTGTCAAGCTCCAACGGCGGCAAACCCTTCTGGACTCTTGCTAAATCTATTGGGAATAATTTCTACAAGACCACGTTCCCGTCTCTTGTCCCAGGGGATGAAATTGTTTCTACCGCCCTGGGCAAGGGTGAACTTTTTGCCTCGTTGTTCACCGGCAATTCTACTCTCAACCCATCCCCAAATGTTCAACCATCAACAGTCCCCAATGTCACGCATAAAATGATGGATATCATTTTCAAAACTAGAAAGGTACGAAAGATGCTCTCTTCTCTTAATACCAGGAAAGCCTTTGGCCTTGACGAGATCCCAGAAATTGTTCTCAAAAAATGTACACCAGAACTTGCTCCTGTCCTGACTCGTCTGTTTAAGACATCTTACAATAGAGAAATATTCCCTAGTAACTGGAAAACTGCTCGAGTACAACCCGTCCCCAAGAAAGGACCCAAAGCGCTTCCTAGCAACTACAGGCCTATTTCTCTCCTTTCAGTCGTCTCTAAAGTGACGGAAAAGTATATAAACACCGAATTACTAAAATTTATTGAAAAACACAGTCTAATCCACGACAGGCAGTATGGATTCCGTCAGCGCAGATCACCTGCCGACTTCCTTTCCTTTGTCAACCATTCTTGGAACAAGTCTATGGAACTACACGGTGAACCCCAGATTGTCGTTCTAGACATATCCAAAGCATTCGACCAGGTCTGGCACGCAGCGCTGCTTAATAAACTTCCAACCTATGGCCTACCACCAAAACTCTGTACCTGGACAGCAAATTTCCTCCCCAAATCAAAACATTTCTGTTGTCGTGGATTGCCATTTCTCTAAACTTTATCCACTTAATGCAGCAGTTCCTCAAGGTTCAGCTTTAGCCCCTATTTTGTTTCTTTTCCACATCAATGACCTCCTCTCTAGCACATCCAACCCAGTTCACAGTTACGCGGACGACAGCACCCCCCACTCAAATATACAATATTCTAAGTCTCTTTAGCCCAATTAGATGAGGATTGCAGACTCATGGAGGGTTCTGTCTCCGTGGATCTCCAAAAAATATTAGACTGGGGAGGTAGAAATCTTGTACAATTCAACCCCACCAAATCACAGTCTTGCTTTCTTTCTCATAAGAGTTACACCAGCCCTTGACCCATCACAATGAACAACCAAGTTATTCAAAGTAATGAGTCCTTTTCACTTGTTGGCATTTCTGTGGATCTAAATCTCAATTGGCACCAACATGTCACATCAATTGCAGAAGCGGCTGCTAAGAAATTAGGTTTCCTCTTCCTGGCTCGCAAATACTTTTCACCAGCTAATCTCTACACCTTATATACTTCACAAATAGGACCAAACCTTGAATACTGCTCCCACATCTGGGGCGCTGATGCCGCTTCTACACTCGATATCCTGGACTCCCTTCAGAAGAGAGCTATACATCTCATCGGTGACCCTACCCTCACCGAAAGGCTGCCATCCCTTGCCCAAGGACGTGCCGTTGGTGACGTCTCTCTCTCTCTTTTCGACACCCACGGTACGATAGTACCGTAGGTGTAAGCCCTCGTGGTGTGTTGTTGAAAGAAAAAAAAAACGAGAAGACCACTACAAGCTACCACAAAAAAAGCCTTAAACAAAGCAATTAGATAAGCAGTTATTGTTCCAATGCAAGCAAGCGTTTAACTAACATTTAACTCAACTAACTCACCTCATGTAAGCGTCCTGCTCTTTCTATTAGCCCATAAATGCTGACGTCATTTTCACTGTTAATATTTTGTCGAACAAGAGGCCTAGCAGAAAGCAGTATGACTTTATATAGAGTTTGAACTGACATTTCCGTAATATTTCTTGATGAGAGAAGAAATATGTGTATTTCTATGGGCATGTATTAACGTCTCGATATTCTAAGTTCATTGAGTGAAGAAGTAGTAATTTTTCATTGACTACGACCATAATACATTTCATCGACTAAAAAGACTGTAATCATTGACTGAGAGAAAAGGTGCAATCATGTAGCAAGGATATAATTAAATTAATTATAATGAGTATATGAGTTGTAAAACGTGTAATACGTTACATAATTCTATATCAGATGTAACCTATTTCAAACATCTGAGCGCCATCTACATGTATGATATTAAAAATATTTTTTTCGCCAAAGTTTAAGCCTTTCGCGTCCTTAATCGAACACCTTGAACAATTTTCGAAAATCCCATTTAGTTTTGGCAAAAATGGCATATGAAGGTTTAAATTGCACACCCTATATATATATATATATATATATATATATATATATATATATATATATATATATATATATATATATATATATATATATATATATATATATATATATATATATATATGACCGCGCGCGCGCGCGTGTGTGTGTGTGTATCCAACAGATAATACAAAAAATATGATGCATTTGACTAAACTTGGCACGGTAATTCTCTTGGTAATAGGTCGGATTAGTTCGCCAGCCCAATGAAACCAGTTTTTCATAAACAAAAAAATTGTGCCTAGTAAAATAATACTGCTATTTTGGTGAATTTGAAAATGAGTAAAGGATCATATTAAACAGACAAGGAAGCGAAAATATCGTGGTAGTATCGTAAAATCTGTTATTGAAGTATATATTTACACGAAATAGGTATACGTTAATTGTGTCACTTCAATGTCATAAATTGGAGAGAAAATTTCAACCTGAATGTGGCACTCCACGTTTAAATCCGTAGGTTTCAGTCACAAACAACTTGTGAATTAAATAATGGAAACACAGCTGCGAATAATTGCTTTGAACGATGTTCACACCTAACTAATTCCCCATTTTTTGCAGTTATGTCATAGTTAGCTCGCATAACAAATCTGACTCACATAATTGACAATCGAATATTGAATTCTTGGAAAAAGCAACGCTTTGTAAGTCATGTAACTGAAACCGACGAATTTACAGAACTTTACATAAACGTAGTACATTATTTTGTTTGTTTGTAATGATAGCTTTAACACAGACGGTGTAAAAAAGCTTTCTAAGACTTGTTTATTCAACTAACAATGATTTATGATTGATCAACATTGCAAAGAAGGCATTGACATGCAGTTCTGCGGACAAGTCTAGGAAACAGGGTACAAAGGTCATTGCTTCCAAGCAATCGGCTAATTACGAGCTGTTTTATTATTGAGGGCTAGCGATTTTGTTGTATGTTCTACGTTTACCTCTGACAAATTAGACAAAAAATTGCGATGGAGTGAAATAGTTTCCAGACTTTTAAAATTTAGCATGGTTGTAGGTTGATACCTGCAAGAGTAATGCATAGAATTTCTTTTAACATACACACACACCATCACACACACACACACACACACATATACATATATATATATATATATATATATATATATATATATATATATATATATATATATATAAATATATATATATATATATATATATATATATATATATATATATATATATATATATGTATGTATATATCGTTAGAAATTTGATCAAAAATGTTTCGATGGATAGAGTAGGTCCGATTCTATGTAGTCCATTGTTCGCATCTATAACATCCGCGTTAAGTTTAAAGAATATATATATTGACTATAATATTATTTTTAGAGTTGTAGTTAAGTTATTTTCTGATTTTTAAGCACGCTTCAACAAATATGATTAACACAGAAGTAGAGAGCTTAGATAATTAGGATCAGACAAAAAAGTTTCAAATTCTCATACTCTTAACATTGTAAATCCCATGTGCCTCATTCGTGGATACAAAGAGGTTTCATTCTGGTCGTATTTTAGTCATGGATAAACCACACGTATACACAAATTGCATTGACTGTTGAATAGAACCGGTAAACTTATATACTATCAGTTTGGGAATTGTTTGCTCACTATAACAGAATGACGGGCTTGAAATACAGCACTACGAGGGTTGTTCAGAGATTTGTGTTCCCATCCTCATAGGTGACCATACCTAGGATTTATAAATGGAAATGTATGTATCCAACCGGTAACTCAAAATATACTTCACCAATCGAAACAAAATTTGACAACTCCTTTCATTTTATTAATAGCTTGAATGAATTCGTTAGACAGTTTTGACACTTAAATAATTTTAGCAAAAAAGCGAAAAACTGGTTGAAAACGCAATTTCTTTTAAAGTGCTAGAAGTATGAAACAAAAACTTTATACGCAAGTAGATATCGTATAAGTGGTCCTCTCTGCCAAATTTGAACTTAATCGGTTTAGTAGATTTTGAGTTATAACCAAGCAAATAAAAAATAATTTATGATATAACCTGAAATGACCTCTGAATGGGTGCCTATAATGTTAAACAAACTCAGACAGATATATCAGGGTTCGCTGCTATTGAAAACAAATGCTCTAAATTAAACTTCAAACGAACAGGCTACAAAAATATGTCACAATAAACTATTAGCGGGGTTGCCATTTGTCAAACTTCTCATCTGAATCTGAAGATAACAGAAAAATATATAGTAATAAATAACATATATAATGAAAGGGATTCAATTTGTTTAAAGGCAATCTAGAACTACGTTTTATTATGTCTAAATATTAATCTTTCCTTTCTTCAGGGTGTTTAAAAGCTGTCTACCTCTCCTAATTAAATCTGACAACGCCAATTAGTCATTTGCCATTTGTCATTTGTTATCTTCTTCGTATTATTTGTTTACAGACGTCATAAAGACAGAAGAAGAAGATAACCTCGAAATCTACTCCACTAATACCTTAGAATTTTAGAATAAGGTAATTATTGTTGATTTTTAGTTTTTATTTACTCTTCGTATCGTAAATGGAAATTTTGAGGTAAATGAAACTACATAATTACTTTAATCTATACCTATAAACAGATGTTCAGCGTAAATTATAAAAATTTTATTTTCAAAATTTTGTACTGTCCATATTTATTTATTTCATTTTCAAAAGGTATGGATATAGCAATAGTAAATAAGTATTGAAAAGAGTTTAGGTGCAGCAAGTGCGTTATGGTAGTGAATTTTCGTTAAAATATTCCACATGGTGATAATTCAATTTCCCATTACACCAGAATCTTCAGTTTTGATAAATACTAAAACGTATATAAAAGCAACGTCGATACTAAATTTAAAAAATAACACAATGAGCTTCACAAGCACGAAAAAAGATAAATAAAAATTAAATTTTCGGTAAATTTTCAGATTAGCACACGGGGGCTTTTTAGAAAAAATGCAGAAACATGCTTAGATCTCCTTCTGGATGCACAAATCGCAAGAAATATTTCTTGCAAACAGCGCTCAAGAAAGATGCGGTACCAGGAGTGAATAGGGGTGTTGGGCGGGGAAGAAGATAAAAAAGAAATGTGAGCGGAAAGTGCGAAAAAAAAAACAGCTTAGTTGGACCTCTATAAGCTGCCTCTATCCCATTATTCAGCTACACCTCCTTAAAATTCTGTTTATGCCGCCCAGAACCCCTATAATCATCGAAGGTCCCGTAACTTTCTTGCAGATTGTTCCCAAGACATTTTTCTTGTTTACGTTGTTCTTGTTTATGCATTGAGGGTGGTTGTAGGAATGCAGAAGGGGAAGGGGAACCCCTGGGACAAAGCAGTGTACCAAGATTTTCAATTTATGTTTAAATTGTTACCCAATTTCATTTGTTTAAAATATTTTTCCAAAAATGAAATTTAGGTTGCCTTGTTTGTCAGTCTTACATAGAGCTAAAGTATTTCACAATTTACAAAAAGTATGGATATAGAAGCGGTAAATAAGTGTTGAAAGAGGTCTGGGTGCAGCAAATACATTATGGTAGAGAATTTTTCTAAAAGTATTTGGAATCCAATAACTCAATTTCCTATTACGCTAGAATTTTTAATCTTGAACCAGCGTAAGCCTTATGTAAACGCAGCGTGGGTACTAAATTAAAGAAAAATAACAGAATGAGCTTCGCAGGTAACTACAAGTTGGTTTTAAAGAACATTTTTTGTTGTTTTGTTTGCAAAAACTAGTTCGATTGGGTTGACTAAAGCAAAACCATCGAAGCAATTAAAAGGAAAATACGTGTCGTAATTATGATCTGGCAGCTACATTCCTTTTGGAAACAATTAATTTTTTTTAGAAAACTTTTGTGACTAACATAATTTGTAACAATTTTTTTAAAGAGATTTTCAGTAGTTACATAGATCTCTACCAAATTATAAATTTCTAGCTCCATAGAAAATATAAACTTCTTCAAATAATCGCTAACTGGGACCTCTAAAACCGGTCTCGCAGGTACATTTAAATTTAAAGAATTTGTTTTAATAATATACCTTACTAATAGTGTATAATTCTTATGAAAATTCACTACTATAATGCACTAGCTGCGTCCCGAATATTTGAACCAGTGAAACACAAACACAAGCGGAAAAATATTTATATTTTCACATCATAAATTGTGAATTGGCGGTAATTAGAACGTTACTTGACTTTGTCATTGTAAAGTTTCATTTCACATTTGTGAAGACAATTTGTCAACTACTTATATATTACGAAAATGTAAATACCACAACTTCTGATACATGCAAAAAACGTGAAAAGTTGAAAAGCAATTGGAAAAATGTTTTAAAGAAAATATGATCGGAAAAACTGAGTAGGAATCCAAAATTTCAAAACCTTAGCCTACTTTGATAATTCACATAATTTTCATTCCACACGCCTTACTTTTCTTAATAACATTGTTTCGTATCTCCTAGAGAAAAGGCCCCTTAATAGTGTAAAAAATTAGTTTTTTGTAAATTTCCAAGACATACTTGATTTTTGAAAATCAAATCTATGACATAAATTATTTTCTAATCAAGAAGGGCTTATTCCGAGAAAATGAACTTTCAACTTAAAAAATTACACAATATATATATATATATATATATATATATATATATATATATATATATATATATATATATATATATATATATAAATACAGATCTCTTCAAACGAAAAATTCACCTAAAGGTTAAAAAAATGTCGGGACGCAGCTTGCTCGCGATAGTAGCGAATTTTCATAAGAATTGTACACTATAATTATACGTCATATTAGTAAAATTAATACTTTAAACTTACACAGACCTTGAAGATCGCTTTTAGAGGTCCTAGTACGCGCACATTTGAAGAATTCTTTCGAAAGTGTTACCCTCGATATCTCTCTGTTATCAAAAAATCTTGTGTTCTAACTCATTTTGAGAAAAATGCCCAAAACTCAATTTTCTATCAAGCTAAAGAATTAAAATTTGCTATATCTGTGGATAGTGTAAGTCTCTTTAAAAGGAACTTGTATCACAAATTATATTAAAGTTATACAAAATATTTTCGGAAGAAAACTTAATTGATATTTAGAAAAGTGAAGTATCTGCCAAATTATAAACGTAGCAATTATTTTTCCTTATTAATCGCCAGTATGATTTAGTTTTAGTCAACCTAATCAAACCGGTTCTTTCAATATCAACATAATAAAATGTCCGCTGAAAATTATAATTTCAGATTCAAAGGTGACAAAGTTATTAAGGCGTTTTAAACAAAAATGAGATCTTTTTGATAACATGAAATATGTGCACTATTGTTTCTCCAAATGTCAAAATAAAACATAATGAAACATGCATTCATCGAGCGGGATTCGATCATGCAACTTTCTGCATAGAAGACCAGCACACTTCCACTGAGCTAACTGTTAATACATCAACTAACGTTTTGTTTACATGATACTTGACACAGGATTCATGCCCGGGGTAGTATATGTAAGGTATACGTAACACTTAATCTCATAATTAGTAGAATTGCCATTGATACACATTCAAGGATTGTTTCGGTCTTATATGACGTCTTATGTGTGAGTTTAAAGTTAAAGAAAATATTTTAGAATCATTTTTATAGACTTGACTTGATTTTGTTTACATTTCTACTATATTATGCGACACTTTCAGTCTAAAGCCACAGCCTAATCTATCTATGCTGCGCTAAAACTGTATTTGAGGCCGTTCATAAAGCTACAAATGTAGTGATATTTTTTTCATTTTACATACTACAAAAATAACAACGCTAAAAATATTTGAAATTGCAAATTTCATAACTGATTTCAAACATTACTATTTTGCCGGCATAATCTGTGACGTCACTGGACGGTAATGTCACAATGACAATGAGCTTGATTCTCTGTGTTTACATCACCACGATGTTTGGTACAAGCGAACGTACCTATCATACCATAGGGCAAATGTAAACATGTCATTTATTCACCGTCTAAGTACGTCACGACCAATAAGAGAACGTCTGAAATTTCTTTATTTTAAAAGTTTTTTTCTGTCTAATACATATGCTTTTGGGTATCTTTATGCATGTAATAATGTTATATGCATGAAAAAGTATTAGGTAAATATTAAATTCATGTAATAGAAAATCCGTGCAAATTGTCTATTTAAACGTCCTGGCCAGTGACATTATTTTTGCATCTGATTGACAGTTGTGTTGTAAACATAATCGTGACCAACTAAAGTGAGATCAAACAGCTACTATTGTAATAGAAAAATAGAAAATTGTTAATATTTCGAAAGGTGACGGTTTTTTATAAAGAACTTTATACAAAATGTTCCAGGTTTTTAATGCGAAATAAGCTTAAATAATCAAAATAACAACTTTCACTTTGAAACACTCAAGTTTCAGCAGTTTTTTCGCTTTAATTTTGGTACTTCTTTTTCGAACACTCTGTATCAATAAATTTAATAATTGTGTTCAAAGATTGTTAGAATATGTCCTCATCTACAAGTAAAGCAATCCAAAGTAAATAAATATGTCGTGTGTATGAGAGAAAAATATCAATGTGTTTCAGTATGAAAACGTCAATTCTGCCATAAAGGTTCGAATATCTCAAGAAGAAGAAGGTACATGATATTATACGCAAAATGTATTCATAATTTTAAGCAGAATCTCAAAATGTCATAATATACTGGGTGTCCAGTTTGCAATAAGAAAGTTGACATATACTTCCGGTATAACCAAGAATACCAGTAGTCTTAAAATATTTTAGCCGAGTGTCCCCCCATCCCATTAGTACATTACCAAATTTTCAGATTTTCCCTAATGACGGTTTTCTCATAATCAATTGATGCAGTTTCCAGTGGTTCACCCTATATATATATATATATATATATATATATATATATATATATATATATATATATATATATATATATATATATATATATATATATATATATATTATATATTGCTATAGATAGAAAATATGTAAGAAAATTAGAAACATTATTGTGGAGTAAAACGGGCCAATGTACATAAAATTAATACGTCCTAATATTTAAATGTCCTGTATAATTGAGAGTGTAAAATATTTAAGGTTTAAATAAGAAAAAGCATTAGGTAGAAGAATACAGAACAATGATTTTTTTTTTTTACATGTAGTACATTTTTAATTTCACGAAGCAAAAGTCGTTAAAATACAATAGAACTCAGAACAATAGCCTTGTTTTTATTTATAGAATTTTAATAGAATATACCGCTATTATTTTATCTTTAGGCAGTAAGTACATTTACTATATTATACATTTATAATATTAAGTTAAAAATAAGTTTTTTGTAAATACCAATTGTAAGAAAAGACGCAGTGTTAGTTGATAAGGATAGTTTTTTTTGGTGGTTGTTTCAAAAGAGTGCAAAGAACAAAAAGCTGAACAATGGGAAAACGTAAGGCCTATGAACTTTGTTTTACCCGAGGTACAGGAGAAAAGGTTTTTTGTAAGACAGGTGTAGTTTATCTAAGGAGACGACGACAGGTCAGAGAGGATTTCTAATTGAACTACCACAAGTGAAACTTGAAATTCGTTGACGTGCCACGACATGGTAAAATATGGAAGTTGATAAATAAAAACGGGAAAGGCAAGTGCCTCATAATAAAATCATATTCAAATTTTGTGTAAAGAAGATAAAAATAAATACCTGGTACACGGTTTGTTAAGACCGTTTTAAATAAAATGGAAATTAATTAATAATCACAGGCAAGCTACTAAATTCAAACAGTAGATCAAATGGAAAGTAATAAGTACACATCAAATGGAAGAAGCAATCAAGACAACATTCAGTAAGTCGTTTTATGAACTTTATCGAAATAAATGTGCTGACTCTTTTTCTATAGTGTGAATAGTTTTTAAGAATATTTTTGTCCCATTGATGATTTTAATGTATATCTTAGTCCACTAAGGGGGATATTACATAAAGGCCGAATCACTATATCATAGTAAGGTAATTCATTGTGTTCACTAAATTTGATTTGTATTGATTTATCGACAATCTGTGAGGATAAATTGGATATAACCTTTTTAATGGAAATTTGTTAATTTAATCATTAAAGAATAAAACATACTAGATTATACTTACATAATCTGTTTAATTTTGACCTCAAATCAAACAAATATTAGTTATATGATAAAGTAAGGCTATTTCACACCGTTAATTACAAGTAAAATCAAAAGAACCCAATCATATATAATTTTTTTGAAACTTCCAAACACTCGGGTGTACTATAATTTATAAGAAACGATATATTAAACAAAAATGCTAGCCCAAGCACATAACCCTACCCATGAGATGAGAGAAAAATTTAAAATCACAGCAGTAAGTAAACAATTTGTGGCATAATTTCAGGATCATCAATATTATCGTTTTTTTAAAAATAAAGACGCAATTGAATTCTCATGCTTTACAATTAAAAGTGCTATTAAGGAAACCACACAAAATACCATAGCAATATATATATATATATATATATATATATATATATATATATATATATATATATATATATATATATATATATATATATAATTAAAATGAATGTGAAACTGACCCTAGCTTTGGGTTAGCAAATTTGAAAAACTTTCGGAATGTCTTAAGTCGTGATCTCATACTAAACGAATTTATTTTTCCTACAGAAGTTTGCTTATATTTAAATAAATATTGTCAACTTAAAACGACCTAGTAGGAATTTAAAGACAAAGTCGATGAGTCATGGACTTAAAGTGCTAAAGAGGTCAAAGCTGAAAAGGGGAAGGCAGACATTCCAAGAGCAACATTAGTGACAAGATAAGCTTAAGGGGCCCTATCTCTTTACAGAACAACGGACCTTTGGCTACGAACCGAGAATGTATATATAGAGTATTACAGTTCTGCACGGAATTAATTGTTTGTAAATTTAGATTTATATAAAGCCACAAGAAAGCTAGAGGCTTGATCATATAGAAACCGATTCGCAGTTTGTACACTTTCTGCAGCTACTTTTGGTACACTGGATTAATAGTCTAAGCTCTGTCTAAAATTCCTGTAATCCGGGATTTTACTCGAGACCACATAAGAGTTGAAGGTTTAACTTGGGTGACTAATTAATTGTAACGCTGACTCAATTGTAGTGAAAATTAACAGTATATCAACGTGATTGTAACATGTTTTATTATTGCATTATTTTAAGTATTGATTAAACATTGTGTATTGATTGAAATATAAGTTGCTGGCAAATTTCTGTAAAGTATCTGTTTCAATTAGTACGGAAGCGACTCACTTGAGTACGCTAGAAATCGCTATATATTAGCCTTATGGGTCCCGATGGCAGTACCAATTTGCCTACAGTTTAAAAGCCAATGAAATTCGCTAATTGTGCATTTTTGTTCGAAGTCGATATCTGTATTATTCTCTATTTTACGCGGGGTTGAACTTGTCTGTCGTAGAAGACGCAATTTAGCATTGTCACATAGAATCATGCAGCCCGGCGGACGTGTTTCCATGGCAGAAACTACTTTCGACACGAAAAATGACCAATCTTGGAGTATTTCACAATTTGGGGATAGCTGGAGAACCGACAAGTGCTTAGGAACACTAAAAAAGGTTTTAAGATCCAAAAATATTGCTGTTGTTGAATGGGATTTCGATGACAACACAACTAAGATAAGCTGCAATGCCATTGTACTAGAAGGTGAGTAAGTGCTCGTGGCACGTACACTACGCACTTTTTCATTTTTTGATTTATCTTTATTATGTTATAAAATATTTATTTGAAAATAAAATAACACGGTTTCTGATAGTCATTTACTTATTTTTCAATTTGAATTTAGACTCTGCTGAATCAAATAGCCTTATTGACCAAGGCGTTGACGAAAATTCTTCTCGAATCAAAAAGCCAAGACGTGCAGATGGAGAGTCCACACGAGTTTCTTCTTCTGGTTTGAGCGACTCTGATTCCTCTCTCGATTCAGACGACCAAGTAAATGAGGAACTGTTTCCGAATACTCCCGCAAACGATGAAGAACCGGTGAGTAATGAGTCTGTTTTTGATAATAATAATAATTAGGTGACATTCCATGGCACCACTTGGACTTTTGGGAAAACAGTAACCGTAAATGCTGTGAAAGATGCGCAGTATAAGCTCCAGTTGCATGTCTGTAATATTTAAAATATGACTGAACTTGATTTGGCTTGCGTTTTTCCCATCAGAAGATATAGACCTAATTATCCAAAGCACTAATGCTAAATTAAGAGAACGTCGAAAAGTGGTTACTAGAGCGAGTTATACAAAGCTTTGGGAATAATGTATGCAATGACAGTACATTCGTTGCATATTAAAAGAGATTACTGGAATACGGAATGACGCATATTCCCAGCTCCTACTTTCGAAGATTTGGAACTGGATTTTATCTATTCAAGGAAATAATAAACTGTCTCTTTTTTGCAATGCCTGATGATCCTGGCGAAGTAGAAAATGAAGACCACTGGTACCAGGTCAGAGCCTTTTACGAGATGACAACTACTAAGTGAAATGATATTTTTACACCTGGGTACAAATTAACAGTCAGGAATCTATGTGCGCTTGGTACGGAAAAGGCCTCTATAATAAAAAGGGTGGTATGCCAGCTCTTATAAAAATTCAAAGAAAGACAAAAACGGTTGTCTGCGAATGTAAAACCATCGCCGATGTGGAAAGTGGAATAATAATAGGTCTTAAGATAAATGAAGGGAACCAGCCTATGCAAAGAAAGGGATGGCAATGAGATTTAGGGGCAGGAACCGTAACAACGCTCAGACTAACTCATCCTTGGCATGGTTCTGGTCGAATAGTTGTTGGTGACTCCTGGTTAAGGTCAATCAAAACTGCTATCGAACTGTACAAGAAAGGTCTCTACTTTCTTGGAATAGTGTAAACGGCCACAAGAAACTATCCAATACAAGAAACAAGACGTCGTTGTCCACCAGAAATGGGTGAATATGTCACAGCAACTACTATAGTTACAGAACCACATGTTGAATTAGTATGTGTGGCTTGGTGTGACAAAAGGGTACATAAATTTATTGACACCGCAGATGCGATAGCTTGTGCAAGAGTATTTTGATGGCGCTCCAGCAATCGATATTCACAACCATATTCGTCAAAGTGGTTTAGCCCTTAAACAAGCCTGGATTACTCAAAAGTGGCCGCAGCGGATGTTTTCCAGCATGTTCGGAAATATAAAAGCTAATGCCTATTTGGCCCACAAATGTGTCAAGAAGGATTTTTACAAAAAAAGCACTCCAATTTCACTGAACCTCTGGTATTACAACTAATAAATAATGCATGGACAGGCGCGGTAACAGCAACTCCAGTAGCTCCAGCAGATCCATTACACCGCCAAAGCGACTGTTTACCAGGAGAACACATACTCATAGCACTAAGCAGTGAAGAGAATCGTCAACGGGTGCAAAGAAAGTGCATTATTTGTAGTCGGGTAAGGCACTTGCAAGAAAAGTCAAGATATAGGTGCAGTGCCTGTGGTGTACGTCCTGTTATATGTTCCCAACAACTGGAAGAAATTTTTTCGCCTACCATATTTAGCATGGGATTCCAGTTTAGCTTGTGCTACAACAGGTAGTCAGTAATCCACAAAATTTTTATTATTGTATTTTTTTTTTGTAGAGTTGGAATACCAGTTAATTTATTTAGATATTTCTTACCTCTGAAATGACCCTATATTTTTTGATAGTTCTAAACTGGGTCAACAGAGGTAGTGAGTAATCCTTACGGAAAATTCCTTTTTTGCGTTCTTTTTGTATTGTCGACTTTGAATATCAATTTATTGATTTAGGCATTTCTTAATTGTGATATGTATTTATATTTTTGTTAGTTTGAAAGGCTGAACCAAATCAGATGATCCGTATTCATTACTTTTTGTATTTTTTTTTGTTAGTTTTTTATAACATGTGTTTAGTTATGTACATACACGTTTTCAGTAAAAATGCTATCTTTCTTTTCCGCTACCTTATCACAAGAGTAATTATCACAATTTCCTTTCAAAGGATTAAATTTTGGCAGTACAATTTTAATTAAAGTGCCAGCAGGACCCCAATTCAGAAAAATAATGCCAGTAGAGAAGTCTCTGTACAAAAGTACTTCCAGAATCCAGAAACGCTTCCAGCAGGACAAGTTAGTAGTTAATTTTTTTAAAGAAATTTCACTAAAAACGACAGGCCTAAAGGTAGGAAAAATGGTTCATCACCATATCTGCAAAGAAGTCTGAACTCTTTCTTGGATTGAAGAGGAACGTCTTGAAAATAATCACGGGTCTTTCACAGGACACTCTCCAGTAAGGTATCACCTTACGAAGACGAGCAAGGCGGACAGTGAAAACTTCAGATACTGCACTGAAGCAGCAGAAACAACAGAACGATTACTATGCCACTGCATGGCTTAGTTTTGCAAGAGGTTCAAATACCTTGGACGGGTGACCCTAACTCCCCAGAAAATAGGTAAAATAGCCCCCAAGGTAGTAGACTAAATGAAAAGTCTGAACATTTTGGGCGACTTTTAGAAAATAGAGTTATGCACAAAAGACCTAGCAAACAATCTACAAGCTACATGCACTAGGCAATGTATCAGAAATCTGGATGGCCGAAAGATTTTGAAAGCTACCAGAAGTGTACGAAAACGTGTGTTTTGAACATTTGTTATAAAAGTTGTTTTTTGTTTATTCAATCTATTCATTTAATAATTTTAAGGTATGATCATTAATTACAAAGCTCTATGTGTTGTCCTAAATTAATTTTGATCAGGCTGATGGTTGAGGCGTTGCATTGGAGTCATAAAATCAATGAAGAACTATCACGTCCAGTTTCTTGTTGTTTCTATGTTACCAAGATATACTAAGATTTCCTCCAGGCTAATAGGCTCCCACTCCCCTTCCTCACCGAAACACAAATCAGTGCCAAAACAGCCACTAATCGCCCTAATTTCCCGGGGTATGAGCTCCTTACTTCCTTTATATTGCCTGGATGTGTGCGCGCATACGTCCGTAGCAATCTGCCCTACGCCAGACTTCCCAATTTGGAAGCTGGAAGAAAATACATACTTTGGATGAAACTCTCTCTCAGGGTTGCAACTAAATTCATCTGTTGCATTTACCGGTCACCTTCAAACAACAACTTTGTCCAGCTCTTCGACTACCCTTCTGAAAAAACCGACCATCTGATTTCTGAATATCTTTCCTCCGAAGTCACTATTCTTGATGACTTCAATGTCCATAATAAGGAATGGCTAGGATCTTCAAAAACCGATCCACAAGGGAGAGCATCCTCCTTTCCTTTGTCACCAATTCTTGGAACAAGTCTATGGAACTACATGGCGAATCCCAGATTGTCGCTTTAGACATATCTAAAGCATTGGACCAGGTGTGGCACGCAGCGCTACTTTATAAACTTTCGGCCTATGGCCTATCACCAAAACTCTGTACCTGGACAGCAAATTTCCTCTTCAACCGGAGCATTTCTGTTGTCGTGGATGGCCATTCCTCTAAACTGTATCCAATTTATGCAGGAGTCCCTCAAGGTTCACCTTTAGCCCCTACTTTGTTTCTTCTCCACATCAATGACCTCCTCTCTAGCACATCTAACCCAGTTCACAGTTACGTGGATGGCAGCACCCTCCACTCAAATATATAACATTCTAAGCCTGTCTCTTTAGCGCAATTAGATGAGGATCGCAGACTCATGGAGGGTTCTGTCTCTGTAGATCTCCAAAAAATATTAGACTTGGGAAGTAGAAATCTTGTAGAATTGAAGTCCATCACATCTCAGTCATGCTTTCTATCTCATAAGAGATACACCAGCCTTAGACCCATCACAATGAACAACCAAGTTATTCAAAGTAATGAGTCCTTTTCACTTGTTGGCATTTCTGTGGATCGAAATCTCAATTGACACCAACATGTCACATTAATTGCAGAAGCGGCTGCTAAGAAATTAGCTTTCCTCTGCCGGGCTCGCAAAAACTTTTCGCTAGCTAATCTCTATACCTTATATACTTAACAAATAAGACCAAAAGTCGAATACTGCTTCCACATCTGGGGTGCCGCTGCCGCTTCTACACTCGCTATCCTGGTCTCTATTCAGAACCCTACCCTCACCCAAAGGCTACCATCCCTTGCCCACCGACGTGCCGTTGGTGACCTCTCTATCTCTTTTATAGCTATCTGCACGGGCACTGCTCAGAGGAGCTTTCTTCCATAGTTCCTCCACTTACTGCCCCCAACAGATCTACCAGGGGAACAGAGCGAATGCACCCTTTTGCTGTCCAGGTCACCAGACATAGGACATCTTGTTATGCCCGCTCTTTTGTCCCGAGGACTTCCAAGTTATGGAATTCCTTGCCGGCACATGTTTTTCCTTCTCCTGCGAACCTCCAAACGTTCAAGTCCCGAATTAACAAGTTGCCTCTTTCCTCCTTGTCGACACCCACGGTACGATAGTATTTAGGCTGTGAGCCCTCGTGGTGTGTTGTTGAAATAAAAAAAGAGGCTTTTTAGAAGTGTTTATATTTCTCTACTTGTACATGTCAAAAACTTATCAACGTTTCTATCCCAGAACAAACAGCATATTAAAACGTCACATAAAATACAGTGGTGGTTTATTAAACAAACTTGTATTTTTGTAAAAAATACAAGAAAAACACGACGATTGTTTTTCTGGTAACACCACCGCGATTATCAAAAAAAAGAAACAATTTTACTGCCTAGTACAGGCGTGATTTGTATATTGCACAGCGACAGTTTTATCCCTAACTAATTGACCGCCACTCTGTATTTACTTATAACTAATCATATGAAATTTGACAAAAAAATATTTAGGGGTTGCTGTGTTTTATACCGTGGTCAGATCAACATATGTGTAACACAGCTAGATGATTTTTGACTGAAAATGAATCACAGTAGGCTTTCGGAATTCTACTTTCGTTTTACCATCTCGTTGTTTGGGAAAGCTTCTAGGGAGTAATATTTTAAAATAAGCTTAGTTTTGTCTGCAGGGTAAATACAGATTCTACGTAGCGATGATATTATCATTACATAATTAGTGACGATCCTGTGTTTATAGATTAACCTAATGACATTAAATTAGGAGCTAACCCATTTTAGAAGACGCTGGATGTGATAGCGGCATCAGTTTTTGGATAAAAATACCGTTAATAGAATTAGGTAATTTTCTAAGGAGGAAATAAATCACAGGAAGGCTTCAAATTTTAAATTTCGTTTGAATCTTTGGTAGCTTAGTTAAATGTCTAGAGGGTATAGTTCCAAAACTTCATGGCAGTAGTTTTATTCCTAATGGGCCAGACTGTATGTGTAGTACGATAAACCCCTTTTAGCCGTACATTCATAATAAACAATGTCTCCTTCTGTTAGCTGGCTTCACGGCCACCACAAATTGTGTGCATGACATACCATTTTTTTTGTAGAAACACATGTCGCAAGTTTTATCATATTTTGTTTGTGTATGCTAAGCGTTTGTACGAGTTCTCTAGCGTAATAAATATTACAAGATCATGCAATATGTATGCATTTCCTGAAACATACACGAGTTTTTGTAAAAATAGGGCAAAATTGCTCATATATTTAGATGTTTATTGCAGTCAAACTGAAATACAATGTGGCGTGAAATGTACTCTTATAGTGTAAAAAAAACAACAACTTAGGGCGCAGCAAGTGCGTTATGGGAGCGAATTTTCATAGAACTTATTTGCTTTTTTTTACGAAAATTATATATATATATATATATATATATATATATATATATATATATATATATATATATATATATATATATATATATATATATATATATATATATATATATATATATATATATATATAACATGATATGTACGAGCTATTGACATTTAGGACGAAACATGGAACGTTATCTGTAAGATGACTCCGGTACAAATTCTGTACGTCAGGTGCCGCCGTACAACCACAAACGATCTTTTAAAATCCTCAGCCCGGCCACTATATTCCTATAAGGAAAACTACGAATAACATAAAAATGGATATATCAAGATTATTACTGGAAACACATACAAGTTTCGCTCTTATTTGAGCTCATCAGTGTGTTATACCAGCAATTATCAAAACAGATCTAAATTAATTGGCTTAACGTAGCCAAATTCCGACTCGTCTGTTTCAGACATCTTACAATAGAGGCATATTCCCCAGTAACTGGCTCGAGTACAACCCGCCATCAAGAAAGGATCAAAAGTGCTTCCTAGCAAGTACAGGCCAATTTCTCTCCTTTTAGTCGTCTCTAAAGTGATGGGAAAGTATATAAACACCGAATTACTCAAATTTCTTGAAAAACACAGTCTAATCTACGAGAGGCAGTATGGATTCCGTCAGCGCAGATCAACTGCCGACCTCGTTTCCTTTGTCATCCATTCTTGGAACAAGTCTATGAAACTACACGGTGAATCCCAGATTGTCGCTCTAGACATATCCAAAGCATTCGACCAGGTCTGGCACGCAGCGCTGCTTAATAAACTTACAACCTATGGCCTACCACCGAAACTCTGTACCTGGACAGCAAATTACCTCCTCAACCAGAGCATTTGTCTTGTCGTGGATGGCCATTCCTCTAAAATGTATCCAATTAATGTAGGAGCCCCTCAAGGTTCAGCTTTAGCCCCTAGTTTGTTTCTTTTCCACATCAATGACCTCCTCTCTAGCACATCCAACCCACTTCACAGTTACGCAGATGACAAGACCCTCTATTCAAATATACAATATTCTAAGGCTGTCTTCTTAGCCCATTTAGATGAGGATCGCAGACTCATGAAGGGTTCTGTCTGTGTTTCTCCAAAAAATATTAGACTGGGGAAGTAGAAAACTTGTACAATTCAATCCACCAAATCTCAGTCTTTATTTCTATCTCATATTAGGTACACCAGCCCTAGACCCATCACAATGAACAACCAAGTTATTCAAAGTAATGAGTCCTTTTCATTTGTTGGCATTTCTGTGAATCGAAATCTCAATTGGCATCAACATGTCACATCAATTGCAGAAGCGGCTGCTAAGAAATCAGGTTTCCTCTTCCGGGCTCGCAAATACTTTTTACCAACTAATCTCTATACCTTATATACTTCACAAATAAGGCCAAACCTCGAATATTGCTTCCACATCTGGGGTGCCGCTGTCGCTTCTACACTCGCTATTCCCGATTCCATTCAGAAGAGAGCTATCCCTTGCCCACCGACGTGCCGTTGGTGACCTCTCTCTCTCTCTCTCTCTCTCTCTTTCTCTTTTATAGATATCTGCACGGGCACTGCTCAGAGGAGCTTTCTTCCATGTTTCTTCAAGCTGCTGCCTCCAACAGATCTTGTTATGTCCGCTCTTTTATCCCGAGGACTTCCAAGTTGTGGAATTCCTTGCCGGCACATGTTTTTCCTTCTCCTCCGAACCTCCAAACGTTCAAGTCCCGAATTAACAAGTTGCCTCTTTCCCCCTTGTCGACACCCACGGTACGATAGTATTTAGGCTGTGAGCCCTCGTGGTGTGTTGTTAAAAAAATCCATCTCTTCTCATTCTGTAAATATATGAAACTAATTCAAGAGAAATCCTTCATTTTCACATTGCCATTTTATCAGATATAGACAATTTGCATGGATTTTCCATTATATGAATTTAACATTTACCTAATAGTTTTTCATACATACATATATAGTGGACAGAAAAAGACTTTTGAAATAAAAACTTGGAATTAATATCATGTGACCGCGAACGTTCTGCTATTGGTCGTGACGTAGTTGGATAGTAAATACATATCGTGTTTACATTTGCCTTATGGTATGACAAGTATGGTCGCTTGTTTTTCAACATCGTGGTGAATTTTATTAATTTATTGTGTTTATTCTAGTTGAGTAGTGTCAAGTGTGCGTAATAGAATGGGCGACAAAGGTTTTCAACAGGCGCAATCAGATAATTTGCCAAGAATTGACTCATCTACGCCGACATCATTCTTTTTGATAGAACAATGTTGTCTGAATTAATTATAGATAAGAATGATTTTTGCCGGTTGTTAATATTAAGAGTAATACGTAAAGATGCTTGCTTAAAAAAAGACATATTTGCTATTAAACATATTTTTACGAAAATTCACTACCATAACGCACTTGCTGCGTCCAGATATTATTATAACGCACTTACCACGTCCCGACTTTTTGTTCTGGTGATTTTTACTATTATTATTATTATTATTATTATTATTATTATTATTATTATTATTATTATTATTATTATTATTATTATAAATGTTAGAAGTATACACTCAAACAATTTGACATAACACTGTGAAGAAACGATTTTTGAAATACAGTTTTATAACTTTGTGCAGGTTTTTATATGTCATACTAAAAGTATCCTATTACTTTTTAAACGCCCTCATTATATAAAAAGAGGCTAGAATGTTCTGAGTATAGGTTTCATTATCAGCTATCAAAAGAGGCCATAATTAAGTATCGTTCGTGAATAAAACTTTGAGTGCTGTCACTTTCAGATATTGCTGGGTACAAGCGAGAAATTTTACTGTAACATATCTTTTGATAAGAAGTGTGCCTTTGCCCTCATATAAATTGAGTGTTGCTACGTCACATCTCACCTTCGATATTATGTTTTGTAAAAGTGTCAAGTTTTACAACCGGTGTCATATTAAATGTTATTTACGACGTTTAAATTGCACCCACCACACAACAGCCTATTGGCAGCGTTGCTATAATCTATCGCAAACATTTTCTATTGAAACAGGAAATTTTATACACAGCGTTCGAGCGGGCAACTTACCGTATTTGATATGTCTTTGGATCATTTTCATTGAGAGTATATTCAACAATTTTTTTTTTTTAAATTTTACTGACAGTTACTGCCAAAGAGCGTTTATGTTAAGTTTTATAATGTAAAATAAGGTTTATATTATCATTATTATTTTTAACTTAGCCGTAAGGGTTTTCACACTTCCTCAAAGCGAAACATTTACTCACCACAGCTGTGTCAGATAAGAAGGGTAGCGAAGTGTCTGTCAAATGAGTGTAAAAGCTTGCCTGTTAAACAAAAAAGTTATTCAGTGTCAAATTCAGTTGAACTCATTAATGAAGTTAACGGTCAGGTGGGGTCTGATAGACCCCATGCAAATATAATTAGTCGCCCCGTTGGTCGCTCAGACTACGGCATGGTCACTGCTTCCTGCGAAATGCAACCCGAGGTCACACAGTCATCACACCCACGTATCTTTTGGCACTACAACTCCGCGAACTGGGACGAAATGCGTGATCACGTTTCCTCATTTCCATGGGCGTCTGTGTGCTTCTCTCATCCTGACCCCTCTGATATCTCACAAAACGTCACCGAAATTATCCAAGCTGGCATGGAATTTTTTATTCCACGTACACAAAAAACCTCTTCAGGCACTCAAAAGCCCTGGTTCTCTAAATCCTGTGACAAGGCCAGACTTGAAAAGGCCAAAGCTCACAAAACGCTTCTACACAATCCCAGTCAAGAAAACCGTCAAGAATTCAACGACGCAAGAAACCGCTATGTCCGCATTCTTTCTGAGACAAAAAACTCGTTTAAAAACCACGTCAAAAACAAAGTCCTCTAAAGCTCCAATGGCAGCAAACCCTTCTGGGCTCTTGCTAAACCTATTGGAAAAAATTTCTGAAAGAGCACGTTCTCACCTCATGTTTCAGGGGATGAAATTGTTTCTACCGCTCTGGGCCAGGCTGAAAATTTTGCCTCGTCGTTCGCCGGCAATTATACTCTCAATCCACCTTCAAATGTTCAACCACCAAAAGTCCCCAATGTCGCGCATAAAATTACGGATCTCATTTGCAAAACTAAAAAGGTACGAAAGATGCTCTCTTCTCTTAATACCAGGAAAACCTCTAGCCTTGACGAGATCACAGCAATTGTTCTCAAAAAATTCGCACCAGAACTTGCTCCTGTACTGACTCGTCTGTTTAAGACATCTTACAATAGAATAATATTCCCTAGTAACTGGACAACCGCTCGAGTACAACTCGTCCCCAAGAAATGATCCAAAGCGCTTCCTAGCAAGTACAGGCCTATTTATCTCATTTCAGTCGTCTCTAAAGTGATGAAAAAGTATATATACACCGAATTACTAAAATTTATTGAAAAACACCGTCTAATCGACGATAGGTAGTATGGATTCCGTCAGCGCAGATCAACTCCCGACCTCCTTTCCTTTGTCACCCATTCTTGGAACAAGTCGATGGAACTACACGGTGAATCCCAGATTGTCGCTGTAGACATATACAAAGTATTCGACCAGGTCTGGCACATAGAGTTGCTTAATAAACTTCCGGCCTATAGCATACCACCGAAACTCTGTACCTGGACAGCAAATTACCACTCGAACCGGATAATTTCTTTTGTCGTGAGTGGCCATTCCTTTAAACTGTATCCAATTGATACAGGAGTCCCTCAATGTTCAGCTTTAGCCCCTACTTTGTTTCTTATCCACATCAATGACCTCCTCTCTAGCACATCCAACCCAGTTCACAGTTACGCGGACGACAGCACACCAAATGTATACAATATTCTAAACCTGTCCCTTCACCCCAATTCAATGAGGATAGCAGTATCATGGAGGGTTCTGTCTCTGTGGATCTCCAAAAAATATTAGACTGGGAAGGTAGAAATCTTGTACAATTCAACTCCACCAAACCTCAGTCTTGCTTTCTATCTCATAAGACATACACCAGCCCTAGACCCATCACAATGAACAACCAAGTTATTCAAAGTAATGAGTCCTTTTCACTTGTTGGCATTTCTGTGGATCGAAATCTCAATTGGCACCAACATGTTACACCAATTGCAAAAGCGACTGCTAAGAAATTATGTTTCCTCTTCCGCGCTCGCAAATACTTTTCAGCTAATCTCTATACCTTATATACTTCACAAATAAGGCCAAACCTCGAATACTGCTCTCACATCTGGGGTACAGCTGCCGCTTCTACACTCGCTATTCTGGACTCTGTTCAGAAGAGAGCTATATGTCTTATCGGTGACCCTACTCTTACCCAAAAGCTGCCATCCCTTGTCCACCGACGTACCGTTGGTGACCTTTCTCTCTCTTTTATAGATATCTGGACGGGCACTGCTCAGAGTAGCTTTCTTCCATAGTTCCTCCACCTGCTGTCCCCAACAAGTCTACCAGGGGAATATAACGAATGCACCCTTTTACTGTCAAGGTTACCCGACATAGAACATCTTGTTATGTCCGCTCTTTTGTCGCGATGACTTCCAAGTTGTGAAATTCCTTGCCGGCACATGTTTTTCCTTTTCCTCCGAACCTCCAAACCTTCAAGTCCAGAATTAACAAGTTGCCTCTTTCCTCCTTGTCGACACCCACGGTACTATAGAATTTAGGCTGTAAGCCCTCGTGGTGTGTTGTTGAAATATATATATATATATATATATATATATATATATATATATATATATATATATATATATATATATATATATATATATATATAAATCATAAAGCGCTATTATTTTGAAGTTTATATGCCTGTGCTATTACGCGTCACAGTAGCCTGTGCTTGCATGTTCCTCTAGGGTGTGCAGAAAACGCAACAGTGTTTGCCACGATTTCGGTGAGAACCCACCTAACCAGTTACGCGACATATTTACACATCTTTGATCCTAAGTAATTCTTGTCTGTTTTGTGCTAAAAAATACGTATTGTGTGAATCATGGCGTTTGCCTCGTATGAAAAGGAACAAGAACATCGTTTAAAACTTTGGCAAGAGCTAGAAGATGAGAACGTTGATTATATTGAGTCAGAAAGTGAAAGTGAGGTTGACGAGGAAAACATTGAGGCTAGTGATAAAGAAGGTGAACGTGGAACTGAAGAACTGCAAGATGTCACAAGTGAACGAGACGAAAATGGTGGTGATGGTTGTGAGGGAAATATGACAGAACAAGTAACTGTAGCAGATTCAGGTAAATACTAGATAGGGAAAGATGCCACCAAATGGTTGAAAATATGTACTAAAAATCGAGTTCGGACCAGGGCCGAAAATATAATAACCCATTTACCTGCGGTTAAAAAAATTACCCGAAACTTTAAAACACCGATTAATTGTTGACTATTATTTATTGATGACCAAATAATTTCGGACATAGCCAAGTATACCACAATAAAAATAAGAAAAAAAAGCCGCAAACCACAAGGACAAATACTTTTGCAATTACACGAATGAAGTGGAAATCAAAGCGGTATTTGGTTTACTCTATCTTGCTAGCGTTTTTAGAGTTAATCATAGAAATTTAGAAGATTTTTGGAAAAGTGATGGCACAGGCATGGATATATTTCCAGCAACTATGTCTGCCAAAAGATTAATGTTTTTTCTAACTTGTCTACGGTTTGATAATGCCGAAACTAGGGCAGAGAGACGAGAAATAGACAAGCTTGCCCAAATAAAAGCGGTATTCGGCAAGTTTCTCGATAACTGTCAATCTGCCTACTCTCCATATGAATATTTAACCTTGGATGAGAAGTCGGAGTCACTCCGAGAAAGATGTTCATTTCGTCAGTATATACCGAACAAGCCGAGGAAATACGGGATTAAAATATAGGCTTTGGTTGATGCTAGAACCTATTATACATTGAAGATGGAAGTATATATAGGGAAGCAACCTGATGGGCCGTTTCAAGTGAGTAATACTCCAAAGGACATAATTCTCAGAATGGTTGCACCAATTTCAGGGACTAATCGTAATGTGACCTTTGATAATTGGTATACAAGCTGTAAGCTTATCCAGGAACTATACGAACACCGTAAACTCACCGCCGTTGGTACCCTGAAGAAAAACAAAAGGCAAACTCCTCCACCACTACTCGCAACACGTAACAGACTTGCGGCTTCCAGTTTATTTGGTTTCAACAAAAAAACCATGACGATCGTGTCTTATGTACCTAGAAAGGCAAGAATGCTTTACTTCTTTCGTCATTGCACTATGATGACTCAATTAGTGAAGAAACGGGTGGGAAGATGCTCCCTGAATTCATCAGTTTTTACAATTTAACGAAGTCAGGAGTTAATGTAACAGATGAGTTATCTGCGTCGTACAATGTAGCGCGTAACAGCAGAAGGTGGCCTTTTACGATTATGTTTTGTCTACTTAACACTGCAGGAATCAACTCTAAAGTTGTCTACAAGTTGAATGCTGGAGATATCAATACAAAAAGAAGGGAATATTTGAAAGTCTTGGACTTAGTCCTGTTACGTCAGTACACACTAGTTAGAAAAGATAACCCAAGAATCACACGTGTTTTGCGGGAGAAAATCAGTAGTGTGTTCGGCGAACAGTTAAATCCATCAGCTAAAAAGCAGCTTCAGCATATGGTAGATGCAGCATTTGTCCTCGAAAGGCGGACAAGAAGACAAGGTTCTCATGCCATTTATGTGATATATATCTATGTTTGGAGCATGCTGTAATACAATGTCAATCTTGTACACACAACCCTAAATAATATTCATTTTGATTATTATGTATTCGTCAAATGATAATATTTCGTTCTAAATTTCAATCTAATAACTTTTGTTTGTGTTAAAACATTACTGGCTAATATAATTTTTAAAATTTTTTTCATTATAAAACTATACCTACTTTACCCAAAGTTTGCGTGCTGGATGCTTCTGGATTTTATGTTTCTTTCTTTGGATTATTATTATCTAAAGGCTTTTTGGGCCAAAGAGATTTTTAAATATTTTGTTTATGTTATTAGTGAATTTTCTTAAAAAAAAATTCACTAATGAGGAGATCCCGACTTTTGAATTTTGAAAAAATTTCTTCAAATGAGCGCTAATTAAGCCCCCCAGAACACATATCCGGGGTCAGTTTCAATTTTTATATGTTTATATATATATATATATATAGATTTATATATATATATATATATATATATATATATATATATATATATATATATATATATATATATATATATATATATATATATATATATATATATAAATATATATATATATATATATATATATATATATATATATATATATATATATATATATATATATATATATCACACCGATAACTCAAAAAATAATGGGCCGATTTTGTTTAAATTTGGTGAATAAATTCCTTTTGCAAATGGCTTGGACAAGTTCGTTAGCCAGGAAAATCTGCCAAGGTTTTCCCGGAAAATTTTGTGTTTTCTTTTGAAAAAAATTTATATCTACGGAATTAACAAAGTAAGGGCAACCAAATTTGGTACACGGGTTTATGTTCTTATATGTAAGTTACCTACCAAAATTTAGCACTGTAGCTCAAAATACAAAAAAGTTATAGGCAAGTAAAGAAAAATAAATTGGGGTTTTCCTCAAAACGTCAAAGTTGCGATTTAAAACGTCAAAATCAGCCACATTTAGGCAAAGAACTTGAATCTAATACGAGCTATGGAAATAAAATGTCTGAAGAAGAATGTTTTACAAACCCTGAAGTCTTAGTTTCAACCGTCATTGTCCTTCATTTTACTAAAATATTTCCAGAAAATTCATTTCAAATAGACCCTTTCTCTGGTGCTTGGCAGTAGCCTTAGCTATAGAGTTTATCGTTTAATGTATATAATTTTTGTCGAATTTTCGTAAAAAATCAATAAAGCTCAATATAGCCGTAATTATAAAAGATATGAAAAAAATTTGTATATATTAATTATAGGGTGTCTTGAGCTACATCTGAAAAAAATATTTCTACAATCACAGGGTGGCCCATAAGTCGTTGGTGATACAATTATTTTTTTAAAATCAAACACGCCTTATGTTATTTTCCATCGAAATATAATGCATGTTTGTAAGAAAAAAATTCTGGACGCAGCAAGTGCGTTATGGTAGCGAACTTTATTTGTTTATGTAGAAATCATTGTTTGTGAAATTTTTGTAAAATTTTGGTAATTAGTACCTAATGTTTAATGAGTTATTGTAAAAAAGATGTTTTTGGATTTTCGCAAAAAAGTTGTTTACAATTTTTTTTGTAAGTTTTGTCGATAAGCTTTTTGTAAATAATTATATCTTAGTAGGTGGCTAAATACCTTGAAGAAGTTTGTTGGCCAAGAAAATCGGATCAGTTTTTCGGATATATTTTAAGTTAGTTTTCGAAAAATATTTGCCCTTTTCCAACAACAAAGTTATTTTGATAAAATGTGGTACATTGTTCCCACTATAGAGGTTATACTGGTTATAAAAACAATTTTTATGAAAATTCACTACCATAACGCACTTGCTGCGTCCCGAGTTTTTTTATAAATATACTGCTTTCTTCAAAATGTTGTTACATTTAAGGCTTAAAGTGTTGTTTTAAAATGACATACTCTCGCTTAATAAAGGTTTTTAAAAATAATATTGGATGCTTATGTAAAAGGATGACCTAAAAACATTAATTTCAAACATCATATACCCGGAAGTTAATTTTACCTCAAAATTCACTTTAAAAAATTGGGATCTGCCAGACCCCACCCGACCGGTGTTGTAATTCTAGGCCACGTGACCGTTGCCGGGTTAAAGATGTAGAATTGGTCGAAGGCGAGGTTTTGATATCATTTGATCTAGCGTCTTTATTTCCTAGCGTGGCCACGAAACAAACGCTAACGTATTTAGAAGAATTGTTTAAATTGAACAAAATAAGTGACGAGGTTTGCAAATAATCTTTAACTTTAACAAATCTTTGTATAAAACAAAATATTTTTCAATCTAATAATGAGCTTTTTGAACAAACTGAAGACATGGCATAAGTACTTTCCAGGGTCTAGACTCTTAATGTTCTTTATATGATACTTAGGAACCAGTAGACGACATGACTATCGGAATCACTTGGACACTCTCTCTTCACTTGGATTCTACTTGATGATCTTTTCGTTGTACTTTCTTTCAAATTATTCGTATTTGGATTGACCACATCAGTCAACCTCACTTGTTTACAGGACTTATTTACTATTATTACAGCCAGCTTGTTGGTAATTCGTTGGTATGTAAGCGCGGTTCGATCCCAGTTCAACCTGTATCCGGTGTTTTCAAGAATACGCCCAGGAGTGAACCTATAGCAGAACAACTTATTAGGATCTGAAAGTCTCATTTTAGTGAATTTTTATTAAAAAAATTCACTAATAGAGAGGTATCGATGGTGAGACTTTGCAAAAATTCTTTCAAATGAGCGCGAATTAGGACCCATAGAACCCATATCCGGGGTCAGTTTGAATTTTTATATGTATATATATATATATATATATATATATATATATATATATATATATATATATATATATATATATATATATATATATATATATATATATATATATATATATATATATATATATATATATATATATATATGTATCCGTCTGATAACTCAAAAAATAATTAACCGATTTAGATGAAACTCGGCGAGTGCCTTTCTTTTATTAATGGCTTGGATGAGTTCGTTGGCCAGGAAAATCGGGCGGGGTTTTCCGGGAAAATTTTGAGTTTTCTTTCAAAAAAAATTCTTTTTTCCGAAAATTTCGATAAAATTTGGTCTACATATTGCTTTGGGAAATACCTAACTATGTGCCAAAATTCAGCTTTCTAGGATTACAGAAAATTGAGCTATTCAAATTTGAAACATTTATGTTTAAATCATAAGTATGTGGTTGCTGTTGGTTAATCAATGCTTTTCTTATTGACTCATGAAATTCATTTGTAAGTTTCCGAGAAATGTCAATAATACTGAATTCACTGATTGTTAATCACTGGAAGCATTTACGATTATATATAACCCTATTGTAATTTATTATCATTTATCACCTCTGTAGTATAATTATTTTTGCCTTACAACTCGCAGCGTTTTTAGTCAATTGTTGTTATTAATAGTCAATAGTTTCTTTCCGAATACACACACCTTCCATTGACTTCTGCTTCTGCCGCCGTTACAGTCCTTTTATTTAGAGTAGAGTTGTAACCACTCATACAAAGTGTTTTTTAACCACGTGGCTGGGCGACTGACCGAATTCATTCCCAGTTGGTGTTGATTTACTCATATTCTCTTAATATGTTTGAAGATGTGGTGTCTACTTCATTCCAAGTCACTATTAACCGACTATTTATGAAATCAAATAAGTAAATTAAATCGATTGTCATAAAATATGTAGTGTATTAAGACAAGGGAAAAAGAAATAAAACATATATAACTGTGCACATTTTGATTATATTTTAGGGTGCTTGAGAGAGGTATTGTCACAGCATAATATCTTATTAAAGTTCATTTGTAAATAGGTTTAATTTTTATATGTTATATATATATATATATATATATATATATATATATATATATATATATATATATATATATATATATATATATATATATATATATATATATGATAACTCAAAAAATAATTAACCGATTTCGATGAAACTTGGCAAGTGCCTGTCTTTTATTAATGGCTTGGATGAGTTCGTTATCCAGAAAAATCAGACGGGGTTTTCCGGAAAAATTTTGAGTTTTCTTTCGAAAAAATTTTTTTTCTCTGAAAGTAACAAAGCTGTTTCAATGAAATTTACTATATATGTTCCCTTACTACGTACCAAAATTCAACTTTCTAAGTTTAGAGAAAATTTAATTATTCAAATTTTAAATTTTCTTTCGAAAAAAATTTTTTTCTCCGAAAATTACAAAGTTATTTTAATGAAATTTTGTGGATATCTTGCCTTAGGAAAAACCTTACTACGTATTGGAATTAAACTCTCTAAGTTTATAGAAAATTGAGTTATTTAAATTTGAAGCATTTAATAAAAATTCACTACCATAACGCACTTGCTGCGTCCCGAGTTTTTTTGAACCAGTTCTTAATGAAGTATTTTCGCGATTGCGCCGTGCATCTCTTTGTAATTTGTTGTAGCAAACGCTTGCACACTTCAATGACGTGCTTCATAGCTTCTGACGATTGACAACCAAGTCTGTATTTGTCGTCTTGGACCGAATGATCTCTAACTCTATAGTTGAAGTTGTTTTATCTTGGAATACGCTGGTCTTCTATGGTCAGAAAAAACTGTTTCTGGAAACACGGCGTTGGTAATCCCATCTGTGTGAGCGCTGGCTGATTTTCCTGCGCAGCATCGTCAATCACTGGAGCTCCTGGCCTCAGTTGGCTCAACAGCTGGTGAAATTGACCTATAGTTTTTTTGTATGATAGCAGCTCGTCTCATCATAATTCTGCCACGGACGTCCCACATGTTGTCATTTCCAGCGCCGGCTCCACACATGCCTGGCGAACCCTAGGCAGCGGCATCCCAAAGGGATTTCTGTTTTTCTCCATTTATATAACATGCCACGAATTTGGGCACGTATAACGTGGATTTTAATCTCGCTGCTGGAAATATAAAAAGTGTTAACGCAGCGAGTGCGTTATGGTAGCGAATTTTCATAGAAATTATAATTGCTTTTTTTTACGACACATTTTTTACGATACATATATATATATATATATATATATATATATATATATATATATATATATATATATATATATATATATATATATATATATATATATATTTATATATGTATATAAACATTTAAAAACGCAAACTGGCGTCAAGGATGGGTTCTAGGGGACTCAGTTCACGATTATCTGAAAAATGTGTTCGAAAGTATCTGTTTAATTACGTTTTGTACTGATGTACCACATTTTATATGTTTTTGTTTCTTGATAGCTCGAAGGACCTGATTATGTTGTGTTAAATTAAACGCTGATGTTGTAACACTTAACATTTAATAACAAACTGTTAAACTTATACAAAGTTACTAATATTATGGTATGCTTTAGAGTTCATGAGAACTCTACGAAATGATTAGTGATTATGCTATGACAAGCGTGGTGCTTGTCTCGAGTCTGTAGAAGAACTGCTTTAAAAGAATATGCTAAAGGATGTTGATTGTGTCGAGTTTACAGAAGAACTGCTTTAAATGAATTGGCCTACGCTAGCTACTACCTGTGGGAGGGTAGCAGGCGTATGGCCAATTGTAAAGAAGAAAAGACCCTTGTTGGGTTATTCCTAACCATCTTTAAAATTGCATTGTACAGATGATAAATATTATAACAATGAACTCTACTGAGAAATATGTAAATTTTAGAGGTCTAATTCTCCAGACGAGACGCCTTAACAGTATCAAAGTCGTGATCTCGTCATAAGCGAATTTTTTAACGCGGATTCGTTCAAAAGTAGTTACCACGAAAACTGAAAAAAAAAACAACAAATAAACGAAAAACATTTACAAAAACCGAATAAAAAAGGTTTTTGTTAAAACATATTAGTTCTGCAAAAATTGACTGGAAAAATTTTGCGTGAAGAATTCGATACAATATTTTTAAGAAAATTTATAAAAACGAATATCGCTACAAAGATGTCCTATCAACACTTCGCTAAATATTTTTTACACACAATTCGAAATAATGTTTCTTTCAAGAACATTGTTTCTTTAAAGAAAATCTGTAAAAATTGTTTTGTAAGAGAAGTCGCTATGATAAGAAAAAACATTTTTTTCCTGAAAATCTTGACCTTTTTGCGCGAAGAAAACCTCTTTTTGTAATATTTAAAAGAGTTTGTTTATCACGCACAAAATATTTTAGTCTTGTGCGCTCCAGTGACACTAAAAATCTGTATATTAGCGAATTTTCATTAAGAAAAATTCGCTATTAAAGAGGTCAAGATGTAAACCTTTCGGAAAAATATCTTCAGATGAGCGCGAATTTGGGTCCCTAGAACCAAAAACCTAGGTTCGTTAAAATTTTTATATGTTCATATATATATATATATATATATATATATATATATATATATATATATATATATATATATATATATATATATATAAGACATAAGTTCGTAAAAACGTTGCCTCTAATTTGTGTGCTAACGGAGATACAGGGTGTTGAGCTTTAATATTTTTGAATAATTTTTTACAATATCTTTTGAAAGGAGTGATATATTTGCATGCAATTCCGTACACGTTCTGTGTAGAGTTAGGTTATTATTGGGTGGTATTATTACCCCAAATGATATACTGGGTGTTACTTTTCGGGTTTCGTAGGCTATTTGAAATAATATAATTTCTTTCAGTACGCCACTGGCCTTTCATAACACGTCTTTTCCAAAGAACAATGTCTTAGAAACATTTTTGTTACCTCGTAGTTTTATGCTATTTTTAGCGGTTATTGAAATATTACTACATACGGGGTGTTGAAGTTTTAAAAAAACATAACTGTTTCAAAAAACTAGTAATATTTCAATAACTGCTAAAGATACCATAAAACTACAAGGCAACAAAAATATTTTAAAGACATTTTTCTTTGGGAATGGCGTATTATAAAAGGTCAGTTGCGTATGTGAAAGAAGTTCTATTATTTCAAATAGACTATGGAACCCGGAAAAGTAACACCCAATATATCATTTGAAACAAGAATAACACCGAATAAAAATATCAGTCTACATAGAATGTGTACGGAATTGCATGCAAATATCTCACTCGGTTCCAAAGATATTGTAAAAGATTGTTCAAAAGTATTAAATTTCAGCACCCTGTATCTCCGTTCGGAAGCAAATTAGAGGGTATGCTTATATAAACTTTTTGTCTTAAAATGACCTGTTCTATTGATTGCTAAAGTCCTGCTATTATAAACTGGGACACCTGTATATGTATGTATGTATTATATATATATATATATATATATATATATATATATATATATATATATATATATATATATATATATATATATATATATATATATATATATATATATATATAAATACATATATATTAACATATAAAAATGTTTTCGGACCTTGGTTCTGGGTTCTAGGGGCCCAAATTCGCGATAATCTGAAGAAATTTTTTCAAAAGCTTTTCATCGTGACCTCTATATAAGCGAATTTTTCTTAATGAAAATTTGCTAAAACAGCGTACTTATATTCAATATTTTTCGCTTCACAGTAGATTCTACATTTTTTATGGAACTATTACAAAATGTATAGCTTTTGTGAAACAACGACAGGTCTTGACAAATGTGTAATTTAGCTGTAACTTTTAACGAAGGCCTTCATTTACATGAGTTGTCAAATCTAGTTTTTAATAAAAGGTACTTAATCAGTTACCCAAGAAGGAAAGAAAATAGATGGAGAAAGGTAGGAATTCCAATATGTACACCAGCTCATTTCTCGTCTTCCTAATGGTACTCTCAGCTCGCTTTATTGAAACAGACCCAGTAACTTACGGCAAGTTTCCCTGTGCCAACGTCACAAAAGTTTAGCATTCAAAGCTGCTTCCAAACCTAGTTGAGTCTTCAGAGAACTCTAGAAATTAGGTCTATATATCATACGTTTACGTCGGAAAGATGTTCTAAGCATACGATTGTTTTTATTGATATCAAAGTGTAGTCTGTAGTTGATTCATTGGAAATTGTAAGAGACGTTTCAACTTTAAGGATAGCATGTACAGGATGCAGTAGCGGCTCGTGCCTTAATGCATTAGGGCTGCGCAAGAAAAAAAAGTTCGGGATGCAGCAAGTGCGTTATGGTAGGGAATTTTTATTAAATTCTTCACATTTGAATAACTCAAGTTTCTAAAAACTTGGAAAGTTCAATTTTGGTGTGTAATAGGATCTTACCCAGTGCAATATATACACCAAATTTCTTTTAAATCTCATTGTAATTTTCGTAGAAAAAAAAAATTTTCAAAGGAAAACTTAAAATTTGAATAACTCAATTTTCAAAAAATGTAGAAAGTTAGATTTTTAGAGCGTAGTTAGGTCTTTTACAAGGAAACATATCTACCAAATTTGCATTAAAATAGCTTTGTAATTTTCGGAGAAAATTTTAAAGTCATTTTTTGAAAAAAAACTCCCGGAAAACCTTATCCGATTTTCCTGACTAACGAACTTATCCAAGCTATTAAAAAAAGAAATGCACTTGCCGAGTTTCGCCGAATACAAATGCTTATTTTTTGAGTTATCGGTTGGATACATACATAGTATATATTATATATATATATATATATATATATATATATATATATATATATATATATATATATATATATATATATATATAAATTGAAACTGACCCCGGATATGGGTTCTAGGGGTCCTAGTTCGCGCTTATTTGAAAAAATTTTTGCAAAGTCTCTCCATCAATACCTTCTATTAGTGAATTTTTTTTAACAAAAATTCACTAAAAATGAAGGGCTCGCCTATTTTTTCCCCGAAAATGTATTATAAAAAAAAACCTACTTACTAAACTAACTAAACTTAATAATTATTAACTATACTTACCAAGTTTTCCTCTAGTAAGTAATAGGTTATAGTAATTAAAAAGTCCCTTAAAAAGTTAACCTTTAAATTTAAAATATCCACTGAATTAATCACAGTATCACAATTATTTTGTCCACTTATTAAGCAACCCGAACTAGTAGCCATAATAATAATAATAATTGTCTTGTTAGAACATGTAAACAACAACGAAATGATCTAATTAAAATCAATCCGACGCGCAACACTACACGAAAATTACTAAACACATGCTAGACACAAACACGTACTGCCAAAATTCCAATGAAAACTGCAAGTCAAGTGTGGAATTTGAGAGCGCACACCAGATGGCTTATTCGGTCGTTTTCGACGAAGATAATCGATCATTTCGCACTGAAGTATCGCATTTCCTCAAGAGGGCCGAAAAATACACACCGCCGGCAACTGATGTATATATGGATATTTGAATATATATATATATATATATATATATATATATATATATATATATATATATATATATATATATATATATAACGATAACGTCTGCAACCAACCATTAACACTATACTTATTCTGATGCTGTATTAATGGCTGCCGACTCTGCGATCCTGGATACACTAATTTTGTTTGTTGAATCCAGGAATGCAGGAGATGAAAAATCAAATAAAAATTTATTAAAATATAGCATAGCAAAAATATTTTTTTTCCACTGCAGGCGGCAGTGCGCGCACACGGGCGCACTTATTGAGGAGACGACCCTAACAGGATGATGGCTTTATTATGAAAAAATTCTGGACGCAGCAAGTGCGTTATGGCAGTAAATTTTCATAAAAATGTTTTTAATAGCAAATATGTGGTTTTTTTTTCAGAAAGCAGGCATCAAATTTGGTTACCAGTATAACCT
This sequence comes from Tillus elongatus, assembly GCA_964006375.1. Taxonomy (NCBI): domain Eukaryota; kingdom Metazoa; phylum Arthropoda; class Insecta; order Coleoptera; family Cleridae; genus Tillus; species Tillus elongatus. The sequence goes on from OZ023264.1 coordinate 30,586,460, forward strand.
ATATAGTAAAAACAATGTGCCATGTTTCATCAAAATAACTTTATTGATTGAAAACGTACAGAAATTTCAGAAAGTAAACTTAAAATGTAACCAAAAAAATCCGTTTCTTGGTCAACCTTATAGGTTAATAACAAATTGAGCTTTTCAAATATGAAGCATTTAATCAAAATTCGCTACCATAACGCAGTTGCTGCGTCCAGAATTTCTTAACTTACAAACATGCATTATATTTCGATTGAAAATGCAAAAACATAAGGCGTTTTCCACAAAAAAAATAATATATTATTTGTATCACCAACGACTTATGGGCCACTCTGTGATGGTGGCAATAATTTTTTAAGGTGTAGCTCAAGACACCGTATAATTAATGTATACAATATCTTTTTATATCTTGTATAATAACGGATATATTGAGCTTTATTGATTTTTTACGAAAATTCTACAAAAATTATATACCATTAAACGATAAATTCTATAGTTAAGGCTACTGCCAAGCATCAGAAAAAGGGTCTATTTGAAATGAATTTTCTGGAAATATTTTAGTAAAATGAAGGACGATGACGGTTGAAACTAAGACTTCAGGGTTTGTAAAACATTCTTCTTAAGACATTTTCTTTCCATAGCCTGTATTAGATTCAAGTTCTTTGCCTAAATGTTGCGAATTTTGACGTTTTCAATTGTCACTTTGACGTTTTGAGGAAAACCCCAATTTATTTCTCTTTAAATGCCCATAACTTTTTTGTATTTTGACCTACAGAGCTAAATTTTGGTAGGCGCCTCACCTATAATAACATAAATCAGCGTACCAAATTTGGTTGCCCTTACTTTGTTAATTCCGGAGATATAAATTTTTTTTGAAGGAAAACCCAAAATTTTCCGGGAAAACCTGGGCCGATTTTCCTGACTAACGGGCATATCCAAGCCATTTGCAAAAGGAAGGTACTCACCAAATTTTATCAAAATCGGCCCATTATTTTTTGAGTTATCGGTGTGATATATATATATATATATATATATATATATATATATATATATATATATATATATATATATATATATATATATATATATATATATATATATATATATATATATATATACAGTGTGGAACAGCCAAATGGAATAAATTCGATAACGGATAAATGAGGACGTGTTGGGAAAAACGCTTGGACACGTCGATTTGTATTTTTAACTGCGCATCTTTTTCAAGAAAAAAAAATTATTTAGGGTGCGTCATGTGACAGTGGCCAATACCAACTTTCTTATTTTAAATACAAGCCCCTGTATATTATTAATTTTTTGGATTCTTCAGAAAATTCTAGACATAATTCATGTACAATGTCCTATACCTATCTTCAACTGTTTCGGAAATATTAAGTATTTTCAGATTTATTACAAAAATTAACATTAAAAATAGAAAATTATTTTATTTCACAAATTCTAATAAGAAATACTGATTATTTCTTAATAATTTAAAAAAACAAAAAAAATTAATGTCAATGTAGTAAATGTTCAAAATGCTCGCCACGAACATCTTGGCAACATGCTAATCTGGTATAGAAATGTCTTCTAACATTACTCAACATCTCAGGCGTGACTGATCTAATCGCAAGCGTGATTCGTCTTTTTAAGTCATCTAAGTTGAGGGGCTTAGTTTTGTATACAATACTTTTGACATATCCCCACAAAAAGTAGTCTAATAGCGACAGATCAGGAGATCGTGCTGGCCATTCTATCGATCCGCGCCTCCCTATCCACCGATTTGGAAAAATTTGGTTCAGGTACTGCCGGACATTGATTTGGTAATGGGGCGGTGCTCCATCTTGCTGAAACCATATTTTATTGGCAGGAACTTGTGGGTTTGCTGGATCTGGATATAAGTTTGTCAAAGTTGGCACGACATTATTTTGGAGCAGTTCTAAATATTTATTCCCATTCAAGTTGCCATCAATGAAAAAGGGACCTACGATATGATTTCCAACAATTCCTGCCCAAACATTAACTTTTTCAGGATATTGCGTATGTTCCTCTCTCATCCAATGAGGATTCTCATTAGACCAATAGCGGCAATTTTGACGATTAACATGACCGTGAAGTGTAAATGTGCTCTCATCAGAAAACAAAACATCTTCTAATTGGATCACATTGTTATCTAACATTGCCATCATTTGTTCACAAAAATACGTTCTCCTATCGAAATCGTCCTCCATGAGCTCCTGAGTTGGTATCATTTTATAGGGATGCATTTTACTTTCCTTTAATGTTCGAAAAATTGCTGTGTGGCTAACGTTGAATAGTTGGGCTGCTTGTCGACCAGAAGTATGTGGGTTTTCTTGAAACTCAAGCGTAATATCCAATTTCGTATCATCACTTACTGCATTGGCAGCTACTTTTTTTATCTGTCTCACATGACCAAGCTCGCGAAACTGCTTTTCTATTTTGCTAATTGTTCCTTGGGATACAGGCGGCAAATTTGGAAATTTTTCGTGAAATAAGCGAGACACTTCCATCTGTGTCCGTGTGTTATCTCCATAACCAATCATTTGTAGAATGGTTATTTTGTGCATTTCTGTTAAATGAACCATTTTTCTGATATTATTACGTACAGTTAACGAAATTCAAACGACAATAGCACTAACACTAATCACTACTGTCATGCAGGCAGACAACAAGTTGCTAAGGCTACGAGTTTTATACGAACAGAAAGAAAACTGTTTTTGTTTTTGTTTCATTTCATATCAGTAAAAAGAAACGCAGGAATGGTTTTTGTTTACTTTCTCATTATCAAGAGCTGAATGGGAAATAAGTATTGAATGCAATGTAGCGAATTTGTGAAATAAAATAATTTTCTATTTTTAATGTTAATTTTTGTAATAAATCTGAAAATACTTAATATTTCCGAAACAGTTGAAGATAGGTATAGAACATTGTACATGAATTATGTCTAGAATTTTCTGAAGAATCCAAAAAATTAATAATATACAGGGGCTTGTATTTAAAATAAGAAAGTTGGTATTGGCCACTGTCACATGACGCACCCTATATAATTTTTTTTTCTTGAAAAAGATGCGCAGTTAAAAATACAAATCGACGTGTCCAAGCGTTTTTCCCAACACGCCCTCATTTATCCGTTATCGAATTTATTCCATTTGGCTGTTCCACACTGTATATATATATATATATATATATATATATATATATATATATATATATATATATATATATATATATATATATATATAAACATATAAAAATTGAAACTGACCCCGGATATGTGTTCTGGGGGGCCTAATTAGCGCTCATTTGAAGAAATTTTTTCAAAATTCAAAAGTCGGGATCTCCTCATTAGTGAATTTTTTTTAAAGAAAATTCACTAAAAATGTGTTTCTCCTATGAATCAAAAAAGATAATTATGTTTTCTGAAAACCCAATTCACAATTTTTTTCCACGGCAGGCGGCAGGGCGCGCACACGGGCGCACTTATTGAAGAGCCGCCCCTGACAGGATGATTGCTTTATTATAAAAAAATGCGTTTCTCCTATGAATCAATGAAGATAATTATGTTTTCTGAAAATAATTTAATTGGTACTGCGTAGTGTTTGCTTTACCAAGAAAAATACGTTTTCCTATTAATTAACAAGTATACTTATTATGTTCTTTAAGAAGAATTTTATTCACCCTGAATATTTCAACAACAAAAAATCCGTGAAAAATAAGAAAATATCTAGAAGATTGCGCTAGAAGTCGTGATGACTTAATTTGCTTTTGTCAGCAAATTGAGAGATCAATTTATTATAAGAATTTTGTTGTATGAATTGAAAGTCTGTTATAGAAGTGAATTTTCATAAAAATCACGCAAAAAATTAACCGTAAAAGAATGTATATTCTAAATATAATAATTAGGTTGGTTTAAAGAAATTTGGTGCATACACACGTTGCCTATAGAGGGTCGTTTACAAGCTCCACGAAAAACTTGAGTGAATGATAGGTAAGTTAATATTAAATGATTTTTAGTCAATTTTCTAGAAAAAAATCACTAATATGGAGATCCCGATTTTAATGCGCGCGAACTAGGACCCCTAGAACCCATATCCGGGGTCAGATTCATTTTTATATGTTTATATATATATATATATATATATATATATATATATATATATATATATATATATATATATATATATATATATATATATATGCATCACACCGATAATTCAAAAAATAATTTGCCAAATTTGATCAAATTTGGCATGTACTTTCCTTTTATAAGCGGCTTGGATAAGTTTGTTATTCAGAGAAATCAGACCAGGTTTTACGGAAAAATTTTGAGTTTTCTTTCTAAAAACATTTTTATCTCAAAAAATAAAAAAGTTATGATAACCAAATTTTGTAGATAGTTTACGATATAAAAGGTAAATTATACACCAATATCAAGATTTCTATGTTACAAGGAAAAAAAGTTATAGTAACATATTTGGGGCCAGATCATTTCTGTGCAAATTCACTTGGCCTCTTCCTCTTTCGTCTCTATTATCTTTCTAATTGTGGTATATACACCGTTCCATGCTTCCTGTGACAACAATAGTTGTGACATCATGCTCTCTGCCGTGAACGATAGCTTCGTTGTCATTGTGAATTTCTGTCGAACAGCTTCCCATCTCTTGCAATTAAAAAGCGTGTGCATCGCATCATCTATCCTTTCGCAGTAGCTGCATTGCTCTGTGTCGGTCCGGCGGAATCTATAGAGGTATGCTCGGAAGCAGCCGTGTCCTGAAAGTGCTTGTGCTGGGTAGTAATCCACATCACCGTGTGTTCTCTCCACCCAGTGCTTTAAGATTGGAATCAGGCTTCTAGTCCAGCTGCCTTTCGTTGCCGACTCCCATTTTATCTACCATATCTCCATGAGATTTTCTTTGGCCTCTGATTTCACTATTCCCTCATACCTTTCTTCTCTTCCACCAAGAGTTCTATTGGAGCGAGTCCCGCAATGACTGACGCTGCCTCTGCGGAGATGGTTCTATATGCACTGGATATTCTCATGCTCGCTTTTCTTTGCAGCCGTGTCAGCTTATCTCTCAATTTCTTGTTGTTATTGGCTCTATGCCAGACAAGGGCAGCATACAAGATTTGTGACAATACCACGCTCGCTAATATTTTTCGTTTTGATGACCGGGGACCTGCTATGTTTGGCACCAAACTATTGAGTGCTGTTATTGTTCTTTCCGCTTTGAGTGATACGCATTTAATGTGTTCTGTGAAGGATAGATTTGTATCGAGCCAAACTCCTAGATATTTGATGCTTCTGCTAGGTTTTATTCTCACATTCTCTATTGTAAATTCAATAGGATCCATCTTTATTTTCTTAGTTACGAGGACACATTCAATTTTCTCTGGTGCAAGACAGAGATGCCTACCTGCCATTTAATTGGAGACTTTCTGTAAGGCGGCATTTGTTGTGTTCATGAGGATCTCTTCATTTGTGGCTACGACAACTAGAGCTACGTCATCAGCAAATCCTATGAGAGTTACTCCTTTTGGTTGTTCTAGGGTAAGGAGACTATCGTACATAATATTCCACAAGGTCGGCCCCAGGACCGAGCCCTGCGGGACCCCACTGTTTACAGGTACCTTTCTCGCCGACGATATTTGGTCGGCCAATATCAACTGTCTATTGCACAGATAGTCTGCAATTATGTTCACCAGACTATCTTGAATCCCCCTTCTTCTCATTTCTTCCAATATTACCTGCCTGGATGCGCAATTGAATGCATTTCTGTACATTTCTGACATCCAATGTTATAACCGTGCAGAGTCTTCTGTGTGAGGGTGTGAATGCTGATGCTTGCTCTGCAATTCTTAATATTTCTCTTACGGCATCTACTGTTTGCCGGCCCTCTCTAAAGCCATATTGATTTTTTGACAGGTCTCCTGTTCTTTTTATTTCACTATCTAGCCTAATTTTCAGTAGTTGCTCATAGAGTTTTCCCTCTGTATCTAGAAGACAGATGGTTCTATAGCCTGACGAATCGGTCATTGGTTTATCTCCTTTCTTCATGAGCATCAATCTTGCCACCTTCCAGGGATCGGAAAAGGATGCTTTTATGGCTAAGTCATTGTATACGTCCAAGACATACTGCGGCTTGTTTTCAACGACGATTTTTATAACTTCCGCTGGGACGTTATTGGGTCCGGGACATTTATTGTTTTTCAGTTTGTCACTGGCTGTCTTGAGCTCTTGCAACGAAAATGGAGGGACATTCTTAAATTTTTTTGAGATCCATGACACTGGTCTGTGGTTAGGAAAGAGATGGTTAACGATTTGCTCCATCATCTTCATTTCTATTATAGGTCTTGGTGGGAATCCCAACATTTTCCTCATCACAATCCTATAGCCGTCTCCCCAGATATCTTGGTCTACTTCATCTCTCACCGACTTCCATTTTGCTTTTTTCTTGCTGATTTTATTTTGCTCCTAAGCTCCTTTCTGCTGGCATTGTATTCTTCCCAGAGTTGTTGAGTTATTGATGGATTTTGTTTTCTACGACTTAAAACTTGTTTTGCCGGTCTTTCTGTTAACCACTTTAATTTTAGATAATTTTAGATAATTTTAGATGATTTTAAATAATTTTAGATAATTTTAGATCATTTTTAGATAATTTTAGATAATTTTAGATAATTGATAATTTTAGATAATTTAAGATAATTTTAGATAATTTTAAATAATTTTAGATAATTTTAGATAATTTTAGGATTTTCTTGGAAACCACCAGACCAAGTTTTCCAAGCCAGATGGAATTTTAACAAGAACCCAACGACCTTTTGAAACAAGTATCATTTGACCGTATGCTCTTTTTAAAATTTTAGTGGTGAACACCACACACAGACTGAAGTTGAAGTGTTGAAATTGGTTATAGAAAGCGTCCCCCTTTGACGGATTCTACCTATAAAAAAATAAAAGTTGGACATCGCATATTAAATCTTAACGCATCCTTAATACCGTTTCAAGAGGCTCTGATTCGCCCTCATCTAAAAAAATCTTTTGAAAGTACCTGACCTTTTTCTTAGCGAATATTTTCAATAAAATCGGTAACTAATACGAAGCTTTTATAATACTATAACAACTTCATTTTTATATGCTGAAGCGCAAAGAATATTTTTTGATGCTTATGAAAAGGTACATTTCAGTATAATCCAATACAAACGAGGTAACGCGAGACAGTTAGAATTTATTGAGTCATAAATCATGTACGGAGGCCGCTCCTGTATTTTGTACAGAACGGTGTGTTTTAAGTTAACAGTTGATAAGTAATCAATCGTATCGGAATTACAGAGTTATAATTTAAAATATTGTGCTTAATTGATCCACTGTGTGTCAGGTTTACAGCACAGTGTGAGTACAATATTATTCTATAAAGTTATATAGATATATTAGTTAGAATATTATACTGCATCAATTAAAAGGCGTCTTATCTTTGAGAACGTTATCAGTTTTACCTGTTTATCTTCACGGTATGGTCCGAGATAGACAAGGTTGTACCTATAGCAAAGGATTTGTTCCATATGAAAAAAAAAAGGCTGGAAAAAATCCTCTCTATCTAATGAAGTTAAACCGCTTACAAGAGAAGAGTTAGATAATGTATTAGCGAAAATGAAGAACAGAAAGGCACCTGGCCTTGACAGCATCCCAATGGAAGTCATCAAGGTGTTTAGCGAAATTAAGCCAGAGGTGAAACTGGATCCACTAAACAGCCTCCTTAGAGAAAGAAAACTTCCTAAAGAATGGAAAAAAGCTAAATTAATTTTAATACCGAAAGCCAAAATTAAGGGAATGAAGTTCAGGCCCATAAGTTTATTGAACTCGATTAGTAAAGTTTATGAGGGCTTACTAAGAGACAGGCTTGAGAAAGACATAGAAGAAAGAGGAAGCATCTCAGATCGCCAGTTCGGATTACGTAAAGGCAAATCAACCATCCAGGCAGTGGAGAGAGTGGTAGATATCGTTAGAGAACAAACAAACGACAATTGGGCAGCTCTCGTAACTCTTGATATAAAAAATGCATTTAACACGGCGTCATGGAATAAAATAATGCTAAACCTCGAAACAAGAGGTATAGAAGATTATATGTTAGAGACCATTGATAACTACTTAGAAGATAGATCCCTGCAGATAGATAAAAAATGTCTGCCAGGGAATTACAACGGGTGTTCCACAGCGGTCGGTCCTGGGACCCATCCTGTGGAATATATTATATGATGGAGTGCTAAACGTACTAACACCAGAAGGAGTGACCACGCTGGCCTATGCAGATGAACTGGCAGTTATCATCAGGGCGAAAACAAAGGAAGAGCTGGAATGGAAAGGAAATGAAGCACTACTGCAGATCCACAAGTGGCTGAACAACAGTGAATTAGAGTTGGCCCCACAGAAAACAGAAGCAGTTGTACTTAGAGGAGGAAGAGCAAAGACCGAAGTCAGGTTTATGTGTGGAGGAGTAGAGATAGCACCCAAACAAAGTCTTGTATATTTGGGTATAACCATAGGGGAAAATCGAAACTTTGGACGACATATAAAAACAGCAATACAAAAAGCAGAATCTGCGCCGGATCCAAAAAGAGGGAGATGCTATATAACTTGGTCCAATCAATTCATTTATATAGATCACCTATCTGGTCCGAACATATGAAAAAAGATACGTATAACACACAAGATACAAAAGTCCAACGTAGATTGTTGCTAAGAGTTACTAGCGCATACCGCACTGTGTCGGCAAGGGCGGTGCAGGTAGTCGCAGGAATTGTACCAATCGAGCTTGCCGTAGAAGAGAGATCAAGGCTATATCACAGAAGAGACGGCAATACACCGAAAGCAAAAGCAGAGGAGAGGGCCTGCACTCTTCAAAAATGGCAGGAAATGTGGGATAACACAAAACAATGTCGCTCAGTGGACCAAGCAGTTAATTCCAGATCTGAAGAAATGCGTGGAATGCAAGCACAGAAGAACAAATTATTTCCTGACGCAAATGCTCACAGGCCATCGCTCCTTCAGGGAATATCTAAGCCGGATAGGAAGAGCAGAAACCGATGCTTGCTTGTACTGTGGGATGGCAGAAACGGTAACACACACCATATTTGGCTGCGCAAGATGGGAGAACGAGCGAGAAACCCTAAGGCAGGGTATGAAGACTGACTTGACCATGTACAACATCCTTGACATCATGATGGAAGATTCTGAAAAATGGGAAAAATTCCACAGCTACGTCCGAAATGTCCTAAGAACTAAAGAAGTAGAGGAGAGGCAAAGAGCGGATTGAAAAGAGACAAATTGTAAAGACAGCCTACTTACTGATGATTTACGAAAAGTGGTTCCAGTAGGTATGGTAAAGAAATAAGGTGATGTTTGGTGGGTAGGCAGAGGCTAGTACCTATAGTACTCTGAGTCCCAAACTCTCTGCCGCGATGGAATTCGAGCGCGGAGGTAAGAACATGAGTTTCCTCACCTGCCAAAAAAAAAAATACAAGGTTGTACCTGAAATTTATTAAGAGGTGCGAAACTGCTACTGGGGATTTTGACTACAGGAGCTTCCAGAGGGAAGCCTCTACCAACAAAATTTATTCTACCATACTAACACAACAAAAATATCCATAGAAAACTCGAGAAATTATATTTTCCGCAAGAGACGGAGCAAAACTAGAAGATTATCTTATACTATTGGCAAACATAATACAACTAACAAATATCTTATATACATCAAAATTTCAAGTAATTGAATATGCGTGTATCTTACATCACAAAAATGTGTAGAAAAATTTATGAACGAACATGATGGTAAAATCAAAATAAATAATGAAATAATTCAAGCTATTCGATATGCCAAACGATCAGAGGCATTTGTATTGTCAAATGTGTGTCCTACTCTCCCCTGTGAAATCCTTATTAAATAATTAGAAAACATGGGACTCAACTGCTCTCACCACTGATATTTCTGAAAATTAATGCTTCACTACCTCAATTTAGTCACGTATTTGGTTTCCGAAGGCAAATATTTATCACCCCGACATAAGCAGTTATTCCAGAATCATTTCTGGTTAATTATGACAACACATCTTACACAATCTTCCTATCCAGAGATAACTTAGCATGCTATAAGTGCAAACAAACAGGTCATTTAGCTGCAAACTCCACATTTGCAGATAACAGTAGCCAAACCTTATCACCTAAAACGAATACAACAAACAACTCTACCATATCAACGTCAAATGTAAATATTATAACACCTGCAGCAATAGCCACACCTTTGTTTCAACCTACAGTCACCGCAATTCAGTCACCACTTAACGGTTACATCTACCAAATACCGAATCACATCAATTACAAACGAAGGAAGCAAATAAAGAGCAAATGGAAGCTGAGCGACCTCAAACAAGTCAAGAAAGAAACATAGATGACACCTTGACTCCACCAACACCAATCGAAGAGAAATACTCCCTAGCCTATCGCTACAGCACCCAATCTCAAGAAAATGGGTTTAGAAACTTTTATAAGACAAAACCGCCTAACCTTCATCTTGAAATATGACCAACTACTGTATCTTTTTGAAAATACTAAAGGTTCACCAGATCCACTTAGCATCATCCAAAACTATAACATAGAGTATGCTGCATTAATCGACATGTTGACAAAGATATACCCACACATCTAAGAACGATAGTTAAAAGCCAGAAGTACAAAGCTAAGGAAAACCCTGCTAAACTATCTTCAGATACAAACTTCAGGTGATTTAACATGTGACACTGAAAGCGATTATTCCCAAAAAATTATTAAATTGCAAATTCATCTTCAACTTTATTATGAATTTCAAAAAAATTCTTCAGTGGAACATAAATGGATTTTACAACAACCTACCGATGTTTTAGACTATAATTTCAGAACTAAGACCTAATATACACTGTTTGCAAGAAACAAACTTTAAAAATGACAACAAAGTCTTCAAACATTACCATGCTTATACGAAGCTGAGGCAAAACCAAAATATGGCGAGCGAGGGTGTGTCAATTCTAGTCGACAAAACTTACGATTCAAAAACTATTCACCTACAAACCAATCTTGAGGCTGTCGCTGCGACAATAATGGGAAGCAGTTCAATAAATATATGTAATATCGCCTTACTTCCGGAAAAAAAATCTACAGGAATGAATTCCTAGAACTACTAGAACAAGTACCACAGCCAAGAATAATCCTTGTGGACTTGAACCCATACTATTACATATGGGGCCCGTTGTATACAAATCAACGGAGAAAACTTATAGAAGAAGTAGCAGGCCTTAATAATTTGTTATTATTTATTTATTATTATCTTCTTAATGACAGCAGTGAAACAATATTTAACACAAACACAGGAGAAGTCACACCTTTTGATTTGACAATGTGCGACCCAAATTTATGGCAGGACAGAGGGAGTAAAAATAGGTGGTGAAATTATAAACAACGTAAGATACGCAGATGACACTGCCATCATTGCGGAGAGCATGGAAAGCTTGCAAATACTGCTGGATAGAGTACATGAGGATGGTGGAAGATGGGGCATCAATATAAACATTTAAAAAAATGGATGATCGTAGGTAAAATAAACATAGAACCAATTCCGAATACAATCAACGGACACAACATCGAATTGGTACCACATTTAAAGTATTTGGGTAGCTGCCTAAACAATGAAATAACATGCGACGAAGGGGTGAGAGCGAGGATTGAAATGGCACCTATGGCATTTAGAAAATGCAAACCAACTCTCACTGGCAGAAACCTCAAAGTTCAGACGTGGCTAAGAATACTCCGCTGTTACGTATGGAGCATTATCTTGTACGGATGTGAGAAATGGACGCTTAAAGTTGACACCATGAATAAAATAGAAGCGTTTGAGATGTGGTGCTACCGGAGAATCCTCAAATTTCCTTGGACTGCACATACCAGTAATGACGAGGTACTCAGACAGCTGAATAAGAGTCGAGAACTTCTGAACACCATAAAAATAAGAAAGGTTAGTTTTTCGGACACATAATACGAGGCCGCAAATATTACATCACTCGCCTGATTATCCCGCGAAAGGTTGATGGCAGAAGATGGATGGGGCGCAAAAAGATATCATGGTTACGGAACATCAGAAATTGGACAGGACTTTAATAGTTGACTGGTGTGGTATACTTGCAATATGGTAGGTGGTAGTGGACTTTTCCTTTACGTGACAGTGAAGGATTTTTTCACGCCCGAGGAGGTAACACCCCTTACATCAAGGGGCCGGTGAAGTCCCAACAGACGTTTCCTGTTCTGGTGTATGAGTCGGTTTCCCCGTAGCAATCTACTCTGCACCAGACTTCCCAATTTAGAAGCTGGAAAAAAAGACATACTATGGATAAAACTCTCTCTCAGGTCTGCAACTAAATTCATCTGTTGCATTTAACAGTCACCTTCTGACAACAACTTTGTCCCGCTCTTTGACTACCTTTCTGAAAAAAACGACCATCTGATTTCTGAATATCCTTCTTCCGAGGTCACTATTCTTGGTGACTTCAATGTCCATAATAAGGAATGGCTAGGATCTTCAAAAACCGATTCACAAGGATGAACAGCGGAGGCCTTTGCAGTCAGCAATTCATTAGCCAATATGGTTCAGCAACCTACTTACTTTGCTCGCATCCCATCATACAGCACAAATCCCTTGGATCTCCTTCTTACTACAAATCCTGACTGCTATAAGATATCAGTCACCGCCCCCGTTGGCCGCTCAGACCACGGCATAGTCATTGGTCCCTGCGCAATGCAACCGGAGGTCACACAGTCATCACACCCACGTATCGTTTGGCACTAAAACTCCGCGAACTGTAACGAAATGCGAGATTACTTTTCCTCATTTCCATGGGCGTCTGTCTGCTTCTTTCATCCTGACCCCTCTGATATTTCACAAAACGTCACCGAAATTATCCAAGCTGGCATGGAATTATTTATTCCACGTACACAGAAAAACTCTGCAGCCCCTCAAGAGCCCTGGTTCTCTAAATCCTGTGACAAGGCCAGACTTGAAAAGATCAAAGCTCACAAAACGCTTCTACACAATCCCAGTCAAGAAAACCGTCGAGCATTTAACGACGCAAGAAACCGCTATGTCCGCATTCTTTCTGAGGCAAAAAACTCGTTTAATAACCACATCAAAAACAAAGTCCTCTTGAGCTCCAGCGGCAGCAAACCCTTCTAGACTCTTGCTAAATCTATTGGAAATAATTTCTGCAAGAGCACGTTTCCACCTCTTGTCTCAGGGCATGAAATTGTTTCTACCGCCCTGGGCAAGGCTGAACTTTTTGCCTCGTTGTTCGCCAGCAATTCTACTCTCAACCCACCTTCAAATGGTCAACCACCAACAGTCCCCAATGTCGCGCATAAAATGACGAATATCATTTTCAAAACTAAAAAAAAAGGTGTGATGCTCTCTTCTCCTAATACCAGGAAAGCCTCTGGCCTTGAGGAGATCCCAGCAATTGTTCTCAAAAAATGCGCAGCAGAACTTGCTCCTGTCCTGACTCGTCTGTTTCAGACATCTTACAATAGAGGCATATTCCCTAGTAACTGGAAAACTTCTCGAGTACAACTCGTCCCCAAGAAACGATCCAAAGCGCTTCCTAGCAACTACAGGCCTATTTCTCTCCTTTCAGTCGTCTCTAAAGTGATGGAAACGTATATAAACACCGAATTGCTAAAATTTCTTGAAAAACACAGTCTAATCCACGATAGGCACTATGGATCCCGTCAGCGCAGATCAACTGCCGACCTCCTTTTCTTTGTCACCCATTCTTGGAACAAGTCTATGGAACTACACGGTGAATCCCAGATTGTCGCTCCAGACATATTCAAAGCATTCGACCAGGTCTGGCACGCAGCACTGCTTAATAAACTTCCGGACTATGGCTTACCACCAAAACTCTGTACCTGGACAGCAAATTTGCTCTCCAACCAGAGCATTTCTGTTGTCGTGGATGGCCATTCCTCTAAGCTGTATCAAATTAATGCAGGAGTTACTCAAGGTTCAGCTTTAGACCCTACTTTGTTTCTTCTCCACATCAATGAGCTCCTCTCTAGCACATCCAAACAGTTCACAGTTACGCGGACGACAGCACCCTCCACTCAAATATACAATATTCTAAGCCTGTCTCTTTAACCCAATTAGATGAGGATCGCAGACTCATGGAAGGATCTGTCTCCGTGGATCTCCAAAAAATATTAGACTGGGGAAGTAGAAATCTTGTACAATTCAACCCCACCGAATCACAGTCTTGCTTTCTTTCTCATAAGAGATACACCAGCCCTAGACCCATCACAGTGAACAACCAAGTTATTCGAAGTAATGAGTCCTTTTCACTTGTTGGAATTTCGGTGGATCGAAATCTCAATTGGCACCAACATGTCACATCAACTGCAGAAGCAGGCGCTAAGAAATTAGGTTTCCTCTTCGGGGCTCGCAAATACTTTTTACCAGCTAATCTCTATACCTTATATACTTCACAAATAAGACCAAACCTCGAATACTGCTCCCACATCTGGGGTGCTGCTGCCGCTTCTACACTCGCTATCCTGGACTGCATTCAGAAGAGAGCTATACGTCTTATCGGTGACCGTACCCTCACTCAAAGGCTGCCATCCCTTGCCCACCGACGTGCCGTTGGTGACCCCCCCCCCTCTCTCTCTCTCTCTCTCTCTCTCTCTCTCTTTTATAGATATCTACACGGGCATTGCTCAGAGGAGCTTTCTTCCATAGTTCCTTCACCTGCTGCCTCCAACAGATCTACCAGGGGAACAGAGTGAATGCTGTCCAGGTCCCCTGACATAGAACATCTTGTTATGCACGCTCTTTTGTCCCGAGGACTTCCAAGTTGTGGAATTCCTTGCCGGCACATGTTTTTCCTTCTCCCCCGAACCTCTAAACCTTCAAGTCCAGATTTAACAAGTTGCCCCTTTCTTCCTTGTCATCACCCACGGTACAATAGTATTTAGGCTGTAAGCAGCCCTCGTGGTGTGTTGTTGAAATTAAAAAAAAAAAGTGGAACAGCTATTCCGAGCAGCGAAAGATAGAGACCAATTCAATCAAATCGTCATCGAGATATCCCACGCCTGAAGACAGGCACGGCACCGAAAGAAGAAGAAGACCCAAATTTATACCTTGTGCTCTCATGGCGTGTTGCAGAATATACATATAATAGTGACCATTATCCTCATGTTGCAGAAAACAATCAATCTGTTCAAGATTCATCACTAATTTCAAAATGGGATCTTAAACTGAAAGTATGGATGAGTCATTAGAATCATTTACAAATATCCTTCTAAATGCAGCAGCAGTATCTATAGGAAAAACTTCTCAGGTTAACACCACAAAACAAATTCTTTTGAAATATTATAAATATTGTACACGATAATTTTGTTATTTTTGACCGAATCTATATGATTTTTCTTCTAAATGACTCAATTATCTCAGGAAATACAAGTGCCTCTCATATCTTTACTGACCCTGCATACCGTTTAAACTTTAAATTAAATTACATCTTAACTGTTATCTACTAAATGTTTAGAACTATTGATCCGATAGATTACTCAACTGTTATAACTCTTATTTATGTATATACCGACACCTGCTCATACATAGCATTTCAATCTGAAGTGTTGAGCAAAGAAAGAAAACGAAAAATACAGTAGGTAACATGCATAAACCCCAAGTATCTACGTTGTAGAATACACAACTATTCCATTAGTTTCTCTACATTGTGATCGTTGAAAATACAATACATTGTCAATAACGATGCTTAAATTCAGGGATCTGGGTTGCCTAAACTAAAAGAAACCATTTTTCGCATGTATATGTCAAATGCCAATATTTATTTGGACCTTGAAGTGTAAATACAGATACGCATTTTTGCAACTAAATCCAAAAATAAAAATTAACAGGTAATTTACATTTTACTAGTATTTATTTGTGAAATGGCGAATCAGTAACGAATATTTAGAAATTTTGGCCATCTTTTTAGTGAATTTTCATTAAGAAAACTCACTAATAGAGACGCATCAATGGTGTGACTTTCGGAAAATTTCTTGAAATGAGCGCGAATTAGGGCCTCTGGAACCCATTTCCATGGTTTAACTGACCATGGAAATGGGTTCAGGTTGGCTTGAGTTGAAGCCAAGATTATGCTATCATCACTACTTCTTTGATTTCTAACAGCCGAGAGATTGTTCACCACACTTCCCGTTTGGGAAAATCGTGCATTCAGAGCTGCTGCAGTTCCGCGCCTAATTGGATTTCTCTGTGGATGTCTCCGATTGAATTCATTAGCAACTTCTCTGCTATTTCAAACACCATCACCAAACAATCTTGTTAATTCAATTTTAGTGAATTTTCTTGGAAAAAATTCACTAATGAGGAGATCTCGACTTTTGAATTTTGAAAAAATTTCTTTAAATGAGCGCGATCTAGGACCCCTAGAACCCATATCCGGGGTCAGTTTCAATTTTTATATGTTTATATATATATATATATATATATATATATATATATATATATATATATATATATATATATATATATATATATATATATATATATATATATCACACCGATAACTCAAAAAATAAGGGCCGATTTCAATAAAATTTGGCCTGTACCTTCCCTTTAAAAATGGCTTTAAAAAGTTTGTTAGTCAGGAAAATCTGACAAGGTTTTCCGGGAAAATTTTGAGTTTTCATTCGAAATAAATTTGTATTTCAAAGAATAATAGGCCGATTTTGATAAAATTTGGCATGTATTTTCCTTTTGTAAATGGCTTTGACAAGTTCGTTAATCAGAAAAATCGGACAAGGTTTTCCGAAAAAATTTTGAGTTTTCATTTGAAAAAAATTTTTATCTTAAAAAATAAAAAATCTATGATAACCAAATTTGGTAGGTAGGTTTACGATATAAAAAGTAAACTATACACCAAAATTAAGATTTCTATGTTACAAGAAAAAAAACTTATAATAAAATATTTTGTGCCAGATCATTTCTATGAAAATTCACTACCATAACGCACTTGCTGCGTCCAGGCTTTTTTCTGTTACACTGGGACGTTTAACAGGCATTTTGCTGGCAGACCAACAGTTAATGTCAATTTGACATTTATTGCAATATTTTACAAGGTGCTAATTTGTTTCCATGGCAACCTACCTGTTAAAATCTGATGAAAAATTTGGACTGTCTAAAAAATTAAAAAAAAAGTAAAAATTCGAATTTTGACTTGAAATTTGGTATCTGCAGTTATAATTGAATTCTGAATAACTTTTTAAAGTAACTTTTTTTTTATATCTCTAACGCATCATGAAATATAGAGAACCAGCCCTATTCCTGAAATCATAATAGGCTGGGTCGACATCTGACATTTGAAGTGGGTAGGCTATTCAAACAGCTTAATGGCGTTTTACATCTGTAGAAAAAATTAAATGGCTATCTCTAAAAGTAAAGAAATTACAGGCGTGTCTTCATCGCAAGTGTGTCACCCTGTATATGAATAGGTGATATTGGCATTAAAAAAATCGAATAAATCAATATCAAAATATTAACATTAATTATTTAAAATAAACTATCTACAACAAATACATTTTTACAACAATTACAATTTATTATAATATCTTAAATCTCTCGAATACGCCGTTTTGGAAGAGGATATAATAATATACTCGTATATACAGTGTGTTCCACTTTAAGTGGCGACGATTCATTATTTCATAATGAGTCAGCTGACTTAAAAAAAGTTCTTTAAATAAAGTACTCCAAAAGTTCCACATCCTGGCATGCATTATCTTAAGATTCGCTTTTTACATAGCTTACTACAACAAATAAGAGCCCCAGAAGGACTAAAGCATACTAGGCATTTTTTTACGAAAAATACAAATATCTCAATTAATTTAGGCACATTTGTAAGCCACAAATCCCAGGTTTCAATATCGTAACTTATACCGAGTGCTCACAACTTGAGTGCAGAAAATAAAAAAATCGACTTTTTTGGAGTGCCGTGTGTAAACGCTACTGAGTGTGTTGCAAGTATTAAAAAGCGAATGGATTAAGAGTCGCCTAGTGTATTAATTCACACAATATCATTCTCATATATTATACAGAGTGTTCATAATAAATACGGAAACATTCCTTTTTGCAATGTATTACTCAATTTGGATTTTGATCGGACCAGCATCTTAAATTTTGGGAAGACACCACTCCATTATTTCTGAAAGAAGCTAAGTGAAAATTTAGACCTGCGATTTGCACTGATAAGTAAGATGAAAAATATAATTTTTCATCCTCTGATCACGCTAACTTTGTTAGTGGTGGTGGTGGTAAAAAAGATAGTATGGCCTCGACGGAATTGTCATTAGCCACAGATTTTTTAACTTCTCGTTTGAGATTTGTATTTTTTCCTTTATTATATCTGTTATTTTTAATAGCATGTACACACTTAATTACGCATACCTACACACAAATGTACGTATATATTTTAAAATAATTAAAGTTTAACATTTTCCTTTACACTAAGTTTGTAAATACACACATATATACATACTTACATATATACACATATTTATTATAAATAAGAAATATTTTTTTTCTTTTTTTGTATTTGTTTTTTTTTACTGTTTTTTTAAATTTTTTTTGTTTTTTTTTTATTTTTCTGTTTTTGTTTTTTGTTTTTGTTTTTTTTGGTTTGTTTTTTTGCTTTTTTTGTTTTTGTTTTTTGTTTGTTTTTTTTTTGTTTGTTTTTTGTTTGTTTTTATGTTTTTTTTTTGTTTTTTTTTTTGTTTCTTTTTTTCAATTTATATAAGGATTAACAGGGACACTTTAACGCCTAGGGGCCCTTCAAGGCATCACAGACAGACAGACTGGACCTCGGAGAGGAGGGATCCACATAAAGGAAAGACAGTAGGACCCTTAATCTAATTAACAGTTTTATTATAAATGTATGCAAACTTTGTTAGTGAAACGATCGTCAGGTCCTTAAAAAGATATGTTGTGGTGATTTGGCTTCTCTAAGTGTACTTATCAGTGCTCATCACAGGTTTCAATCTTCACGTAACTACTTTCAGAAATAATGGAGTGGTGTCTTCCCAAAATTTAAGATGCTGGTCCGATCAAAATCCAAATTGAGTAATACATTGCAAAAAGGAATGTTTCCGTATTTATTATGAACACTCTGTATAAGATATGATGATATTGTGTGAATTAATACACTAGGCGACTCTTAATCCATTGGCATTCTAATATTTGCAAGACACTTAGTAGCGTTTATCCAGGGCACTTAAAAATCGATTTTTCCATTTTGGGAACTCAAGTTGTGAACATTCGGTATAAGTTACTATATTGAAACTTGGCAATTGTGGCTTACAGATGTGCCTAAATCGATAGAGATATTTGTTTTTTTCGCAAAAAAATGCTTAAGTCATTTTTGGGGGCTTATTTGTTAGCGTAGTAGACTATGGAAAAAACGAATCTTAAAATATTGCATACCAGGATGTGGAGCTTTTAAAGTACCTACTTTATTTAACATTTTTGTTTGAAAATCGACCGACCCGTTATGAAACAATGAATTGTCGCCACTAAAATTGAAACACACTATATATATATATATATATATATATATATATATATATATATATATATATATATATATATATATATATATATATATATATATATTACATTTGCTACGTCATTACTTTGTTAAATACCTAGACAGTGCATACTTAATGCCCCGAATGAATCAGTTTGAAGTGGTTTAGCCGTGTTCTTGAGCGATACTGATGAGAAAAAGATAATAATGATTCAGAAGCTGTTTACTGCCAATATTAGGAAGGTGATTTGTTCTGAAGCTGAAGAAGCCCGTTTAACTTACTTATTGGTTCCTACCGGAGACTGCGTTTCTCCATTATCCTGCATAATTATCTGCAACAGCTGGAGCGTCTTTCATTTTGGTGCCTGACCTGAATACAACGGATTTCTAATTTTTACAGGGCACTTGAATATACTTTAAATCTTTTGAGGGTATCCAAGAGTATGTGTTATTGTCGTTTACAGCTGTAAAGCTAATTAAAAATATGCCAATCACTGTCAAACTCCAGTTGCAAAAAAATCAATAAAGATAAACTTAATGAAAATTAAATGTACCTTTATATAGCTTTTAACTTTCCACGCATATTTTAGAATTCTCAGGTGAAATATTTTCTAGTTAAATATAAAGCAAGCCGCAAGAATATTGCAGATCATCACTAGAATAACCTTTTACTCAATTTTCATTAAGAAAAGAGCAAGTAAAGAATTAAGTACCTGTATGTCGTCAAATTTACATGGGTGCGGCTTTAATGCCATCTGCACATTTTCATATTAAGTACCCTAAAACCCAAAGTAACTTAATACTTTTACAGATTTGGCAGTAAATGAAACTATGTTTCAAAAGCGCTAAAAAACCACCGTTGGTGTAAATATGTTGGAGAGATGCAATTCTCGAAAAAAAAAAAAAAATGAGACCACGAAGCAAATTTTAAGTGTGACGTTTGTAGCTGAATTTTTGACATGACAGTTTGGAAAAGCTTTTACCTATTAAATACTCAACTGATTTGAACGAAGCACATATCTTTTTTGTTAATAACTTGGATGAATTCGTAAATCAGCTATAACGAACACTCCCCCCACACCCCTAAAAATGTACAAAAATACACTTATCCGCAAAAATAACGCACAACCAAAAATTATGCTCAATTTCAATGTTGAGTTTCTCGCGAACCGATAAATCGATTTCGTTATTTTTTTTAAACTGTAGCTTTTTCTTTGGTAATTGTACTGTGAAGAACTTTTTATTCATATTTCAGTTTAAGGCTTATACAGTGTGCAAAAATGAGAATAGTTTTTTTACGTTAAATTTGAGACACCCTGTAGGGACCATTAGCCACAACAACGGATGCATAATGAAATCATACTGTAGCCTCATGTTTTATGAACATTTTGTTTTTTAAATTTCTCTGATATCTGCAATATCAAATAAAATACACAGTTTTATACCAGAACATGTTTCTTTGTCATCAAAATAATATTTTGACAACATTAAACTAAGAATAACACTAACAATAATTAACAATACATAACAAACATACTCAATATTAAATTGGATATTTGATTTTGGTAAAGTCCATTCCAAATATCGGTAACCATTATTTCGACACCTTGCAGGTCATCAGGAGGGGGTTGAAGCTGTCTGGGTGCTCTACCGATATTATCCCATAAGTGCTCAGTAGGATTCATATCGGGACTGTGCGGTGGCCAATTAACAGTTCGAATATTTACTTCATGTAAATATTCATTGACGACCCGTGTCACATGAGGTCTTGCGTTCTCGTGCATTAGTAAAAAATTATTCCCAATGTACGGAGCGAAAGGGAAAACGTGCTGAGATAAAACGTCATTGATATATCTTTCGTTATTTAAAGCACCCCCATGTAAAGGTACGATATCCGTTCGTACTGTGGAGGAAATTCCAGCTCAAAACATCACAGAGCCTCCATTAAATAAAGTTGTTTCACGTATGTTGGACTATGCATAACGCTCACCTTGCCGGTGGATAACTCTTAGATGTCTATCGGAGCTATATAGACAAAACCTTGATTCGTCTGTAAATAGTACGTGTTCCCAGTCCTCAATAGTCCTGTTTACATGCTCCCTGGCGAATTGCAGTCTAGCTCTGCGGTGGTCTGCATTTAATCCAGGGCCTGTCGCTGGAACTCTGACATGTAAATTGTGCTCAGAAAGGCGTCTCCTCACAGTGTCAATGCTTGGTTGAATATTATGAACTGCACTGAGTTGTGTCAAAAGTTTCCTTGTCGTGGTGAAACGTTCTCTTAAAGCACGCAGTCTAATATAGCGATCTTGAACAACGGTAGTTACCCGAGGTCTGCCTTGTATAGTGGACGTATGTCATAGTCATTAGTTTCCCTGAAGCGTTGGACAACACGAGAAATTGTTGTATGTGCAAATCCTAATCTCAAACCAATAGCGTTGTAGCTTACTCCTTCATTATGTAACGTCACTGCTTGAACACATTCATCACGAGTCATATTCCTTCTAACACGTTCCATTTTCACGAAAGAACAATAGATCACAAATTATTAACTTAATTATAAAGTTTAAGACGATAGGTACATAAATAAATAAAGGAATTGTCAAACTGACATTTGCTGATATTGTTTGTTTATCATAGACTAATATGTATATTAAACCAAATAAGTATCCAGTAAAACTGTGATTAATGAAGAAAAACATGTTTTGGTATAAAACTGTGTATTTTATTTGATATTGCTGATATCAGAGAAATTTAAAAAACAAAATGTTCAGAAAACATGTTGCTACAGTATGATTTCATTATGCATCCGTTGTTGTGGCTAATGGTCCCTACAGGGTGTCTCAAATTTAACGTAAAAAACTATTCTCATTTTTGAACTCTGTATAAGCCTTAAACTGAAATCTGAATAAAAAGTTCTTCACATTGCAATTATCAAAGAAAAAAACTACAGTTCAAAAAAAATATTAATGAAATCGATTTATCGGTTCGCGAGAAAATCAACTTTGAAATTGAGCATAATTTTTGGTTGTGCGTTATTTTTGCGGCTAAGTGTATTTTTGAATACACTATATTTTTGAAACTATTAGAGGAACTGAAATGACACCTTACATGTAGCTAGAAATGGAGTAAATAAAGCTCTGTTGTAAATTTTAAGTAATTTGATTTACAACCTTTGGAGTTTTTTCCAAATTAATAATAAAATTTGAGACATGAATTGAAACGACTTTAGTGGTTAAAGTTCAATGCTTGACAAAGACAGAGTAGTAAGCTGCCATGCGCAAATTGATACATACTACAGGCATAAATTATAATTCAACGATAATCAAACAAGCCAAATAACATGCGTAACACATACTACCCGAACTAGCGATCGATAAATCTCTTCCACGAAAATCGATTAAATCGTTTGTCAATAATTATGACAGTAGAAAGACATATGACATGAAATGAAAAACTCCTGAGGTGATTGTTTTTAAGTGGGGGGTTCAAATACACCATATTTGTAGCTTAATAGACGACATCAATTGAAGTTTTTAACTGAAAATATAGTATATAGTGCGAACATTAAGGTTTAGGGAAGACAATCAATTTCTTTCTTAGGAACTATCGCTTTTATAAAGAAAATTTGACTTTTCTGCCAAACTGTAACTTGACAAATTTTTATCACGGAATTTGTTCAAAAACACTCGTCGCCTAGAATAGAAGAAAAGTTTTCCTGAATTTCAGCCCTTTTGCATTTAAAATAAAAATGCAGTTCAAACTGAAACATAACATGTGACATTCTGAAGTATTTTGTCTAAATGGCTGCTGAAAGTACCAGCTGTCGCAATCATTTGTAGATCTGCCGTTTACTAAGAGATTACAAAAAAAAATCTGTTGCAAATGTTGTTTTTCATTCACGAGTGCCATATTATAAAAATATGAAAAGATACTAAATAATGAAAGAAATCGACTGTGGTCTCTATGACAATGATTTTAAATCCGTTTGTAGACAGGCAGTATAGATTCCGTCAGCGCAGATCAACTGCCGATCTCCTTTCCTTTGCACCCATTCTTGGAACAAGTCTATGGAACTACACGGTGAATCCCAGATTGTCGCTCTAGACATATCCAAAGCATTCGACCAGGTCTGGCACGCAACGTTGCTTAATAAAGTTCCGGCCTATGGCCTACCACCAAACCTCTGTACGTAGACAGCAAATTCCCTCTCCAACCGGAGCACTTCTATTGTCGTGGATGGCCATTCCTCTAAACTGTATCCAATTAATGCAGGAGTCCCCCAAGGTTCAGCTTTAGCCCCTATTTTGTTTCTTCTCCACATCAATGACCTCCTCTCTAGCATATCCAACCCAATTCACAGTTACGCGGACGACAGCACCCTCCACTCAAATATACAATATTCTAAGTCTGTCTCTTTAGCCCAATTAGATGAGGATTGGACACTCATGGAGGGTTCCGTCTCTGTGGATCTTCAAAAAATATTGGACTGGGGAAGTAGAAATCTTGTACAATTCAACTCCAACAAATCTCAGTCTTGCCTTCTGTCTCACAAGAGATACACCAGTCCTAGATCCATCACAATGAACAACGAAGCTATTTAAAGTAATGAGTCCTTTTCACTTGTTTGGCATTTCTGTGGACCGAAGTCGCAATTGGCATCAACATGTCACATCAATTGCAGAAGCGGCTGCTAAGAAATTAGGTTTCCTCTTCCGAGCTCGCAAATACTTTTCACCAGCTAATCTCTATACCTTATATACTTCACAAATAAGGCCAAATCTCGAATACTACTTCCTCATCTGGGGTACCGCTGCCGCTTCTATGGTCGCTATCGTGGACTCCATTCAGAAGAGAGCTATAGGTCTCGTCGGTGACCCTACTCTCACCCAAAGGCTGCCATCCGTTGCCCACCGACGTGCCGTTGGTGACCTCTCTCTCTCTCTTTTACAGATATCTGCACGGGCACTACTCGGAGAAACTTTCTTCCATAGTTCCTCCACTTGCTGCCCCCAACAGGTCTACCAGGGGAACAGAGTGAATGCACCGTTTTACTGTCCAGGTCACCAGACATAGAATATCTTGTTATACCCGCTATTTTGTCCCGAGTACCTCCAAGTTGTGGAATTTGCCGGCACATGTTTTTTCTTCTATTCCGAACCTCCAAACCTTCAAGTCCAGAATTAGCAAGCTGCCTCTTTCCTCCTTGTCGACACCCACGGTACGATAGTATTTAGGCTGTGAGCCCTCGTGGTGTGTTGTTGAAAGCAAAAATTATTTGAAGCATTTTTGAAGAATTTTTTTCAAAACTCAAAAATCGGAATCTTCTCATTAGTAAATTTTCCCTAAAAAAAAATTCATCAAATGAGCGCGAACTAGGCCCCCTAGAACCCATATCCAGGGTCACTTTCAATTTATATATATATATATATATATCACACTGATAACTCAAAAAATTATGGGCCGATTTTGCTCAAAATTGTTAAGTACCTTCCTTTTACGAGTGGCTCGGACAAGTTCGTTAGCCAGGAAAATCGGCCCAAGTCTTTGTCTTTGTGTTTTTTTCAGAATAAATTATTTATATCACCGGAGATAACAAAGTAAGCGCAAATTTGGTTGCAATATATAGGAATTTAAAGAAAGAAAGTTGGGGTTTTGCTCAAAACGTCAAAGTCGCGATTTGAAACGTCAAAATTGGCAACATTTAGACAAAAAACCTGAAACAAGTACGGGTTATGTAAAGAAAATGTCGAAAGAAGAGTATTCTGCAAACCCTTAAGTTTCAGCTTCAACCGTCATTGTCTTTCATTTTATTAAAATATTTCCAGATAATTCATTTCAAATGGACCCTTTCTCGAATACTTTGGTTCTAGGTTTAGTTAGGTTGCTGCTTTCGCGGGAGGTTTAGTTAAGTTTATGGTTTAACGATCTATAACTTTTGCCAATTTTCGTAGAAAAAAATTCGTTAATGAGGAGACCGCTGCTTTTGAATTTTAAAAATATTTCTTCATATATACTGGGTGACGCATTTCTACGGTAAAGCTCAATATAATTGTTATTATACAATAAAAATTGTAAGCTTTTTATCGAAATATGATGTGTGTTTGTAAGAAAAAAATGCTGGACGCAGCAAGTGCGTTATTGTAGCGAATTTTCATGACATGCTTCGAATTTGATTAACTGAATTTTATATGAACCTAGAAAGTTGAATTTTCGTACGTAGCAAGGCATTTCCAATGGCAATATATTCACCAAACTTCATCAAAATATCTTTGTAATTTTCGGAGATAATTGGATTTTTCGTTATATATATATATATATATATATATATATATATATATATATATATATATATATATATATATATATATATATATATATATATATATATATACATATAAAAACATATAAAAATGGAAACTGACGCCGGATATGGGTTCTAGGGTCCTAGTTCGCGCTCATTTGAAAACATTTGCAAAGTCTCACCATCGATACCTCTCTATTAGTTATTTCTTTTTAACAAAGATTCACTAAAATCTAGACACAGTAAGTGCGTTTTGGTAGCGAATTTTCATTAAATGCTTCAAATTTCAATAACTCAATATGCTATTAACCTAAAATTTGTTGGCTAGGAAACCAACATTTTAAGTTTATATTCAGACAATTTTTGTACATTTTCAAACGAGAAGTAATTTTGATAAAATTGTTTCTAGAATATAGGCTATACCGGTAACCAGATTTATGCCTGCTTGCATTAAAGAGACATATTTGATGTTAAAAACATTTTTATGAACAGTCACTTCCATAACGCAGTTGCTGCGTTCAGACTTTTTTCTAATTTCTAAACTTAAAAATAAGACGTCACCTACGATCGAAACAGTCGAAGGTGTTTCAGCGACCGGCGAAATATCAAGTCACAATTCAATTAATTATGTAATTATTTTCTTTATTTAGTAATTACTTTTTTCTACAAAAATTCGAGAATAAACTAAAAATTATTAGGAATATCTACAAAATATTGTATTTTAACATGTGAAACTTTTAACTGTTTGATTTGTATTGACCCTTATTTAATTTATTTGTCTACAAACCTAACAATAAATCTTTAAAATAATTGAAATAAATGTTTGGATTTTTAATTCGCATTTTGTGGAAATTTTGGTTTTGGGATTTTTTTGCAAAAACAAATTATTTTTGAAGCTCAAAAAATATTATATTTAAAAAAGATTAATGAAATTAGCTACTATGACGAACTTGCTGTGCTATGACTTTTTATTCCTTCACATAATCGAGATACTTATGTTGATGCTATCCTGGGACACACTCTATGAGCATCAATTATTTTTTCAACTTTGGATCCTATCTTACTTCCAATCAAACCCTAAAATATTTAAGTCGGTTCCGACTGTCTTTGATTAGTCATATATTACGAGCGCAAGGCATAATCTTCTGCAGAAAAACCGGCACATACGATAGGAGCGCGAGCGCACAAGCCAGGCAAGCTTTCCGTTTACTTCTGCACTGTATTTCAGTATTCACGTTTGCTTGTGGTTGAAGTGAGCGGTCTGATTTGCCGAGATACACGCGCGCGCTAATGCAGAACTTTCCCTGAAGTTTTGAACTTTTATACACACCGGATTAGAGAGCTGGAAAGCTCGCTTTTCATGCCAGTCATGATAGTAGACCATTGTGACCGTAGTTTGTAGTTTTGATTAACAATACCCAGTTAACACAGTAAACAGTTGAACTGTGGTGAGTGGTTTGTGCTATTGTTGTAAACTAAGTGTGATTTTGTACTGTGAGTTTGTACTAGACCTTACAACTTGGGGGACTTAGTTCACTTTCCTGGTTTACCTTAAGAAGATTTAACTTCACTGAATCTTGGTAAGTTGTTTTACAATATCTTTTATTTTAGAATGTTTCTTTTTAAAGTAAACTATAACTACAAAGTACTTTGAAATTGTGAAAAATAAAAAATATTCTCGATATAATTATTATATAAATAAAAGCTTGGACGCAGCAAGTGCGTTATGATAGTGAATTTTCATAGAAATGATATGGCACAAAATATTTTAATATAACTTTTTTTTCTTGTAACATAGAAATCTAACTTTTGGTGTATAGTTTACTTTTTATATCGTAAACCTACCTACCAAATTTGGTTATCATAGCTTTATAATTTTTTTCAAGTGAAAACTTAAAATTTTTCCGGAAAACCTCGTCCGATTTTTTCGATTAACGAATTTATCAAAGCCATTCACAAAAGGAAGGTACATGCCAAATTTTATTAAAATAGGCCCATTATTCTTTGAGATAAAAAATTTTTTCGAATGAAAACTCCAAATTTTCCCGGAAAACCTCGTCCGATTTTCCTGACTAACAAACTTGTTAAAGCCATTTACAAAAGAAAGGTACGTGCCAAATTTTATTTAAATCGGCTTATTACTTTTTGAGATAAGAATTTTTTTCGAATGAAAACTCAAAATTTTTCCGGAAAACCTCGTCCGATTTTCCTGACTAACGAACTTATCCAAGCCATTTATAAAAGAAAGGTACGTGTCAAATTTTATTAAAATCGAATCATTATTTTTTGAGTTATCGGTGTGATACATATATATATAATCATATATATACATATATATATATATATATATATATATATATATATATATATATATATATATATATATATGTATATATATATATATATATATATATATATATATATATATATATATATATATATATATATATATATATATGTATATATATATATATATATATATATATATATATATATATATATATATATATATTATATATATAAACATATAAAAATTGAAACTGACCCCGGATATAGGTTCTAGGGGCCCTAGTTCGCGCTCATTTGCAATTTTTTTTCAAAAGTCGGGATCTCCCCATTAGTGAATTTTTTCTACGAAAATTCACTAAAAACCTCGATATTTTTAGCATGATTAAAATTTTTCAAATAAGAGAGCTGACGTTCTTTTAAAAATACGCCTGATATATTTATAGCCTTTTTCTAGATTAATGTCGTTACACGAAAATTATTTAAACATATTTAAATTTAAATAGGTATGCTACTAATATAATTAATTAATTTATCCAAATTTTCGCAGAAAAAAATTTAGGATTGAAGAAACTGCGACTTTTGAATTTTGAAGACATTTCTTAAATTAACCTTGAACGAGGCGCTCTAAAACCCACCGAAATCAAAAAATAATTCACAAAAATGCGCTATATAATGCGCATTTGTGTAACAACTTTGTTTACACAAATGCGGCAAAAAAAATTCCAGAAAAATTCACTAAAAAATATTAGTCCTAAAAGAATTGTCTAAAAAAATTGTATGTTAAAAGTTCGGTAAAATATTTTTCACGAAAACTCCCTCTAACAATTTGCTTGTACGAAAATTCATCAAAACACTTTTTGTGAAGTTCGCTAAAAAAGGCCCAATAAAAACTTTGCTAAACATTTTTTCACACAATAATTCGCAACAAATGTTTCTTTTTTTATGGAAAAATTGCTATTACAAGAACATTTATTACATGCATATTGGCTAATAAAATAAATTAAAAATTATACAGTCTCATCTAAATACAGACTTAGAAACTTTTCGAATTTCCGAAAAATGTTCCTAAATAAGCTTTTGGAACATATTTCCGAGGATCAATAAAATGTATGTCTTTCTTCCACTCATGATTTTCATATATGATGTCATCGAATTTTCTTTTTAAATGACAAACTCCTTATAATAAATTTTCTTAATAAAATTCACTAATGAAGAGAACCAGACTTGTGAATTTTGAAAAAAATTTTTTCAAATGAGCGCGAACTAGGCGCCCTAGAACCCATATCCAGGGTCAGTTTCAATTTTTATGTATGTATCACACCAATAATTCCAAAAATAAATGGGCTGATTTTGATCAAATTTTTTGAGTACCTTTTTTGAGTACCTTCCTTTTGCAAGTGGCTTGGATAAGTTCGTTAGCCAGGAAAATCGGCCCAGGTTTTCCCGGAACATTTTATGTTTTCTTTCGGAAAAATTTGATATCTCCGAAAATAACAAAGTAAGGTCAACGAAATTTGGGACGCGTGCTTGTATTAGAAAGAGGGAACCATCTAACAAATTTAGGTCTGTTAGTTTAAAGACAAAACAGTTACGGGCATTTAAAGAAAAAAAATTGGGGCTTTCCTCAAAACGTCAAAGTCGCGATTTTAAACGTCAAAATTGGCAAGATTCAGGTAAAGAACCTGAAACAACAAATATACGGATTATGTAAAGCAAACGTCGCAAGAAGGGTGTTCTGCAAACCCTTAAGTTTCAGCTTCAACCGTCATTGTCCTTCATTTTACTAAAATATTTCCAGAAATTTCATTTTAAATAGACTCTCTCTGGTGCTTTGGCGGTGGCTTTAGTTAAGTTTATGGCTTAACGGTGTATAATTTTTAACTAGTTTTCGTAGAAAAAATTCGTTATTGAGGAGACCGCGACTTTTGAATTTTAAGGAGATTTCTTCAAATGAGCGCAAACTAGGCCGCCCTAGAATCCATATCCCGGTTTAGTTTCAGTTTTTATTTGTTTACATATATACAGGGTGACGGATTTCTACGGTAAAGCTCAATATAATTGGTATTATACAAGGTACGAGAAAAAATTGTATACCTTAATTATAGGGTGTCTTGAGCTGTATCTTATAAAATTATTTTGACAATCATAGGATGGCCCATATTGGTGATACCTAGAATTTGTTTTCGAAGACCCTTATATTATTACATTTTTGCCTTTTTTATCGAAATATGATGCATGTTTGTAAGAAAAAAATCGAGACGCAGTAAGTGCGTTTTGGTAGCGAATTTTCATTAAATGTTTTAAATTTCAATAGCTCAGTTTGCTATTAACCTAAGGTTTATTGGCTAGGAAACCAGTTTTCTGGGAAACATGCTAAGTTTATTTTCGGAAAATTTTTGTACATTTTCAAACAATAAGTTATTTTGATAAAATATGGTAGGTACATTGTTTCTACTATATAGGCTAGACCGGTAACCCGATTAATGCCTGCTTGCATTAGAGAGATACATTTGCTATTAAAAACATTATTATGGAAATCTACTTTCATAACGCACTTGCTGCGTCCAGACTTTTTTATTTTGATAGATCATTGAATTGTCTATACGGTACCACAAAATTTTGATACCTCACATTGTGAAATTTTCGAATGAAAGTCATTTAAAGAGTGAAAAACATAAACTATATTAATAACAACAATCAAACTCTTATTCAATAAATTAAAGTATTGTTTTATTTAGATATAATGTTCGAAATCAAATGCATCGACTTCTTGACACTAAGCAAATCTGTCGACACATTCCTCTTGTACATTACGAATGACGTCAGGGCTAATGCGACTCAAATCTCCTAGGTTCTTTGGTTTGTGAACATATATTTTTAATTTTAAATACCCCTATAAAAAATTATCAGGCGACCTCGGGGGCTACTATATTAGTCCTCGCCTACCGATCCATTTGCCAGGAAAGCAGTCGTTTAAAAACTCGCGAGCAGGACGTGCAAAGTGCGGAGGTGCACCGTCTTTCTGAAACCAAATATCACCACTTGGTAAATCGGAATCGTCTTCATTTGGAAAACTTGCAGAAAGAGCAAGAATAAGCTCATCCATTAGAAAAGTATGATATCGCTACTTAGTGAGAGTTTCGTCAAAAAAGAAAGGACCTATGATTCTATCTTGGACTATTCCAGCCCACACGTTAACTTTACGAGGGTGTTGTGTATGCGCTTCAGTCATCCAGTGAGGATTCTCTCTTCTCCAATATCTGTAATTTGGTGCGTTCCATTTAGCCAAAATAATGTTTCGCCCGAAAAAGGTATTTGGCGAAAACAGTATGGATAATGCATTCGTCGGTCAGGGTCATCTTCGTTTAGTTCTTACAGTAGCTGTATTTTGTAAGGATGGCAATTTTCTAATTTTAATGCACGTAATACTGATCGCGGAGAAATATCATAGTCTGCTGCAATTGATCGAGATGCAACATGAGAACACTTAATAAAATACCAAGTTTTACGTCTTCATAATTTTTTTTTAGGACGACCTGCACTTTGCATATTTTTAACAGGTCCAGTTTCTCTGAATTTCTTCTCGATCTTTCTCATAGTGAATTGGTTGGTACGTCTATCTGGATATTTCGCATTTAAGTAATTGCACACTTCCTGTTGAATTCTGGTTTTATCACCGCATCCAACAAGAATTAAAATTTCTTTACACTGGGTTTCAGTTAAATGTGTCATACTTGATTAACTTTCAGAAGAGATTTAGAATAACGTTCATTTGACGATGACGTACACCTGACTCATCTGTATTATTGATTAGTACCTACTTGTGGATACAATTGCTAACATTTTATTTACAGGAAATAATTTTGTCCTATTCGTTATCTTCTGATTTTTGTTTTGAATAGAATTTATGTTTTCCACTCTTTAAATGACTTTCATTCGAAAATCTAACAATGTGAGTTATCAAAATTTTGATTTGTAAACAATTTAATGATATTAAAAAAACGTGGGCGTCCTTAAAAAAATGTCGCTGACGTCATATTTGAACAGCAGGAGTGGGAGAAACGTACATTTTATACAAAAATGGGTATTTTTGAAAACTAGAGTTGACGTGTTCTAGCATTTGGTCAAAACACATAATTTTGCCGCTCACTGTATACAGTGTGCCCGAAATTGGTGATGCGTGTATTGCGATCTCCGAAACTGTTAGATATAGGAAAGCGGTTAAATGAGGAAAGTTTTAGACAATTCTGTTTGTAATTGAATTCCGTTTAGTTTACGATTTTATCTCTTTTGGTTTTTACGATATTTGAAAAAAACTAAAATGACGCATTTTCGAAAACACCCTGTATTTTCTTTATTTATGAAAATTTCTGAAATCTCTAAAAACTTTCTCATAGCAACTTTTTACGTGGGAAACGTCTGTGTAGTTATGTTTCATTTCCAATGTTTAGATAGTTTAGAACCATCATCAACTTTGTTTTTTTATATGGGCGCCATATTGGATTTTCAATGTTTTGAGGAGACCCTGTTTTTCCCTTCACAAATATGTATCACACTTTGTGAAAAAAAGTTAGGTTATGGGTTGAAAAACGCAAAACATGATTTTGTTACGAATTTGGCAACATCGCACGAAGAAATACTCACACTTAAGGTGATTCTACTGCATTTAATCTTTTAACTACAATTAGTTACAGCATATCCTTATAAGTAATAGTTTCTCCTAGGTGAAAATCTTTAGGAAACATAAAAATTACCCTTTTTGAAAATTTAACACAAAAAGAAAGGAAAAAACAATAACGTGTCAAATGACATAATAATTACCAAAATAAAATGTCTAATTTAACGTTCAAAATGCGACCCATTTGCTTCCATACATTTCGCACATTTTTCTTATCACCGATCTGGTAACTCGATCAATTGTGTTAGAGTTAACATTGTTTATGATATATCACACTCGTACCGTGCAACAGAAAATAAGGTCAAAAAAGCCATAACTTTTGAGAATACATGAACGAATTGAATTATTATTTCTCAGAACACCAATATGACCCAAAAATCATTTAAATATTCGAAATAACCAAAAGTTCAATATATAATTTGATGAAATACATTTATCCGTGATACATTAATGCTCTGGTAGGCTTTGGATTTTAGACGAATGAAAATCTTTAAATCTGTCACGGCTTCTGTCAGAACTGTGAACGCTTGTCTTTATTTAAACGCGTTTTATGTCTTGACTCGGGCCTAGTGTTCAGAATGGCAGAAAATTTCTCGAATTAAGAAAAGTTTGATATGTTAGTATCATATATTAGAAATGAAAGTTATGGGGATAAAGCTGTCAACAATTATTTGGAAAATTACCCGGATAGACGACAACCCAACAAAAGACGTTTCTCTAAACTTGTAATGAATTTACTTGAATTCGGAGCTTTTGGGAAACCTCGGTCTAAGAATTATGAGAAGGATAGTGAAAATCGTGACAGAAGTATTAAAGAATTTTTTTCATGAGAATTCTATGTCCTCTACAAGGATTTCTGGCAGGGAGCTACAAATTGCTAAGTCAACAGTTCACAACGTTTTGAAAAAACAACATTATCGTCCGTATAAGCCCACCATCGTACAAGGACTTCGAGAATGTGATTTTAACAGAAGAGTAACTTTTTGAAATTGGTACCAGGGAAAATGTCAAGATAATTTGAACTTTGAAAATAACATTGTATAGACGGACGAAACTTATGTTTCAAATTGTGGAATATTCAACAAGCATAATCGTCATTATTGGCCTACCGAAAACCCTCAGCTGCGGGAACAGCATAGATTGCAAGTTCGATTTGGCTTAAATGTTTGGTGTGGATATTTTTCGCTTTACTCAGAAAAATAATTATTCTTCTATCCTTTGAATTATTTTAATATTCCTATCGTAAGAAGAAATTAAACTATTTTATTTTAATAGGAAATCAACTAATTGGGCCCTTTATTTATGAACAAACATTGACAGGACAAAGATACCTTGCAATGTTGCAAAATGAAATAGTACCAGCAATTATGGAAGTTCTCCCAGATAATGAGTTCCGTAATGTATGGTTTCAACATGACGGCTGCCCCGCCCATAATTCCAGGAAAGTACAATTTTTTTATCTGAGACATTTGGTGAAAGAATAATATCTAACAGTGGCCCGGTGCGGTGGCCAGCGAGGTCTCCCGATCTCACTCCATTAGACTTTAATTTCTGGGGACATGTTAAAAAGGAAATCTATGAATTTGATCTCCCAGAAAGCAAGTCCTCGAACAGCGTACGCGGGATGTTCTGTCCAATGTTAACCGTAACACAATTCATCGTGTTACTAAATCGGTGATAAAAAAATGTGAGAAATGTATCGAAGCAAATGGGTCGCATTTCGAACGTTAAATTAGACATTTTATTTTGGTAATTATTATGTCAAGTGTGAGTGTTTCTTCGTGCGACGTTGCCAAATTCGTAACAAAACCATATTTTTTCATTTTTCAACCCACAACCTATTTTTTTTCACTAAGTGTGATACATATTTGTAAAGGCAAAATGAGGGGCTTCACAAAACCGTAAAAATCCAATATAGCGCCTATATGAAAAAACAAAGTTGATGATGGTTCCAAACTATCAAATCGTGGGAAATAAAATCTGACTACACAGGCATTTTCTACGTAAAAAGTTGCTATGAGAAAGTTTTTACAGATTTTATAAATTTTCATAAATGAGGAAAATACAGGGTATTTTCGCAAATGCGTCATTTTAGTTTTTTTTTTCAAATATCGTAAAAACCAAAAGAGATAAAATCGCAAACTAAACAGTATTCAATTACAAACAGAACTTTTCCTATTTAACCGCTTTCCAATCTCTAACAGCTTCGGAGATCGCAATACATGCATCACCAATTTCGGACACACTATATATATATATATATATATATATATATATATATATATATATATATATATATATATATATATATATATATATATATATATATATATATATATAATGTTCAGCTTTCGTGGCGGTAATATTACTATTCCTTAAATAATCGTGGGATAGTTGTCAGTTGCAAGATAAAAACTCTGTATTATATTGGCGAGCTTTCGGAATTATTTGTTCCATTATCAAGGATATAACATGGATATAAAAATACAATGTGCATAGCAAAAATACAAAAGTTTTAAATAATTACATATAAAGCAAATTTTAAAATTTCGGGACACAGCAAGTGCGTTATAGTAGCGAATTTTTATAAGCATTGTGCACTATTATTATACGGCATAACCTGACCTAACCTTATCTGCAAATTTAGCTAATACCTACTTTATTTTTATTTATTTTGGAAAATAAAAGAAGGAAAGTTTATCTACACTCTCCCTTGCCTCTTTAGAATTATTTTTGCAAATTAGTATACTAAAAACAACTCCACCAGGCATCTAGACAGATGTTAACGTTCAGTTATCTATTGAGTTCTTGTTTCAAGTATATGTACCTAAAACCATTTTTTTCTACATTAAACAAATATCTACCTTTATGACGATTTACCGATTTAATTCTTAAAATAAAAATAATCTTGAATAAATAAGTTCCAATTCGTAATACCGTTCATTCAGTGTATAGTTATGTTTACAACGCAATACCTCACAAAATAAAATATTGTCTTTAAGACAATAGTTTCGATTTGATTGCTGTTTCGTACGAAATAAACATTAATAAACTGATCGTATCCGAAACTTTTTTTAGCAAACTCATGTAAAGTTACGCAAATTTCTAACCAACGTTCTTTAAAACACCAAAACGCAACGGGAAACTATAAAAGTTATCCGCGTCCAGAATACACATGACGTAATGCCCTTCTATCGCGTCTCTTCCCTCTCAGAGTTGCCAGACAACCTATCTAATCCATCACCCTTGAGCTTCAACAACGTTTGGTCATCATCCAAAAATTGAATGAAAGTAAACGTTCTTTTGTTCAAATTCAACGTGATCTGCGTGAAACTTTTGATCCATATAATCGTCCTTCTGTGCTAGCTAGTCGCCGAATAGTTGAAAAACTCGAAAAAAGCTCACTCCACACAATACCAGAACACCAATAACACAACGAAACGCAAAAAATCAAGAGAATATTGACGCTGTCAGTGCCAGTGTTAAGGAATATGCAAATAAGTTGATTATTTGACGTTTTCAAGAACTTGGCCTTTCAATAATGAGAACTAGGCGTATTTTAAGAAAAGATATAAGTCTACATCCGTATAAGATCGTGCTAACTCAAGGGCTCTAGGGTAACTTGAAATTGATCCTGATTTTTCAAATACAATATTTTTTTAGATGAAGCTCCCTGCGAACTAAAGGGCCCTGTAAACAGACAAAATTGTGGTGTTTGGTGTAAAAATAATCCACATCAGACTCACGTGAAGCCTTTGCATTCCGAAAAAATTACTGTTTGGTGTGGTTTATGGGTTGGACCTTATTTTTTGAAAATGCAAATGGACATGCAGTAACAGCGAATGTTGAGTGCTATCAATCAAGGTTAAAAAAAATTTGCGGCCAAAATTGGATAAAATTGAGTTGCACAACATGTTTTCCAACAAGATGATGCAACTACACATTTTACCAAATCTACTATGGAGTTATTGAGAGTAAAATTTGGCGAGTCTGAAATCTCCAGGAATGGAACTGTTAATTGATCTTTAAGAAGTTGTGATTTAACACCTTTGGATTTCTTTTTGTGGGGGTATTTGAAGGAGTGAGTGCAAGAACCAGGCAGCTCAATGTTAGTAAATTTGAGGTAAATAAAGAAAAACGTTTTATAAATTTTATTGTATCGGTATAGGTTTTTTGTTTCAATATACTGAAAGCATACGTATACAGGTAACATATTTGTAGGCTATTGTAAAATTACTCTATCTGCAATACTCAATTAATTTTAAAAAAATTTGGACCTGCCTGTCTTTTGACTAAAATAATGAAATCAACAATTTTTAAAACTGTTAATGGTGTTTTTACCACTCTTTTAAAAATAAAAATAAATTATATAGTATTATTTCTACTAAATTTGAGAACATATAATGAATGATAAGTACTTCATTAGTAAAATCACTCATCGTCTTCATCCTCCGTCTCCGAAGTCTGACACTCTTCAACTTCTGAAGGAATAAGTCTTTGATAGTACCATATTTCAGCATCGCCAACATATTACTTAGCTAGCTTCAACACGTTATTTAACTTTTCCTTTTTTAGTGGCAGGGTACCGTTACAGAGTTTGTTGTCTGGTCCTGGAAATGATGACACAAGAGATTTCTTTAAAAGGTAAATTCTTTTTGTGATGAAACCACTTTATGTCTCAGAACATTTTCACTATGTTCTGCGCTAAATTATATTATTTTGTATTTCGAGATATGAAATTTGTGTCCATCTTTGTTCTTATGTTACTTTTTTGAAAAGGGGGGCGAATTGGGCTTTCTAGTTTAAAATAATTTCTTGTGTGAGCTCTTTAACAAAAAATTTTTTGCTCGTATGTGCTATCATTCGCTTCTATTCCTCGGGCTAATACACTCTTTCTCTTTTCCTTCTTTCTTTTTCCACCAGGGCAAAAGACCGGCCGCATGGCAAGAGACTACGCCCAGGCTCGGGATAGCTATGCCTTATTTCCTTAATTCTTCCTTAAAGAATCAAAGTCTGCCAAAACTGGCCAAGAACTGCATTCTTGTTTTGTACAGCACAGTTATCACTGAATACATACAGCTTCGTTACTTCTGGTCCAATATTAAATCGTGTACGCAACTTCTAACTTCATTTGGGGATTTTCTTCCCGTGACTTCGTCGAAAACATAAAAATAACTCTTTGAAAAGCTACCCTAGTAGATACAAAAAGGATGAAACCATAACTGTCACTTATAGAAAACGTCACCAGAAGGGACATGTGGTAAAGGCATGTTTTGTTTAAAATCAAATGACAAGACTTCTATTGACGGATTAACCTTGGGCAGTGATGTCTTTTCTTTCAAATATTCGTAGAAAGTATCAGCTTTAGTTCAGTGAAACTTCTTTTCCACGTTTAGTTGGTTTCTTAAGTCAGCATCGTTTTGTGCAGACTTTATTTTATTGTCAAAAATATCGCAGGTGTTGCAGGTATCCGTTCTAGGGTGCCCGAAGCTCAGGTTGAAATTATCCGAAAAAATACGTCGATAATATGAATATGTTACTTTTGGTTTAAACTCTGGCCTACCTCTTATATCATATTGCTCTGGTTCATATTTTTTAATGCATAATCTGTGCATCAATTTTAAATTTAATTCTGGAGACAGGTATCGTGCGTTGGCATTTTCTTTTCTGCTGTAATTACTTTTTCTCCGCGGAAAGCTGTTCATATGCTCCTCAATGTTTTTTATTATAGCTTCTGGAATCTTGTTTGGTCTAGTTTCGTGACGACCTCTCATATTCTTCGGAGTCGCAATGTTGGTACTCAAATGATTTGCTATTCTCTCTACTCGACTTTTAGTTATTCCATGAATTATAAAGGCTTTCTTACACATGTTTTTTCAAAGGCTCCACTGCGAATTTTATAAGAAAATGTCCGAATTTTAGCCACTCCTCCTCTACTTTTTGGTCTTCTTCTTACAATGTTTCTTGCTTTTATTAAACCTCCTACAAAAGAAAAACAATAAAAAAATATGGTAAAATGTATAGCTCTCTCCCGCATCTTCGATTTTGGTGATTCTGCATTCTTTCTGAGGCAAAAAACTCGTTTAATAACCACATCAAAAACAAAGTCCTCTTAGGCTCCAGCGGCAGCAAACCCTTCTGGACCCTTGCTAAATCTATTGGGAATAATTTCTGCAAGAGCACGTTCCCACCTCTTGTCTCAGGGGATGAAATTGTTTCTACCGCCCTGGGCAAGGCTGAACTTTTTGCCTCGTTGTTCGTCGGCAATTCTACTCTCAACCCACCTCCAAATGTTCAACCACCAACAGTCCCCAATGTCGCGCATAAAATGACGGATATCATTTTCAAAACTAGAAAGGTACGAAAGATAATCTCTTCTCTTAATACCAGGAAAGCCTCTGGCCCTGACGAGATCCCAGCAATTGTTCTCAAAAAATGCGCACCAGAACTTGCTCCTCTCCTGACTCGTCTGTTTCAGACATCTTACAATAGAGGCATATTCCCAAATAACTGGAAAACTGCTCGAGTACAACCCGTCCCCAAGAAAGGATCGAAAGCGCTTCCTAGCAACTACAGGCCTATTTCTCTCCTTTCAGTCATCTCTAAAATGATGGAAAAGTATATAAACACCGAATTACTAATATTTCTTGAAAAACACAGTCTAATCCACGACAGGCAGAATGGATTCCGTCAGCGCAGATCAACTGCCGACCTCCTTTCCTTTGTCACCCATTTTTGGAACAAGTCTATGGAACTACACGGTGAATTCCAGATTGTCGCTCTAGACATATCCAAAGCATTCGACTAGGTCTGGCACGCAGCGCTGCTTAATAAACTACCGGCCTATGGCCTACCACCAAAACTCTGTACCTGGACAGCAAATTTTCTCTCCAAACGGAGCATTTCTGTTGTCGTGGATGGCCATTCCTCTAAACTGTATCCAGTTAATGCAGGAGTTCCTCAAGGTTCAGCTTTAGCCCCTACTTTGTTTCTTCTCCACATCAATGACCTCCTCTCTAGCACATCCAACCCAGTTCACAGTTACGCGGACGACAGCACTCTCCACCCCAATATACAATATTCTAAGCCTGTCTCTTTAGCCCAATTAGATGAGGATCGCAGACTCATGGAGGGTTCTATCTCCGTGGATCTTCAAAAAATGTTAGACTGGGGAAGTAGAAATCTTGTACAATTCAACCCCACCAAATCACAGTCTTGCTTTCTTTCTCATAAGAGATACACCAGCCCTAGACCCATCACAATAAACAACCAAGTTATTCATAGTAATGAGTCCTTTTCACTTGTTGGCATCTCTGTGGATCGAAATCTCAATTGGCACCAACATGTCACATCAATTGCAGATGTGGCTGCTAGGAAATTAGGTTTCCTCTTCCGGGCTCGCGAATACTTTTCACCAGCTAATCTCTATACTTTATATACTTCACAAATAAGACCAAACCTCGAATACTGCTCCCACAACTGGGGTGCTGCTGCCGCTTCTACACTCGCTATCCTGGACTCCATTCAGAAAAGAACTATACGTCTCATCGGTGACCCTACCCTCACCCAAAGGCTGCCATCCCTTGCCCACCGACGCGCCGTTGGTGACCTCTCTCTCTTTTATAGATATCTGCACGGGCACTGCTCAGAGGAGCTTTCTTCCTTAGTTCCTCCACATGCTGCCCCCAACAGATCTACCAGGGGAACAGAGCGAATGCACCCTTTTACTGTCCAGGTCACCAGACATAGAACATCTTGTTATGCCCAATCTTTTGTCTCGAGGTCTTCCAAGTTGTGGATCTCCTTGCAGGCACACGTTTTTCCTTCTCCCCCGAACCTCCAAACGTTCATGTCCAGAATTAACAAGTTGCCTCTTTCCTCCTTGTCGACACCCACGGTACGATAGTATTTAGGCTGTAAGCCCTCGTGGTGTGTTGCTGAAATTAAAAAAATATATAAAAAAAATTAAAATATATTTCTAAAAGTATCGCCACTAGCATTTGTATTCATGTCGGCCAACATTAGTTTGGGAGTTTGGCATGCAGAGAGCGGAGAGCTATATATTTACCAAAATTTTCAAACTGTGTTCTTACCTAAATAACAATCTTGTTGTTCTTTGTTTCCACTCTCATAAAAAGCTGTAAATATTTCATTCATCATGGCTTCACTCAAACTAGCACAACATTTCCATCGACAGTTGCATGGAGCACCCCTAGTTTTTTTCTCAACTAGTTCCTTTCTCGTTTGTATATTCTTCCCCACAAGCTCTCTTGAATTTCCTTTCATTTCTCTTCCATATTTCCGGATGCCTACTTCGCATTTTATACTTTTTGTTCACTTTGGGTGAAAGAAGTTGTCTTGAAGTACTTGCAATATTTACCTCTTGTTATTCATCATTGTTTTCGTTACTTCCACTTGCTTCCTCCGGATCGGGAATACAATCAGTGGATGAGTCCTCGTACGTTCGTTTTCGTCGCTACTTGACATGGTATTATTTTAACAACCAAAATAAAATTAACTAGTAAAATGTTCTAAAATGACACTAGAAGACACAAGACACTATACACATATTATTATAGGTTAAGGCGGTAATCTTAATAATTCTCTGGTGAAACGTCAGGATAACATAGAACTCTGTATAATGTCGCGTTTATCTGCGTAAATCAGGAGAGATCGTTTTAAAATACGACTGCGCTACTGAATAACAGATGTCAGGAGGTTCGGGCAAAAAGCAGGTAGCTCCAGGATTTGTCCGATTCTTGCTGAAAACAAGTCTTCAGGCAACTCCATTATAAAACATAGCATAGTTTACTTTAGAAGGAGCTGCCTGTTTATTGCACTGAATGATTAGGCAATTTTTTTAGCTTTGAATAAAAGCATAAGACGAATTTTTTTTAAAAAGTGGAGCTGCCTGGTTCTTGCTCTCACTCCTTCATTTGAAATCTTGGCTTATTCCAACAAACCTCGAACTAGAGACGTTTTGAAATTGACCATCGATCGCTGTACTAATGGAATTACACCTAAATTATTGCATAGAGTCACCGAAAATTGGGTTCATCGAATTCGATCCTGCAAACGAAGCCGAGGTGAGCATTTTAATTATGTGTTATTCGAAACATAATTGTCAGGGGTTGTACTTTGAAATAAAAAAAGCTTTGCTTTTAACTCAAATATTTTGTATTTTGTTTAATTTTAAAAACATATCGTCCTTATTGGGAAACCTTTTAATTTAACTTAATTTTTGGGAAATACGATAATTGAGGCCTGTAATGGAAATTACAATGCAAATTTGTAACAAAATCGATCCAATTTCAGCACAATACGTTCATATGTGTTATCTAGGGAAATCTAAATAACCGATGTAATACCAAATTGACAAGCTGCACACTCAAATTACTTTTTACTACATATACACAATTAAGCTTCACGCACAAACACAAAAATGCAGCTCCAGAGGCAATTTAAAGTCAAATATTAATTTGAAGCGTAGTGCTCAATACATTTCCTATTATGCTGCAAGCGTTTCACAGGCCATCTAATATTTTACCATCCAGGTATACAACATTAAAAACGACCTAAAAGAAATACCATTTTAGCACGCTGTTCCTGTTAACATTACTCCATTACATAATTGAATCATTTCGAAAATTTACACACTGCGAATAATATCGGTAGCGCATCAAATCCCGGCAGCCGGGATGTACAAATTCGACTTAAAATATCGGCAGGATCGTTTAAATACAACTATAAATCTCGACAACTTGCGTCGTTATTTGAGGTTGGAGCATCTAATTAATTATAAATTCATTTAGCAAAGTGGTGTTCGTTTCTACTAGTACTAGGAAATAAATGATTATGAAATTCATGACACAAAGAGTTCATGGATCATTTGGAAAGTTATATACAACAAATTTTAACTGAGTATTAGGTCACTAAGTGAAGAGTGGAACCTGTGGTGAGCACTGATAAGCACATTTGGAGAACCCAAATTACCACAACACATTAAAAAAACCTGACCATCGTTTCACTAACCAAGTTAGCGTCATTAAGAAGATGAATAATTCTAAATATCTTATATCCATAATTCTATTTATATTCTTCTGCAGGTAGTCGGTCACTAACGATCTAGGGAGGTTCAACGACACCAAAATTAACATTTTTTATTAATTTTAGATTCCCCTCATTATGGTGGTCATTATTATCTCAAATATGTCGGGCGACGGAAGATTTATCTATAATACCGTATCTTAATTGCGCTAAATGTTCTTTGAATCCAATTCCAATAGATCTTTTTGTTTGTCCGACGTATTTAGGATCACAATCTTTACAACTTATTTCATAAATTCCCGACATCTTGGCTGTACCATCCTTGTATTTTGGGTTACCTAGCAAGTTTTTTACACTCTAGGAAAATACTCACTTTCACTTTCAAGATCTCTTTCAAATCTACTCACGAAAAGGTCTGCAATAAAGGGCGAAAGCGGGTTGCCTTGGTTTTGTTAAAAAAACTAATTGTTGAATTGAAAAATATTTTGTTTAATACAAAGATTTGTTAAAGTTAAATATTCTTTGCAGACGTTTTAATTTATGTTATTTATTTTTATCAACTCTTCTAAAAAGTCTGGACGCAGCAGGTGCGTTGTGGTAGCGAATTTTCATAGAAATGATTTGGCACCAAATATTTTTGTATAACTTTTTTCCTGTAACATAGCAATCTAAATTCTAGCATATACTTTTCTTTTCATATCATAAACTTGTGTACGAAATTTGGTTACCATAGCCTTTTATTTTTGGAGATAATTTTTTTTTCCGAAAGATACCTCAAAATTTTCCCGGAAAACCTGGTTAGATTTTTTTGGCTAACAAACTTGGTCCAAGCCACTTACAAAAGGAAGGTACACACCGAATTTGATAAAAATCGACCCATTTTAAAGTTATCGGTGTGATACATATATAGTATAGTATAGTATGTTTTATTGATTCAAATTTTACAGTATGTTCCACAAATAAGCATAAGCTTGTGCTTGCAGTTAACACAATTTCATTTCATGTTCTAAACTAAACTATCAAAATATTTTTATAAAATGTCACTTTAAAAATTTTGTCAACGTATGTTTCTTCCTTCTGCATTTCTATCAATAACACTCCTGCAGCTGCCACTAGCATTCCACTACCATTATAAGAAAACTCATTCCAATATAACACC
The DNA here is from genome assembly GCA_964006375.1 of Tillus elongatus. NCBI lineage: Eukaryota > Metazoa > Arthropoda > Insecta > Coleoptera > Cleridae > Tillus > Tillus elongatus. The sequence continues at coordinate 30,630,602 of OZ023264.1, forward strand.
AAATTTCTTAACTAATATTAAAACTCTCACTACTATAATTTTGACATTTTACTTGATATGTAATTTGTTGACATAATATATATATATATATATATATATATATATATATATATATATATATATATATATATATATATATATATAAATTGAAACTGACCCCGGATATGGGTACTAGGGGTCCTAGATCGCGCTCATTTGAAAATTCCAAGATTCAAAAGTCCCGATCTCCCCATTAGTAAATGTTTTCTAAGAAAATTCACTAACACATTACGTTTGCTAGGTGGGAACGATAGAAAAGAATGAGGTTACATCAAATGAAACATCGCTTTCAATCAATTTGACCTCCATAAATTATTAATGTTTATAAAATTAAAGAGGTTAGATTGGTTAAAGGCGATGTTTTAATTTTATTTGATGTAACCTCGTTTTTTCACAGCGTTCCCACGAAGCAAGCTATACCGTATTTAGAAAAGTTGTTAAAAATGAATAATATAAATAAAAAGGTCTTCAAAGAGTATTTAACTGTAACAAACTCTTTTATTAAACAAAAATTTTTCAATTCAACAATGAGTGTTTGGAACAAATCCAAGGCACGGCAATGTGCAACCCGCTATTGCCATTTATTGCAGATCTTTTTATGAGTAGATTTGAAACAGATATTGAAAGAGAAAGTGAGTATTTTGCTAGACTGTGATTTCGTTACGTGGATGATATTTTCGCAGTGTTTAACACAAACATTTGCAGAATAGAGGATTTTATTGCCAAATTAAACAATAAATTTGATTCTAATAACTTTACCCACGAATCGAAATTAATGATAAATTACCTTTTGTAGATGACGTAGTTACCAAAAATAAAGACACTTTAAAATTCGATGTCCATAAAAGGGAAACCGCCACACTAAGCTACATTCAGAACGAATCACATCATACGTACGCACAAAAAATGGCCAGCCTGAATTTTTTGGTAACAGGTTAATTAATGTTCCTTTAAGTAAAAGTAGATATACCAGAAAATTAAAGTATATTAAGAACATGGCAGAATATAACGGATACGCTGCTTGCCTAGTGAAGAAATTATGTAACAAACAGATAACAGAGAAAATGTTAGCGGAACAAACGACTTTTCAAAGAGATAAAGCCGAAAAAAACGTTGTTTGCTTACCATTTGAACCTCGAATCACGAGGGGTCTAGATACCATTAAAAAAAGCCAATTTGCAACTAACATTTTCGGAAAAAGTACCTCAAAAAAACTTGATACATTGTATAAAGACAAGGATAGAACGACCAAAATGTCGGGAATTTATAAAATAAGTTGTAAAATTGTGATCTTAAATACGCCAGGCAAACAAAAAGATCTCTTGGAATTAGATTCAAAGAACGTTTAGCACAATTGAGATATGGTACTATAGATGGATCTTCCGTCGCCGGGCATATTTGGGATAATAATCACCACGTTAATGAGAAGAACCTAAATTTAAAAAAAATGTTAGACAACCAGGACAGCTAAACGCCTTCGAAAGCATATATATTGCTAAATATAGTAGTCATAAAAAAATGTATAAATCTCGCTCCGCTGCCTATGAACAGTCTCATGATACGTTGCTTTATAAAATAAATAAATCCGGAGGCACGTCCGATAGATAATAGAATAATACAGATATTTCCGCCAAACGAAATATGTTAATCTTGGTGTCGTTGAAGATCCCTAAATCGTTATTGACCGACTACTTGCAGAATAATATAAATAGAGTTGTGGATATAAGATATTTAGAATTCATTGATGGTTGTTGCCCTTACTTGGTGAAACTGGTCCATACTACATACAGACTTGGAAACTACTTCTCTGGCTTCACTGTTGGTTTTCGTTTTTGTAGGTGAAGGACGTAGCCAGCGCGTAAGATAACTGGAGCAAGTGGCCCTTATGAATACTGGATGTTCTAGGATGTTCTTCAAAGTTTCTGTAACTAGTTTCGCTGCTTGACAGCATTCTCAGACAGATAAAAATTGAATTAGTACGAAATCATGACAACTACAAATAAAGATCTGTTGCTATGGTATGATATGATGTTTTGATCAAAAAATTTTATCAAATTGAAAATAAAATGAAACACAGATGACAGATGAGGCTTTCAAAATGTCTATGTGATGTATGTCAATATTTAACATAAAAATTCAACTAGCCTATAATAACTATGATAACAGTTACAACAATAAAATAACTAAACAATAACAGTATAAAAGCAGTCTCTATACAACGAAATTATTGACATACATCAACTCATTATCTTATTACAACTTTTTTTCAAACAATAGATAAATTTATTTTCTTTGACTTATTTAATTAGAAAGAAGAATATGCAAGAAAGGGGAATTCATTAAATCAGTTTGCTCGTTTAAAACAAAGTAGATATTGTCGTGTGTGTGCTTTTTGACTTCTAAAGCTTCAAAAAAGTCTAGTTTACGTTTGTCATTATAAAAATGTAGTGGTTGTAAGCGGTTATTTACTGTAGGTTTATGTTCGGTATCAATAATATGTTTTGCAAATGTAGATTTGTCAGCGTGGTTATTTATAAATGCCGAAATATGTTAATTTTTACGCGAATTTCCGTTGAAAGTGTTCGGTCAATTTTCGTGAACAAATGTTTGGCAATTTTAGTAACTTTCTTACAAAAAATTCACTAATGAGAGGATCCAGAGTTTTGAATTTATAAAAACCCACATCTAGGAGTTTAAGTTTGTATATGTTTATATATATATATATTATATATATATATATATATATATATATATATATATATATATATATATATATATATATATATATATATATATATATATATATATATATCACACCGATACCTCAAAAAATAATACGCCGATTTTCATAAAATTTTATGAGTACCTTCCTTTGCAAGTGGCTTGGATCACGTCGTTAGCCAGGAAGATCGGATAAGGTTTTCCCGGAAAATTTTGTCTTTTCATTCGGAAAAATCTCATATCTGCGGAAATAACAACGAGTCAACCTAATTTGGTGCGCGTATTTGTATTGTAAAGAGTGAACCACTTACCAAAACTTAGGTCGGTAAGATGAAAAACAAAAAAATTACGGGCATTTAAAGAACAAAAAAGAAATAATAAAATAAGCTTCTATGGTTTAACGGTCTATAATGTTTAGCAAATTTTCGTAGAAAAAATTCGTTATAGGGGAGACAGCGACTTTTGAGTTTTAAAAAGATGAGCGCAAACTAGGCCCCCTAGAATCCATATCCGGGTTTAGTTTCAGTTTTTATCTGTTTATATATATATATATATATATATATATATATATATATATATATATATATATATATATATATATATATATATATATATAGGGTGACGCATGTCTACGGTAAAGCTCATTATGTAATTGTTATTATACAAGATACGTTAATTATAGGGTATCTTGAGCTGCATCTTATACAAGTATTTTGACTATCACAGGCTGACCCATAAGTCGTTGGTGACACCTACAATTTTTTTTTCGAACACTTTTATAAAATAGCATTTTTGCATTTTTAACGAAATATGATGCATGTTTGTAAGAAAAAAGATCTAGACGCAGTAAGTGTGTTTTGTTAGCGAACTCTCATTAAATGCTTCAAATTTCAATAACCTGATTTGCTATTAACTTAAGGTTTGCTGGCTAGGAAACCAGTTTTCGCGGAGACATTTTTATTTTCAGAAAATTTTTGATATTTTCAAACAATTAGTTATTTTGATAAAAAAAAATGGTACCTACATTGTTTCTATTATATAGGCTATACCGGTAACCAGATTAATGCCTGCTTGCATTAGAGAGATATATTTGCTATTAGAAACATTTTTATGAAAATTCACTTCCCTAAGGCACTTGCTGCATCCAGACTTTTTTGCCTTTATGTGAAAAAATTATCATATCAAGTTTTACGGTATGATCTATAACAGGTTTTTTTTTTAGTTTCTCATGACAACAATTACAAAATAGCAACACTATCAATTTGTTTAACTGTCCACTTTTTACTGTAATGAAAACAAAAGTGTAGTGCAAATATTAACCCAGCTGCTGATGGTCGTACATACATTAAACATGAGAAGTACATAGGTAATATTGTTCTGAGCAAATAATATGATGTCTCTCATAAATATTCACTTGCTCACATTATATTTTTTCTTCACCACATGCTTTTTTATTTTAATAAATTCAAAACACGTCTGAAAGAAATATAATTAACCAACAGCTTTAAATTTCAGAATTCTCATGTGCAGGTTTTTAAATAGATTATAGTTGTCTACTAAAATTTTCCACCCATATTTTTACTACAGATATGTTTATTTTACAGTAAGTTTGTTGACTTTCGATCAACTCCGAAAAACAGTGGGTTTCCAGTTCCGCAATTATGTTTGTTTCTTTCTGTGAATTTTTCAGTGGCATTTCCTTTCCATATAAATAAGTGACTATTTTAGGAGAGTTCTCTATTTCTGTGTAAAATTGTTATCCAGAACTTAAAGTTAACATATACAAAAAGAGTCAAGGTGGCTCAGGTTGAAAACAGGCTAACTTTGGGTTGCCAACTTGGCCACTTATGTTCAGATCTGTGTTCGCCTCGCAGGCAGGCGAACTTTTTTCTATTTGTGAATGAATTAAAAACTCTGGACGCAGCAAATGCGTTATGGTATGTTTTTATTTCAAACATGTGTGTTTTATTTTTATTTAAGAAAGCAGGCATCAATTTTGGTTACCAATATAACCTATACAGTAAAAACAATGTGCTATGTTTCATAAAAATAACTTTATTGTGTGAAAATGTACAAAAATTTCCAAAAGTAAACTTAAGTGTTCCCGGAAAAACTCGTTTCTTGGTCAACCTTATAGGTTAATAGCAAATTGGGCTATTCAAATATGAAGCATTTGATCAAAATTCGCTACCATAACGCACTTTCTGCATCCAGAATTTATTTTCTTACAAACATGCATTATATTTAGATGGAAAATTCAAAAATGCAATAACATAAGGCGTGTTTGATAAAAAAAAATTTGTATCACCAACGATTAATGGGCCAGCCTGTGATTGCAAAAATATTTTTTTAAGATGTAGCTCAAGACACCCTATAATTAATATATAGAAAAAATTTATATCTTGTATAATAACGGATATATTGAGCTTTATTGATTTTTTACGAAAATTCGACAAAAATTATATACCATTAAACGATGAACTCTATAGCTAAGACTACTGCCAAGCATTAGAAAAAGGGTCTATTTGAAATGAATTTTCTGGAAACATTTTAGTAAAATGAAGGACAATGACGGTTGAAACTAAGACTTCAGGGTTTGTAAAACATCCTTCTTGAGACATTTGATTTCCATAGCCCGTATTAGACTCAAGCTATTTGCCTAAATGTTGCCAATTTTGACGTTTTAAATCGCAACTTTGACGTTTTGGGGAAAACCCCAATTTATTTTTCTTTAAATGCCTATAACTTTTTTTGTCTTTTGACCTACATAGCTAGATTTTGGTAGGTAACTTACGCATAAGGACATAACCCAGCGTACTAAATTTGGTTGCCCTTACTTTGTTTATTTCAGAAAACCTTGGAAGATTTTCCTGGGTAACGAACTTATCCAAGCCATTTGCAAAATCAATTTATTCACCAAATTTAATCAAAATCGGCCCATTATTTTTTGAGTTATCAGTGTGATACACATATATATATATATATATATATATATATATATATATATATATATATATATATATATATATATATATATATATATATATATATATATATATAAACATATAAAAATTGAAACTAACCCCGGATATGTGTTCTGGGGGGCCTAATTAGCGCTCATTTGAAGAAATTTTTTCAAAATTCAAAAGTCGGGATCTCCTCATTAGTGAATTTTTTTAAGAAAATTCATTAAAAATATCTCACCGTTCCATCAAGTTCTTTTATTCGCCTCTTCAATGACCTAAGTAATTAAAGTGGTTCATCTTATAAGAAATATAAGCCTGGACGTAGCAAGTGCGTTATGGTAGTGAATTTTCATAAACTGTTTTTAATAGCAAATATGTATTTTTTAAAGAAAGCAGTCATCAAATTTGGTTACCAGTAAAATGTATATAGTAAAAACAATGTACCATATTTCATCAAAATAATTTTATTGGTTGAAAATGTACAAATATTTTCCGAAAATAAAATGTTCCCGAAAAAACTGGTTTCCTGGCCACGAACCTTAGGTTAATAGTACATTGAGCCATTAAAACTTGAAGAATTTAATGAAAGTTCACTACCGTAATGCACGTGCTGCGTCCTGAATTTCTTCTGTTACACACATGCATTATATTTCGATGGAAAATGTAAAAATGCAAAAATGCAATAACATAAGGCGTGCTTGATTAAACAAAAAGGTTTGTATCACCAACGACAGGGCCTCCGTGGCTGTGCGGGAAAGTCGATGACTTTCCAATACGGACTCGGGGGTCGACGGTTCGAGACTCACCGGCGGCGGATGATTTTTCAAATCACTGTCGTCGTTGAAATCGAGCTCAAGGTGGAGGGTAGGTTAGTTTGATGAGCAAAAAGGGTCAGCAATGGCCTAATTGCCAGTAAGCATCTAACCTTTTTTTATCACAAACGACTTATAGGCCAACCTGTGATTGTAAAAAGAATTTTATAAGATGCAGCCTAAGACACCCTATAATTAACGGGTACAACTTTTTATCGTATCTTGTATAGTAACATATATATTGACCTTTACCGTAGAAATGCGTTAGCTTGTATATATGAAAACAGATACGAAACTAACCCTGGATTTGTGTTCTAGGGCGCCTAGTTCACGCTCATTTGAAGAAATCTTCTCCAAACTTAAAATTATAAACTATAACTAAAACTACTGCCAAAACATCGGAGAAAGGGCCTATCTGCAATGAATTTTCTGGAAATATTTTAGTAAAATGAAGGACGATGACGGTTGAAGCTCAAAGTTAAGGGTTTGTAAAACACCCCACTTACTCCACTTTTTCTATGTAACCCGAGTTCGTTACAGGTTCTTTGCCTAAATGTTGCCACTTTTGACGTTTCAAATCGCGACTTTGACGTTTCCAGAGGAAGATCGCAATTTTTTTCTTTAAATGCCTATAACATTTTTGTCTTTCAACTTGCAGATCTAAATGTTAGTACGTAGGTTACATTTTATGGTGGAAACCCGTATACCTAATTTGCTTGCCACAACTTTGTTGTTTCCGGAGATATAAAAATTCCGAAACAAAATACAAAATTTTCCGGGAAAAAGTGGGCCGTTTTCCTGGCTAACGAAGTTGTCCAAGCCACTTGGAAAATGAGTTTGAAATTTGATTAAAATGGGCCCATTATTTATTGAGTTATCGGTGTGATATATATATATATATATATATATATATATATATATATATATATATATATATATATATATATATATATATATATATATATATAGTATATATATATTATATATATATATATATATATATATATATATATATATATATATATATATATATATATATATATATATATATATATATATATATATATATATATATATATAAATTGAAACTGACCCCGGATATCGCTTCTAGAGAGCATAGTTCGTGCTCATTTGAAGAATTTTTTTCAAAATTCAAAAGTCGCGATCTCCTCATTAATGAATTATTGAAAGATAATTCACTGAAAGAATAGAAAGCATACGATGTGGATTGATGTATTCGTTATAACAATGTATAATAAATAAACTAAGCTTAAACAATTACTTTAAAAAATTAATCTGCTTGATGTATTTTATCAGTTTTGTTAAAATCAAAGTCTTGTCGCAACAAGTGTGTTACGGTATATATATATATATATATATATATATATATATATATATATATATATATATATATATATATATATATATATATATATATATATATATATATATATATATATATATCACATTATCCGAAGCTTGTGGGTTTGCCCGATCAGGATATAAGTTTTCCAAAGTTGGCACGACATTATTTTGGAGCAATGCTAAATAATAATCTCCATTCAAATTGCCATCAATGAAAAAGAGACCAGTGACATGGTTTCCAACTATTTCTGCTTAAATATTAACTTTTCAGGGTATTGCCTCTGTTTTTCTCTCATCAAGTCTGAATTTCCTTTATATCAGAGGCGGAAATTTTGACCATTAGCATGACCGTGAAATGTAAAACTTCACTTACCAGAAAGAAAAACATGTTCTACTTGGATAACATTGTCATCTAAAATTTCCATAATTTATGTACAAAGACGTTTTTCTAACAAAATGATTTTCAATGAGCTCCTACGTTTGTATCAATTTATAGGGATGCATTTTATTTTCATACAATTTTTGAATAATTAGCTATCGATGAATGGCTAACCTCCAATGTTGTGGCTGCTTTTGGACTCGAAGTATGTAGGTTTAACCCAAACGCAAGTATTAGATCTAATCTGGTATCATTACTCAGTGTATTAGAAGGTTTTTTGTATTTGACTTACATGTCCAAGTGCCCGAAATTGCTTTTCAATTTTACTAATTGTCCCTTGGGATATAGGCGGAAAATCGGGAAGTTTTTCCTGAAATAGGCTAGCAACTTCGACCTGTGGTTGTGTTAGATCTCCGTAACAAATTAGCTGTGGAATTGTTACTTTCTGCGTTTTTGTTAATTAATCCATATTTATGAATTGTAGTTAACAACTGACAACTACTGCCATGCGGTTACTGCAAGTTGCGAAGGCGTTTTAAATAAAACCAACATTGGCAGCTATGAAGACTGCCGATAACTTTTTATGTGTTCTTTTTAATTGATGATGTTCATAATGTATATAGCTTTAGTTTTTGTTTAACCATACCCTTGAAATATATAACGTCTGGCAACCCTGCATTCCACCCACGCATTAGTGGTACGGAAGACCAGAGGGTGAGAATACCAGAGAGACAGTTACAGTAAGCCAGTAAGTAGCTGGCAGAGTAGTTATATAACGTTCTTTTGTTTAGAATACAGTCTTTAAAAACAATCACAGTTTATCAGTCAAATTAATTTATAAAGGTCCCAAAAACTATTGTTCGTCGATTCCTGGACATTTATGTGGTCCTTCGAACCGTATGTAGACATTGTTTGCTTTAATATCAATTCAGCGTTTAAGCAATTTAACTGCCGAAGCCCAGTTCATAACTCAAGATCTCGAAGCTCAAAGACTGTAGCTTTTACATCTCTAGTCGACCAGACAAGATTCTGCATCTTTCGTACATGCAATACATTCAACTAGTCAACTACATCTCTGGTTTATTGGACGGTCGTTAGAAATTGCCATATGCCAGAAATTTGAAACTTCCGAAGATAAAGAAGTAACGGTATGCCTTGAATACAAAGAAAAAGATAAATGCGATAAATAAGATAAATATTTATAGGGGATGAGTCCATTCTATTGTACCACTTAATTCCATTATGTTTCTTTATAGTCGCTACCATTGCCTTTATATGTTTTAAAGTAAACAAACATCATTTTTGTGGCTGCAAGTTTATCGATACGCCTGAGTTACCATTTAATTTAATTATTCACGCAATTTTGTAGCAAATCGGTTATGTTCTCTTTTCATTATATTATTAAAAAAATGTATTTCCAAAATATTTATTCGAAGTTTAATACATAACATTTTATAATATTATACGTTAGGGCTAATTGTTTATTCATTATACAATTTTCGCATATTGTCTTAGATTTCTGTTGATAATTCACACAGCAAAAATACGGTGCGAATCTATTTTAGAAATGAATAATACATGCTTAATTTCACCAAAAAAAAAGACATCTTTGTAGCAAATTTTCAATTCTTTATGTTTGTTTTAAATCTAAAACAATGGCTGATGAGCTAAAAGCATTAGTTCGTTGACGAGGTGCCCTAAAATCCCGCCTAACAAATTTTGTACAAGTCATTGAAAAGTGTAGTTGATTATTGCAGAATAGAACAGGACCTTCATTAAATGTTTCTTGGGAAAATCAAAAGATCTGGTATCAGATGGATGGACGTCTTGCACACAATACCCTTGCAGTGCGAGTACGCAAGAGTTTTCAAGTTATATTATTGGGCCACACCATAAGGTTTTGTAGCCGCCGACATCTCCAGATCTCGTACCAACCATTTTTTTCTTTGGTGCCACATGAAATCAAAATTTTATACTAACGTTCTTTTGACTACCGTTTGACCCACTATAAGTGGGCCAAACCATAATGTTTTTTGGCCGCCGAGATCACCAGATCTCGCACGAGACGAGTTTGTTCTTTGGGGTCTCATTAAATCAAAGATGTATACTAACGTTACTTTTGAAAACCTTCAGCAACTTAAAACGCCATTTCGGCAGAATGCGATAGAATCAAACAACACCAAGTGAGCAATGCCAGATCTAAATTTTACAATCGTTAAGGATATTGTTTGGCAGCTGATGGAGAATTATTTGAACATCTTATTTAACTTTAATTTCACCCTTATATGTTTTTGTTTTGATCTGTAAATATACTTCGAGACTAAGTATTTGTTCTGGTACAATATAGTTGTTGTTTCTTTAATTTATGTGAAAAGAAATAGTGCAGTGGAATTCTAATGTGATTCTTTAAAAAAAAGTCTAATGCAATTTTGCTTTAAAGTAACCAGGGAAGCCAATATCTGATCATTTAAAAATTTGCATGCAAATCCCTATGTTGGGTCGTTAGTTGAGGAACCTATATATTACAAGCATTGGCAATTATTTTTCTATAAGTTTGTCAGCATAATGTATTTGTTGCGTTAGAACCTCCTTGGTTTCTATTTTTCCAAAATTGCTTTTAGTCTGCTCTATTAGTAAAACCGACATAGCGATTATTAAGCTTTCACCCTATAGTGGCTATAATAAAACTGTACTTAAAGGAGCTGGAACCAATACATTTGATTAATACAACACGCCACTAACGTAAATAACATGCAATTAAATAAGACATTTTATTACATGATTGTTTATGTTAAAAAAGCAGCCAATGAAGCCTTTAAATTTCAACGGAGGGTAGTCACGAAAAACAACGTTTATATACAGAATTAGTTTGTCTTACTCATCCAATAACAATTCCTAGCACATTGTACAGGTTTCTGCAGAAATACACGCATGATCAAATTAAATGTAAAAAGATAAATATATGTTCTCGTTATGGAAAACTTCAGCAAACAGATTCCGGAACAGTTTCTGGTTTAGATGCGTCAGCAATTAAATTGAGACTTGAGAAATTAAACACAATATTTGGAGAATTCCTAGAAATTCAAAGTAACATCGAATGTTTGGCCGAAGATGAGGATTTAGATACTCATCAATAATATAATCGAGTCTTAGAAGGAACATATTTCTTATATGTTAATAAGGCAAATCTTTTGGTGTCTTTCCAGCACTTTTATTATCTTCTTACGCTCGTCTAAACGCTACTCCTTGTACATATGAGGTTTCTACTAACGAACAAAATTTGGCTTTAAATCTGTATGTGTTGTCTTCTTTCATGGCTGCGGTCATCAAACCATTCGCACATTTTTAGGCTTTAAATCTTATTGCAAATACAAATAGGGCATCTGAACCCCATGAGTACACCAAACGCTCAGGCAAATCATTTGGATATTTCACCAAATGACAACATTTGTGTACCACCTTCCAGTGGCAACGATAACGGCCATCTCCAAGTCCTTGTACCGACATTGTACACTGAATCAATTCACTTCATACAGACTTGGAGACTACTTCTCTGGCTTCATTGTTGGGTTTCGTTTCTGTAGGTGAAGGATGTATCCAGCGCGCTAACTGGAGCAAGAGGCCCTTATGAATTTTAGATGTTCTCGGATGTCCTTCAACGTTTCTGTTGTACAGCGCTTCACCTACAGAAACGAAACTCAACAGTGAATCCAGCTAATCCAAGCCTGTATGTAGTATGGAACAGTTTCACCAAGTAAGGACAACAACAATCAATAAATTCAATTCACTTCGTTTATCAGCAGTTGATCTGTCAACATTTTCTGGAAATTAACATATATGGCTCGAATTCAAGGATACGTTCTAGGGTTTTGTTCACAATAATAATAACATTCCTCCTATTTTGAAATTCCATTATCTTCGTTCGTCCCTGATAGGTCCTGGATCTCAACACACCCTGACAGTAGAATTTTCAGCGGGAAATCATCAGATAGCTTGGCATGGTTTATTGTCATGGTATGACAATCGAAGATTATTGATACACAATCACGTGGAACCTTTATTTGAACTGGGAAATATAAAAAAGGATACATATTGTTATATCAGACAACTCCTAGACCAAGCTTCAAAACATCTACAATCTTTAAAGGCTCTAGGTGGGCCTACCGATTACTGGGATACGTTGATAATATTTATTATCTGCAATAAACTAGATGAAAATACTGCTAGTGAGTGGGCATATGCAAGGGGTAATATTTAGCACGTGACATTGAAGCAACTTTATTCATTTCTCAAAATAAAGTCAGACATCCTAGAAGCTCTTTCGTTTCGAGTGTTTTCAAATAAAAAACATACTGCACAAAGAAATTGTCCTGTTTCCACGGAGATTAAGAAACAGTCTAAATGTTTTAATTGTAATTGAAACCATCCCATTTACAACTGTGCAGAGTTTGTTTAACTTTTTGTTAAAGCCCGCATTAATAGGGCTCAAGAGCTAAATCTCTTGCTAAACACCCATCAGTGCTACAGGAGACCATAAACAACTTGCTGACAAGACTACAGTTCCTTACTTCCCGTGGATAATTCATTTCACAGCAAAGAATTGACTTATCACTTCTGCCACGGTTCTCAAGTACTTCTGTCAACAGCTTGCGTATCTGTTGCGTGCGCGCGTGGATGGTTCTGCAAAAGCACTTCTCGATTCAGGATCTCAAAGCAATTTTGTGACAGAGAGATTTTATGAGCAGCCTGGTATATCTCATATGCCAGCAAATATGTAAATTTTCGGTATCAACCAGGCAATATCAAGCATCAGCAAGCGACTTATTATTAGGGTTAATCCAAATCTATCTCTGCTAAGCAAAACTATTTCTTCCTACATCTTGCAAAAAATAACAAATCAGATTCTTTTGATGTACATCGATCCGTCATCCGTCAAAATTTCAGTCAACACTTACTTAGCAGATCCTTTGCTTAACAAGCCAGGGAACGTAGATCCACTGCTAGGATCTGGAGTCTTTTGGGACTTAATACGAGACTGCTAAATCAATGTGGCTCACTCTATCGTGATACTACGAGATACGGCATTAGGCTGTCGTATCTGGCACCTTACCTAATCTATCAAAGATAATTGTTTGTAATTTTAGCATAACAAATGTAGTAGTTCAAAATCAGTTGGAACGATCTTGGAAAATAGGAACGGTACTACCATGCAAGCATTTAACACCAGAAGAACAGTCATGTGAGAAATTCTTTCAACGAACTACTCGTCGAGACAAGAATAGAGGAATTATTGTTCGTCTACCGTTCAAGAAATCCCGGCAGTATTTAGGCGACTCAAGACGCATGTTATTAAGACGTTTTCAAGGATTGGTAAGGAAGATTGCAAGAAATAGCAAACTGAAGGAAATGTATACATCCTTTAGGAATCAATACGAAACCTTAGACCTTAGGTAAAAGGTGAAAGTTAACAATTTACTATCCAACACTTATTTTCTCCCTCACCATGGAGTTCCCAAGAAAGATAACCAAGGAAGCAAGCTGCGCGTAGTCTTCGACGGATCAGCGAAAACTACAGATAACTTATCAGTAAACGATCTCCAAATGATGGGTCCAACTGTTCAAGATGGGCTAATAAACATTTTCCTGCGATTTAGATGTCATGCCTATGTCATTGATGCAGACATCAAAATGATGTACCGGCAAATGTGGATAGATCGAGAGGATAGGCCTTTTCAGCTGATTTTTGACGGTCGGATCCAACAGAACTGCTTCGAGTGTAGATGCTGAAAACTGTCACCTATGGTATGGCTGCATCTCCTTACGTCGCCACGAAACGCCTTGAAGCGTTGGCTATGGAAAATGGAATGCTCAGATAATGCGGAAGAACTTCTATGTGGACGACTTATTATCACAAGGGCAAACCATTGAAGAGTTACTTCTGTAGCAAAGTAAATCTAGTAAATACTCTCAAAGGCCGGGTTTTTATTCCACAAATGGGTGTCCAATAGTCCAACTATTTTAGAAAATCTTTCTTTTGCAACTCTGTCTGAAGACGATCCTCATTCTTTGAAAGAATGGCCACTCTCCATCAAAAACGCTTGGTCTGAAATACTGCGAAGAAGACTAAATGGCAATAAATACAGAGAGAAGGCTGTTGTCTGACATCTTTCAAGTATGGGATCCTTTGGGGCTAGTTTTTCCATGCAAAAATATTGCTTCAAAAATTGTGGCAATTGAATATCACCTGGGATGATGAAATTCCGGAATCTTTAAAGAGTGAGTAAACCATGTTCAGAAATGTTATCGACACTTAATCAATTGCGCATAACACGTAGGATATCATTGGATAGCCCACTTAGCTCCATCTTCATAGATTAGCAGACGCATCTTTAGCGGCATATGGCGCATGCGTTTACGTACGTTCTGTTGGGCGAGATGGTACAATATTGTACAGCCTGTTGTGTGCGAAATCAAGAGTTACTCTACTAAAGACACAGACTATCCCGAGATTGGAATTGTGTGCAGCATTGTTATTAGTTGAATTAGTGACTAAGGTCACGGCACCAACACATGAACATTTTGGTACCATATTTCTTTGGACTGACTCAGCAATTGTACTGCATTGGATACACACCACGCCTGCAAGACTTCAGTGGTCAAGCGTGTGTCACGTATACATGAACTCAGTGAACTGTTTCAGTGGCATCACATTGAAACGGAATATCATGCTACTGACATTTTATCAAGAGGAACCGCAACTAGTAGTCTCATTGACAATAGGAAATGGTGGACGGGACCAACGTGGTTAACTGGTTCTCAAGATGATTGGCCTGGTACTTCTATTGTTTTTGATTCCGATCCTCCTGAGTTGCGCACGATGACTAAAAGCATCGCCGTGAAAGCTTTGGTATCAGAATCACTGTTTGAGCGATTCTCCACATTAACCAAGCTTAAGCGAGTAATGGCGTACGTGCTTCGTTTTTTGAAAAATTGCAAATTTTCCAAGAAAAACAGAATATTTGGATCATTGAGCATTGTAGAAGTGAACTCGGTTGAAGAGCTATTGATCAAACAAGCTCAAGCAGATAGTTTTTCTATCGAGATATCGCTTCTGCATTAAAGAAAACCAGATAAAATCAAAGGTGCTTTAAGAAACCTTAATACATTTATCGACGGTCACGGTGTGTTGAGAGTTGGCGGCCCATTAAAAATTCTCCGCTTCCTAATTGTCAAAAACATCCTGCTGTCATTTCGAGTAAATATGCTCTCACAAAGCTGACCCTTTGGGACAGATATGTAAAGCTTCTACATGCACATCCTCAGCTTCTTTTATCGCCAGTTAGGGATTATTTCCGGGCCTTGGGTGGTTTTACATTTCACACGTGTGTGATGTGCTTCGGAACAAAGCTTTTCAGGATCATCCCTCAGATAGGAAATATCTCGAGTAGAACCCACGTTACCTTTCATAGTTACAGGCACTAATTTTACCGACCCATTTATCATTCGTGATCGCAAAGCACGTGGAGGTAAGCATATAAAATGCTACATCTGTTTATTCATCTGCTTCTCATCTGAGGCCATTTATTTAGAAGCAGTGACGGATCTGTCCACGGAAGGACTTATGTTATGTTTTAAGGTGTTCTGTTTACGAAGAGGTAAACCGTCTGACATGTTTTCTGACAACGCAACAAATTACATTGGAGCCAGAAATAAAAACTCTACGAATGTTTGCAACATAATCAAGACGAAACCAAAACCCAGTGTACAACTGACGGAATTTCAGGGCAATTGATTCTACCACAATCCCCACATTTTGGGGGATTGTGGGAGGCTGGTGTTAATACAGTAAAACATCACCTTTGCAGAGTGATGGGAGATACATTGTTTACCTTTGAACAATTCTATACAATTTTGGCTCAAATGGAGGCAGTGGTAAACTCCAGACCCCTATATGTCTGCCAATCCAACCGACCTAGACGTCCTTACCCCGTCTCACCTCCTGATTGGAAAAAAATGACCTCAACTCCAGATCTAGATTACATTGTATTCAACGAAAATTGTTTGTTTATGTACCAACGCCTTCAAGCTCTGCAACAACATTTCTGAATTTCAAAAGAGTACATACACGAGCTACAATCTAGGCAAAATAGGGACATCAGAGAACACTGCAGCCTGGTACCTTAGTGCTGGTCAAGGAAACGCATCTAGCAGTATTCAGTTGGAAACTTGCTCGCATAATTGAGCGTTTCCGGGATCCGATGGAATTTTTCAGGTATATATATATATATATATATATATATATATATATATATATATATATATATATATATATATGGTGGCCCATTGGAAACGAGCTGGCAGCCGTAGCTGCCAGGAAAAGGTTTTGTCGAAAAAAAACCTAAAATAAGTCAAGTTTGCTTGTGAGAGGAACTACTGTTGGCACAAAAATCATGTGATAGCTCGTTGAAAAGAGCTTTTGCTTCCCTATATATTGCTTTTTTTTTGAAATTCGGTCTCTCGTTTAAAAGATTTTTGAAATATCACTAATGCAGTTCCCGAGAAATTCTTAATGCTTGAATTGGGCCTTACTAGCGCCCATTACAAGATAAAAAGGTTGTTAAAGGTTTGCGTACGTAATAAAAAGTCATATATATTAAGGTGCTCCTAAAAAACATCCGCAAAATATGTCAACTCATAGACACAAAAAGTTGCTATCAACAATTTGTTATTACAAGACATATTTTGCTGCGGTTTTTTGGAGAACCTTAATCTAAATGACTTTTCATTACCTACGCAAACCTCAAACAACATTTTTATCTAAGTGAGATGTAAGACACGCTTTTTACGCGTGTCGCCATCTCAATGCGGAACCAAGTAGTATGTTGTCACGGCAGCTACAGATAACACAGAATGTTAAAAAAGAGAGACTGTGTACAACCAACTAACAATTTAGCAAATTGTCTGCCCTGGCCCGTTTCTTCCCCAATATAGGGACAAATTATGTAAGGCTAGATGTATTCTCACCACAATTAGAACCGTAGACCGGTTTCGCTCTAATTAGAGCTCGTCAGTACGGCATACTAATTACAACGAAAATACACCTACAAAGTAATGGTAGCCAGCCTCGTAAAACGAAGTTAGATGTAAGACACGCTTTTTGCACGTGTCGCCATCTGGTTGCGGAACCAAGTAGTATGTTGTCACGGCAGCTTTAAATAACACAGAATGTTAAAAAACAGAGACTGTGTACAACCAACTAACAATTTAGCAAATTGTCAGCCCTGGTCCATTTCTTCCCTAATATAGGGACAAGGTATGTAAGGCTAGATGTATTCTCACCACAATTAGAACCGTAGACCGGTTTAGCTCTAATTAGAGCTCGTCAGTACAGCCTACTAATTGCAGTGAAAACACGCCTATAAAGTAATACGGCTATGGTACCCAGCCTCGTAAAACGAAGTTAGATGTAAGACACGCTTTTTGCACGTGTCCCCATCTCGTTGCGGAACCAAGTAGTATGTTGTCACTGCAGCTCCAAATAACAAATAATGTAAAAAATAGAGACTGTGTACAACCAGCTAACAATTTAGTAAATTGTCAGCCCCGCCCTATTTCTATCATTTTTATCTTTTAACTAACGCTGGACCAACTCACACCTTAAGAATTTCTCGGGAAATTCATTAGTGGTATTTCAAAACTCCATATCTTCTAAACAAATGAACCGAATATCAAAAATAAAGAAGAAATGTATAGGGAATCAGAAACTCTTTTCAAATAGTTATCACGTGACCCCTATTCCCATTTGAAAAAAATTGAAGATGGTACCTCCGCTTAGGCGGGTAAAGCTTGGGCTATACTTTTTGCGTCAAAAATGGCCCCCCTCACAAGAAAACTTGAGGCGTTTCAGTTCTTCTCGACAAAATGTTTTCCTGGCAGTTCGGCTGCCAGCTCGTTTTTTTTAATAGGCCAGCTTATATATATATATATATATATATATATATATATATATATATATATATATATATATATATATATATATATATATATATATATATATATATATATATATATATATATATATATATATATATATATATATATATATGTCTACGTAATATTATAAATTGTCTATTTAACAAAATTGGAATCATAATGAATTAAGCGAAATTTTTTCTAAAACTTTAAAAGAACAATATAAATATAACGGTATTATACCTTCTCTATCATTGCGAAATGATTTTATTTTTACTTTGCACATATGCTAACTTGAAACCATAAATCAAACGTGAATAATAAACATCAAACTGTCAGCTGTCAGTGCAAAGTTGACGCCTATGTTGTTTGTTTTTAATTCATATTGTTAATTTTGTGTTGAGTCCGGTTTCAATTACCTCTATACCATAATCTATTACCTTTATTGACAATTATCGCGGCACTTACCTGAATAAATATTAGTTTTTATTTGGTAGTAAATTAATATTATCTGGTAAGAGAAAAGGGACAGCGGCCGCTTATACACCGTGCATTAATCTAGTTTGTGACATATTAAACTGAAGTTGATGTGGAAATCTACGTATGTATGTATTTTGTTTCTTTAAATTCGGCCCATTTCGGAGACTACCGCAAATCGTCGACACCAACGAGCTTCAACTGGCAATCCTGTAAGGTGCATGTTCTATTTGTTTTATTGGGGTAATTTACAGTTCAAATTAATAGATTTGGCGAAATATCAAATCGCTATGGATCATTATGTTACATACTTTCAGTTAGTTTCAACAGCTTTCTTTAATGCGGCCTGAATCAACTACTTGTCTCACAAACAATAACTTTTTCTAATGACAACTAATAATATTTAATCGAAATAATTAAAACATTCAATTTTTTCAGACAATTTATTTAAAATTTACCGACGCGTTTCGCCCCATTAAGAGGACATCTTCAAGGGATAAATCTAGAATCATAACAAAAAAAGGTCTGTCAGAAAAACGTTAGTCTCTCAAGTAGGCAATTGTGTAGGTTATAGCACAATGGTGACAAGACACTCTCTACAGAAAACGTCAAAGGCTAAAATCATAAGTCACACAGTAAAAAGCTAACTAACAGTCAAGCTAAAACTAAAAGAGCTACATTGAAACCATAAACAGCTACAATGACACAAGCTAAAAAATTAAGTTAAAGCTAAACATGCAATCAAAAATGAACTAACTACAATACCAGAGCAAGCTGACAAGCGTTGAAAGCCACAAAACAAGTGAAAAAGTCTATCACCTGAAAAATTAAACAATTAAGTCTATTGCCGAAATTGAATAGACCAAGGAGCAAAACTGACAGGGTAAACACTACAAATGGCAGGCACAATCAAGCAGAAACCCCAAGAGAACTATTAAGATGAAGAAATTTCACAAGAGATTAAATGAGAAAACAAAATGGAGACTATACTTACTTTTCAATTCTTGAAAATTGAAGTTGAAACTATACAAAAGGTTCAACAGGCAGAAAACTTCATCTATTGCGCCAGAGGTTCAGCAACACTACATCTGAATTCGCCAGAAGTTTATCTTTAAACAAAAACTAATGAACAAGAACGGCGATTTGAATAAACAACAGCCATGAGGGTCCGCCATTATGCCAACTTGAGCACGTAGGAGGCACTGGCGCAAGTGCAGAACAGTGAATCAGAAATAAATCTCAGAAGCGACATTTAATGACAAAACGAGCAGAAATGGAAGAGGAAGTCACAGAACAGTCATCTTCAATTCCATCATAATTCTGGTGACAGAGAAAACAATAGAGTTCAGTAGCACTATTACACCAAATGGTTGTAGAATGACGGAAAGTTTGTTACGTCGGTGTTTGACAAGTTTAAAACATCACTGGCATGGTAGTTGAAACGTTTTAAAATCTCAATCTCTTCTAAGACAAATTGTTCCACACCAAAACTTGAAGGATGCAAGATCTCAGCATATGTATCTTTCTTGAAGCGTGACCACTCTCTCTCTCCCTCTCTCTCTCTCTCTCTCTCTCAAATGGCAACCAAAGACTGACATGTCATTATCGGATTGGTTTCTACTCCTGAGGTGCTCTGTGATCCTGGTGCCCAATGATCTTCCGGTTCTTCCAATATAGACAGCTTAACAACCAGGGGTACCACATCTTAAGCGATTGACGCCTGACTTCTTCAGGTCTGGAATATTATCTTTGTTGTGAATGAACAAGTTGTTGACAGTGTTCATGGACTGAAATAAAAATTTGACATTGTCACATTTGAGAGCCTTGACTATGGCGCTAGACACAGGACCACAATAGGTGATTAGGAAATAAGATATTCTTTTAGGTTGAGCGTGGGGTAGACTAATTCTCGCTTCAATCAAGAGCTGGGGGCTCTTTTTGTTGACCATCTTATCAACGATACTAAGTGGGTACTCGTTATTAACTGCGAGTTGCTTAATGAGGTTTAGTTCTTTGATGAAGTTGGTCCCTGACAGTGGGACTCTGAACAGTCTGTCAACCAAAAATCTCAGTGATGCCGTTTTGTGAGATATATGGTGGCAAGACTTGAACGGGATAAGGTGGTCGCTCTGAGTGGGTTTTCTATAAATGTCAAATACTATGGTGTGGTTACTCCCCTTCAACTTCAGGTCGAGGAAGTTTATAGACAACTCAACTTCTAACTCCATGGCGAAATCGATGTTGATGTGTAGGGCATCCAGCCAACCCTGGAATAGATGGAGCTGCTTTATGGTACCCGACCAAACCACAAGAATTTGTTGTCTGGGGAGATGTCTTTCATTAAATGTTTAAATTATGTCTATGCCAGACTGTGTGACGTTTAGGTATGTAATCAAAATAGATAAAGAAATGTTTAACGAATAATACAACGGGTAACACAATAAATAGTACAAGCAATGTGACTTTTTATGCAGCTAATCATATTGGCATAATTTGGAGATACCAAGAATAATGACAGGAGCATAAATATCAGATTTTTTCAACATAAGGGCCATGTTGAAAATATCTCATATTTGATTCTCTTTGAATACACAGAACAGTTCTTCCATACACTTCAGTTTAAACATGTTTCATTATAACGGGTGACAGTTGAGCAGCACATTTTTTAATTACATTTTCCGGATGGTCAAAATACCCGAAAGGTCTATGTTTGTAAACCTCAGTTTTGAGGTATTGCCATAAAATGGCGCATGGGGTGAGATTTGGAGAGCGTGTAGGTCAAAGACTCTCTGAAAACCATGCGACCCATCTACGAAGAACGAAATAATCCAGGAAACTACAAACATCAACTGAACTGTGCGCTGGAGCACCATCCTACTGGAATTACATATTTCTGCGCACAGCTAATGGAATACTTTCCATTACAATGAACAGTTCACTCTGTAGGTACTTCACGGAATTTGGATTTTCTTGACAGGAAAACCGTCTAATAATATGATTGTTGAAAATACCAAATGCCATACCAGACATTAGTTTTGAATAAGTATGGATCACGTGATGTTATGATAAAATGAGAATTTTCATCAGCTCCCCATCTCCAGTTCTTAGAACAAACAGTTCCCTTTCAAAAAAATGTACATTGATAGGTGAATATTATATGTCTGATAAATAAACTGTTATCTTTAATTTGTGATTTAATCAAGAAACTAAAATATAGCCGATGATCCAAATCTCGATCGGGCAATATATGGATGACTTTCGGTTTCTACCACTTGAATTTACTAGATTTCAAAATTCTTCTGACCTTTGTGCTGGATACACCGTTCAATTGCGCCATGTTTTTAGATGATTTTGGGAGATTTTAAAGACTGTTTGCGCAACTTGCATCTCGTAATCGCCAACGTTAATCCAAGGGTAATGAGAAACTTTGAACTGATTGTGGAAACTTTCCGTATTTCTTGAATTTCTTTAATATACCACTAAAGCTTGTATGGCAAGTTAGGTCGATATTGTAAGGATGTCTCTCGTTGAAAATAGTTGCCGCTTCCCTATTTATTTTATAATTGCCAGCAACAATCAAAAAGATTCCTAGTTACCCTTCTGTGGTGTAATAAATTGATTTTGTGTATATTTACATTAAATACATTAGAAAATGATTAATTTACAGATGAAAACTAAAAACACAAGTTCAAAACGAAATAATCAAATCCATTTGTCAGTTTGATTGCTTCTTTACCATAGTACTCTAATATCGTGCCTACCAAATTGATTTTAAACAATGTTTCGGCTGAGTTGGTACAGCATACCCCCATTCAGTAAATCCAGGTTCAATTCCTGACTAGGTGCATTGAATAACGCACTGGTCTGTGTATACTCGATGCGTCTTTCACTATGTGTAAAAAGCGCCTCCGTGGCCGTGCAGGAAAGTCGATTCAGACTTTCCAATACGGACTCGGGGGACGACAGTTCGAGAGTCACCGGCGGCAGATGATTTTTCAAATCACTGTAGTCGTTGAGATCGAGCTCAAGGTGGAGGGTAGGCTAGTTTAAATGAGCCCAAAGGGTCAGCAATGGCCTAATTGCCAGTAAGAATCTTACATTTTTTTCACTATGTGTAAACTTCTTGCACAATTATCAGCCTTGTATGTAAAAGGGGATTACACTAGCTGTGCCGTTATATCAATAATAATAAGAATATGTAATGTAAATTGATCAAAGGAAAATTGCCCAATCCAAAGAAATGTAGATGAACTCTTACACACTTCTGAAAACGTATTCCGTTAAGAAAGGACAGAATAGAGATTCTCGAAGTCATTTAGATAACTCTACAACATCGCTCAAAATTATTTTTCCTGAAAACTACCTTGCTACCGGAAGTGTCCATCAACTTCGGTATTTTAAATACAGTATGCTTACATTTTGATAGATTTTTTAATTCTATTCGTAATTTAATGTGGACCTTCACTAGCGTACTATGTGTCTAAAATTAACTATTTTCAAAATATTTCGTTTTTTTCGAAAATTTTTGCCAAATAATAGTTGCACTTTATACCTGATAACATGGAGGAAAAATAAGCTAGAAGATTCATCTTTTGCACACAACACACACTGGTGTGTTGTGTGCAAAAGATGACAAACTTGTAATAGCTGTGGTAAAGGTACACATACTGATGTGTACCTTTACCACAGCTATTACAGTTTTGCGTTACTGCATACAGGCTGATCGAAATTGAACCGGCAATTTGGCAAATTAAACTGACCAAGACATGCGTTTTTCAAATGGAACACGCTGTATTTTATTAACTACGTTAATTGGAATTTTTAATATCTTTCGATTTGTATTAGCATTTCCTACATCTAAGTCTTACAGTTTTGGAGAGAATGTAATATAGAAAACATTATAGGTAACTATTTATTTATAAAGAACTTAGGTATGCATAAACAGGAATGAGAAAAAATTAAACAAGAAGTACAATTTTTTTAACTACAACAGATGCTCAAAATTGCCTCCACCAACTTCAAGACCTTTTTTTACTAGTTTTATTATGTTGCTGCCTTAGCGTAACTTAATCGTTCTGGACTTAAAGTATTTAATGCATCTACAACTCTGCCTATCTTGTTTTCTTTGGTGGTGGCAGGCTCTGAGTGGACTCGATATTTAATATAGCCCCAGATACTTGTGTCGAGTGGAGATAGGTCTGGAGAGCGCGGTGGCCATCTATGTGGACCGCTGTTGGGTCAATAAATCAGACGCCAAGTGATAACTGTGCGAAGGCGCTCCGTCTTTTTGATACCAAGTCGTTTCAGTTTATTCAAATTCAGTGTATCCAGAGAAACGAGAATGACTTCTCGTAATATATTGTAGTAAGCGACGCCAGTGAGATTTTCCTCATAAATTTTTATGCCGACAACTTTATAATTTTTTACGGCACAAAATACATTATATGACCAACAATCTTGACAATAGTTGGTTCTGGTGACGTAAGGATTTTCTTCCGACCAAAAGTTGCTTATGTGACGATTGAACAATCCATTTTTGCAGAACTTCGCCTCATCGTACCATATAATTTTTTTGCAAAGAGCTACATCTTCCTCTGTTTTTAAAAGGAACGATTCACAGAATTCAACAAGTTGGGAGTTATTACCGGGCTGTAAACTATGAATTAACTGATAGGAGAAGAGTCTCCAGTTGTGCCTTTTTTAATATTCTGTGAATGGTTCTTGTTGAAAACCCAACTCTCTTTGACAATCCCTGATACCTGAATTTGCCTCAGAAGCGAAATATGATAATACATTGATTTCGTTTACTTCATTATCAACAATTGGCTTTGGTTTCTCCTTTTTGGAGACAAAACTCCCTGAACTTGAACAATTCTTCAATAATCTCTTTACTTAGTCCGAGCTAGGCGTTGGTCTATCTAGCTACTTTTCGGCGAAAGCACGACATGTTCGACCAATCATTTGATGACATTCACCATAAATAATTAATAGCTCCATAAAATCATAGTTTGTATACTCTAAATTTCCCATTTTTATCACTATTGAGTACCTAATTTGCAATTTCGATAAAAACCTCGTGTACTTCTAGCATGCAAATGTCAGTTGGTTGACAAATTAAATTCCAAAGGCTACTATTGATACAAGTTTGTAACCCTGATTCGAATAAATATGTATTTATCTCCAAAACGGTTAGATTTACGTATAGGGAATGCTAATGGAAATCGAAATAGATTCTAAAAGCCATTAACGTAGTTAATAAAAAACAAGCTGTCTCATTTGAAAGACGCAGGTTTGGATCAGATGGATTTTGTCAAGTTGCCAAGTCAATTTATATCACCCTGTATGTTGAAACGCAAAAATGTAGCACGTGCGATGAAGTTACAAATACTGGTGTGTTGTGTGTAAAAGATAAATCTTGTAGCTTAATTTTCCTTCAAATCATCAGGTATATAGTGCAACTATGATTTTGCGAATATTTTCGCAACAAACGAAATATTTTGAAAAGGGTTAATTTTCGACACATAATATGCTATTAAAAGCCTATTTTTAATTACAAGTAGAATTCAGAAATCTACTAACACTTACTATCTAAAAACATTTGTGAGTTTTCATAGCAACCAAGCTTCTTTGTTCCATGCCCTGAATAATATTGTATTTTCGTAAAACTTGACAGGGCCATAAGTAACTTCACTTAACGTAGCGTAGTCAAATAGCTTCATAATAAACGTCTTGAATATAGACTGAACTGACCAATGAATGAACAGCACCCTGTGGATGAACTATCCGGTGAGTATTTAGTTATATTAAGAACCAATCAAGATCAATTCACATTTGCCGCTAATTTTCCTCTGAAAGCGCATGTGCATCACAGTGTTCGGTAAATGTTTCTAAGACAGTCAGTGCAGCTCAACAGTTGGTTTCAAAGTGGTGGATACTATTATACAGACTGTGAACTCTATTTTTGTCAAGGTAAGCGAATGCCTAGCTCATTTTGAATGACGAGTTTTAAATGCTTAGACAAATTACTCTGATTTCAAATATGAACATGATGTTTCTAAATACACCACGGTTTTAAATTATGAAAAGAACTAAAGCATAACATTGAGAGTAAATGTTTTTTTTTCACATCTTCATTCACTGGAACGCAATGTATTGAAAATCTAGTGAATGAACGGCCGTTCATTATATGGTACTTTTGTGTAAAATTGGAAGTATACGAAATTGGGCCTTAATATACGTTACAATAAGAAGAATCCAAGAATAAACTCGGAACTAGAAATGCTATGTCACAACCAGTAAACGAACAAGGGCTTTGTCATTCATTAACTGGATTTAGCGAAGCGTTCATTCACTAGAAACTAGCAAGAAATACAATGTACGGATTGACTAATGCTTTATTCTCTCTTACTCTTCAGATGAGCAAGAGAAAGAAACATTACCAGCGTTTCGATTATTCCGAAGAGACACTGACCGTAGCTATTAAAAATAGGAACAGAAGGGGTATCTCTGAGCGAGGCATCTCGGAGATTTCAAATTCCAAAATACACATTACATAATAAATTAACCGAAAAAACTCCAAATATTAGGAAAATGTGACCACCACCGCTATTAAGCCACGACGAAGAAGCGCGTTTGAAGAATTGGATACTTTCCAAGGCTCATTTGGGCTTTCCAATGCATCAGGACGAAGTTAAAGATTCAGTACAGAAGATTTTGAAAATAATTGGCCGCAGCAACCCTTTCGTAAACGACAGGCCTGGAAACAAATTGATTCATCTCTATCTCGCAGAACCCGGATATTTCAAAAAGAAACACAGAGATAATATCGAAGTCACGGGCCCCCGATGTAGAAAATTGTCTACGGGGATGGCTCTCTGAACTTCACAACTTTTTGGAAACTCAACAGTTACTAGGTATGCTGAAAGATCTTCAACGCATATTTGATGCAAACGAAACCGGAGTTAGAACATGTTCAAAATCTGGATTAGTTTTAGCGCCGAAAAGTCAAAAGAATTTGTGTGAAGTCGCATTGGGTCCTAAAAAACAATATATAACCGTTTTATGTAATTATTGCGCTTCTGAGATCGCTGTACCTCCCATGGTGGTACTTTCGTACAAAAGAGTTCCTAAGAAGTTGGCTCTCACTGTACCTGATGGCTGAGCAATTGGACGTTCAGATACTGGCTGGATGACCGCGGCAATATTTTTTGAATACGTTGCAAACGTGTTTCAGACATGGTTAGTGTCAACAAATACCACATTCTCTATTATATTATTCATCGATGGACATAAGTCCCATTACAATCTAGAACTGTATGAATTATGCGTAGAAAAAAGGATTATTTTATATTGCCACACACATACTCCAGCCTTGCGATGTAGCCATATTCAGACCTTTAAAGGCACAATGGAAAGAAGTTTGCAGGAACTTCAAACAAAAATCAAGTGCCACAATAACCAGGCACAATTTTTGTTCATTGTTCAAAGAAGCGTTTGACAAAGCCAACAAGCCTACTACATTAAAGAATGGATTCAGAGTTTGTGGATTGTTTCCACTGAACCCGGATGCTGTGGACTACAATAAATGTATATCTACTAGGCGTGATAATATTTTTCCAAAACATCGAGAGCAAAATAATATAACACTTCATGATTATCTTGTAGCAAAGAAAGTCGTGGAACATTTCCTGGGAAAAGTAACAATAAAAAGTTTTGAGAATTAATTAAGCCAGGAACATACATCCAGCGATCATAGGAACATGTATTCGTTTTGGAATTTTTGTAATGCTAATATTGGAGAGACTGTGTTCCTGAAATCGACAAAAAAAACATGCACGTCGATGAAACGGCTTTTGAAATTCCGGCACTTACGGACTCATTTCTGTATAATTTACCAATATAAATTGATGGTATTTTATTCGACCCTATTGAACGTAGTACCTTGCATGGAACATCAATTACTGACCTAGAAACTACAATATTAGATGCAGCCGCCACAAATACTATATATGAAAATGAAAATCAATATGATAAAATCAGAGAGTGGCATTGCAGAATTTGCGAACGAAGTCTGGAACTATATCGTGAAGGTCATCTTAATTTCAGTCTTCCAAATTATAGACAACAAAAGGAACAATGTCAACGTATCTGCCACAGTTGACAAAGGAAACAGCGGGCGAGGAAAAATTAAAATCATTTTAGGTAATATCTAAATATCTAATCGGAACCGAGTCAAATTGCGTTCCAGTAAATGAGAATGTTTGGAGGAAGCACCTGCATTGGTCAAAACAAGCACCTGTTGTACAAAAACATGAAAACGTCAAACTATGCCTTTTGCTGTAACATCACGAAAATGGGTGGAATATCAGCAAAACATCGAAAGGTAGAAAGCAGAAATGCAAGAAGCTTCACGAAAAAGAAAAATGGACAGGGACCGCAAGAAACTGGAATAAGAAGCCAAAAACCCTAAAACAAAGCCACGATCTGAATCGAGCACGGGCCGAGTAGTGCCATCTTTTGTCGTAGGGGACTATGTTGTGGTCAATTTTGAGGGCTTAAGGTATCCCGGTCTCATAAAAAATATCATTGGAGATAAATTTGAAATCAGCGTCTTACATAGGACGAGAACAAACAGATGGAAGTGGCCGAAATCTGTGAACCAAATTTGATATGATAGCCATGAATTGATAAAGAAAACTCCTGTACCAATAGAAGAAAATGACAAAACATTTATTATAAAAATGTAAATCAATATCATGTTTTACATTGTTTTTATACTATGTTTTCTGAATAAAGAATGTCGTTCATTTACTGGTTCGTTTGTGTTCAGTTACTGGTTTTCAATGTTCATTCACTAGCTTTTCAGAATCTTCTTGGTCGATAAGGCAATAAGCCAAATTGGAGTAAAAATTTCGAAGTGTTGTTAGAATGTGCAGACTGATAAATCACAACCAGGTGCAAAAGTGCTTCTCCCAAAATATTTGGACGTAAATGTGAACTGTGGTGTTATGTCAAAGTGAAAAGTTGACTTAACTGTTCATTCACTGGATGATTCTCCCTAGCACCTTTAAGGATGTCATTGATATAAAATTATGTTATGTGTTTATAGTTTTTAAGCACACTTTGAAACAGTTTATTCATTTCAAAGTGTGCTAATCAGTGTTCCTCAAAGGTTCCTTGTTTTATATATTCCAAATTTTGTTTATTTATAGTCAGCCAAAAATCTCAAACAGAAACTGACCTTCTTTATTATATGCATACAATAAATTTTTTAAACACCACCATAGTCCGCATTCCTAAGTAAAACTTTCCTGAAAATACTTTTTTGTGAGTTCGAAAACTTATTTAAATTTCTGGTCCCTACTCACCCTCTATTTACGCACAGAAAAATATATAAACGAATTATATCTGCTTTCAACTAAATCTAGGGTCGCCTTGCATGGATTCAATTTAAATTGAATAAAAAATCACACAATACATTTATCAAAGGGATATCAAGTCATCTGTGGATATCAAATAAGGTGTATCCGTTCCCCGGATTGTATTTGCAGTCAGTGAACAATTTATCAAACTTAACGTCACAAACACTTAGTTCTTGCAAGTTATCATAACATACATTCAAGCTACTCCGCAATTTCAACCTTTTACCACAATTTATGGATAATAGCGTAATCTCTAAGAGAAAAAGCAGCACCGAAAGAGAGCGGAGTATATATGCTACCCGGTTTTCCCTTTATTCTGCGAAGGATTTTAGTATTCACGTTCTCTTGTGAGTGAAGCAAGTCCCCTCTGAACTGCCTGGCTTTTTATATCGTTAAAGTTTAAACTTTGTTTAAATTTATGGGTGAAAATGCAGAGAGGATAACGCGGTGTTAGAGTTTTTGTTCAGCACATCCAGCAAAAATAAATTAGTAAAGTAAACAAACAGTAAACGTGTAATAAACTTTGAGATAATATAATTAAAACAAATAATCTTTCTGGTTAAGTAGCTTATGCAGACTGTTAGTTTTAAAAGCCTGTCTCTCTATTGTTGCGCAAGTTAGTTATTCTATTTTAAAACGGAATATATTTTAGAAGGTCGGGATGCAGCAAGTGCGCTATGATAACCACGTTTCATAGAAATATTTTCAATGTTAAGTATGTTTTTAGTGAATTTTCATTAAGAAAATTAACTAATAGAGAGGTATCGATTGTAAGACTTTTGGAATATTTTTTCAAATGAGCGCGAATTAGGACCTCTAGAAGCCATATCCGGGGTCAGTTTCAATTTTTATATGTTTATATATATATATATATATATATATATATATATATATATATATATATATATATATATATATATATGTATCCAACCGCTAACTAAAAAAAAACTTGACCGATTTCGACCAAATTTGGAAATTAGATTGATTTTGTTAATTGCTTGGACGAGTTCGTAGATGGGCGTCGTACGTCTAATTTTTTTAGAAAAAAATGCTGAAAACGCAATATTATTTGAAATATTGAAGTGTTTCAAATGAAAATTTGCAGATATATAGAAGACGTCACAATATAGCTGATAACCAAATTGCAAATTAAATGGCATACGAGGAAAGGAGTTATTAAAAAATCAAAATTATAAATGAATAAACATTCTAAGATATCAGTTCAAATTTGATACAGCATTTCCCACCTTCAATGTTGATAAGGATGATTAGACTGTGAATGCGTCATTTTAAGTAGATAATTCAAGTAGAAACAGTCACCTGACAATTAAATATAAAGGAGCCGGGTTATCAGATTTAATAACATTTCATTTGAATCTTAAAATCTAAAACATATACTAATAACACATATTTGTACTTATTCATGATAAATAAAAGTTCGCAAAAAATTAATCCATCCTATAAATGTGGCTTAATATTAATAAATGTTGATTTACCAATAATTTCTGATTCGATTTATCATTAATTCTAATTTACTTAATCTGACACCGCTGCATGGTAGGTCAACTGTCATCGCGAAACGGGAGCCGCCGATTTCCGACTCCGAAACGCGTGACACTCAACGTGTTTTTATGTTTATTAAAACTGAAAGGTTTTGTTATTATTACAGAATATACCAAATAGAAGTTCCACTTCAATGAAATGGTTTAAAACTATAAGTTCAGTACTAATTTCCGACGCTTCAGCGCCAGTAGCATTATAATCCATAATCCAGAAATATATTGATTTTTAAATACCAATCTAACCTCAAAACATTCGAAGATTCGTTATTATTGTTTATGGTTTTATTTTGCAAAGCATCCTGACATGAAGTGTTAGCGATTAGCCACGTTTGTTGTTATAAAGCTCTTTATTATTATATCTCTACATATTATGTTAGAGTTGTTATTAAAAAGTGTTCTTTTGATTTGGTCCTAAAGTTTCTGACACAATTGTTGATCAAATGTAAGTAGCACATGTGTTCTTCAATATTTTTAATAACCTGGCAAGTGAAACAAATACTAACTTATACTTATTGGTTCCAGTATCACAAAAAATTTGGGACGCAGCAAGTGCGTTATAGTAGTGAATTTTCATAAGAATTGTACACTGTTAGTAAGATATACTATTAAAACTAATTCTTTAAATTTAAATGGACCTTTGAGATCAATTTTAGAGTCCTAGTTAGCGATTATTTGAAAAAAATTATGTTTTATATGGAGCTACTAAATCAAAATTTGGTCTTTAATATAATATGTAAATACTGCAAGTATCTTTAAAAAAAATTGTGTTACAAATTTTATTAAAGTTACAAAAGTTTTTCAGAAAACAATTAATTATTTACAATGGGAATATACCTGTCAAATTATAAATATGACAGGTATTTTTCCTTGTTAATTATTTGAATGGTTTTGTTTTAGTCAACCCATCCAGTTTTTGCAAACAATAAACAACAAAAAAAGGTTTTTTAAAACAAAACGAAGCTCAATATGTTATTTTTAGTTAATTTATTACCCACGTGCGTTTACTAAGGTTCAAGATTGAAGATTCTGGCTTAATGGAAAATTTATTGAGATATCGGATTTGAAATATTTTTACGAAAATTTTCTACCATAACATAAAAAACTTTTTTTTGTTGTTTATTGTTTTCAAAAACTGATGGGTTGATTAAAACAAAATCATCCAAGCAATTAATATGGAAAAATACCTGTTATATTTATAATTCGACAGGTACATTCCCTTTGTAAATAATTATTTTTTTCTGAAAAGCGTTTGTGACTTTAATGAAATTTGTAACACATTTTTTTAAGACACTTGCAGAACTTACATATATTTTTTAAAATTCGACAGGTACATTCCATTTGTAAATCATTTATTTTTTCTGAAAAACGTTTGTAACTTTAATGAAATTTGTA
Source organism: Tillus elongatus (assembly GCA_964006375.1). NCBI lineage: Eukaryota > Metazoa > Arthropoda > Insecta > Coleoptera > Cleridae > Tillus > Tillus elongatus. The sequence goes on from OZ023264.1 coordinate 30,662,708, forward strand.
ACACCATTTTTTTAAAGGCACTTGCAGTACTTACATTTTATATCTAAGACCAAATTTTAATTTAGTAGCTCCATATAAATTATTAATTTTTTCAAATAATTGCTAACTGGGACTCTAAAACCGATCTCCAAGGTCCATTTAAATTTAAAGAATTAGTTTTAATAATATATCTTACTAATAGTGTACAAGTCTACTGAAAATTCACTACCATAACGTACTTGCTGCATCTAGAGTTTTTTTAATTAATAGAAGACTTCACATTTATAAAAATATTCGAATAAAATAACTTAATTGTTTGAGAAAGTACAATAATTTTCCGAACAACCTGGTCTTTCCTGACAAACGAACCTATCCTAGCAATTTACACAGAAACTACACCTACTAGGATATAATTATTTACAGAAAGCTTTTTGACAGAATCAAAAAATATATATTTACATGAAAATATGCAAACAGTTTGTTGCACAAAAATTCGCCATTTTTTTTGCAAAGATTGCCTAAGTAATCTTGCACGAAAACTATGTACATTTTTTTTAAAGAAAATTCGGAAAAAATGTTTGTACATGAATTCGCATACACTTTTTTTACAATAACTTTTAAATTCATAACTAAATAAATTAATAGCATTTTAAAAAATTTTAAAAAATTGCTCAAAACTGAAAACAAATCCTGGAAAAGCTGCATAGTTATTGATGAAATATTGCTGCAAATTGAGTCATAACTTCCACATAGCTGTGATAATCCACTCTCCCCAGAAAGACATTCTCATGAAATGAATATAGGTCCATGATTTGACCATAAAGAAAATATTTGTATTCCTGTATCCATAAGTTTCTGAAACTTTACAACGAAAAAATGTCAATTTTCACTCAATCACCCCTAATTTATTCCCTATTTCCTGAATCGATTTTACCCAAAAACAATTCGAAGCGTTCCCTTGTCGAGTGCCAACTAGATACAAAATTTAATTAGATAATTACTCAATTTTTCGAAAGTTATTGCGCCTACTAACAAACAGACGTACAGCCCGACAGACCGACCGACCGACAGATAGACCGACAAAAGTATAATCGTTCCAGAATCAAGTCTTTTTATATGTTTTGAGACTTTTTATGCGGCTCTAGCAAAAAAAGAATCAAAATTTCTGTCACCGATATTCCACCCCCACACATTCAACTGCAAAATTTAATTGTAGCACAGAATACCAGATGTTTGATAAAATTTAAGGTTTTCTAATAAACAAACCCTAAAACGTTATATGACTCGTGTTTCAACTAAAAAATTTCAATTTTCACCAAATCACCCCCATCCTCTCCCCCCGGAGCAGTTTTACCGGAAGACAATCCGAGCCATTTGTTTGTCGGGTGCTAACTGTATGTGGAATTTGAAGACGATATCTCAATTCGTTTTAAAGTTATCGTGGCTACAAACATACAGACATACATTTAAAATAATTTAAAATGGCAAGAACATGCAGCGTATATGAATGCAAAGGTGAAAAAGATTATATACAAATTCTATACCCTGCGAAATATTTTAACAACAGAAAACCTAATACTGGTTTACAAGTCTCTCGTGGAGTCTTTTGTGGGGTATGGTATTATTTTCTGGGGTGCGTGCTATGAAAATGCATTAGCTGCGCTTCAAGTTACTCAAAATAGTATATTGAGAGTCATTCTTCATAGGGATTCTAGGTCTAGTACGAACTTTCTTTATAGTAACGACTATATTAAACTACTCGATATAAGAGGAATGTTTATATTAAATGTACTAAAACATATGCATCATCATTTTCGGGCAATAAATGTGGTGGACCACACATATGACACAAGTTGTAGAATAGGTGAAAACTTGACTATTCCACCGGTAAATAGGAGCGTTTATAAAAGATCGGTTTTATTTTGGGGTCCAAAGTTATATAATCAATTACCAGCAAATTTGAGGATTTTATCTAAATCTAAATTTAAAAAAGAAATTTTTAGCTTTGTTATTTTGAAACAGGTCGAACTGAAAGCAATGTTAAAGTAGAGAGCAGTATGATAGTTGAGTGGTATGGAGAAAGTGGAGTGGATGTGTTGCCTGGACAAGGTGCAGGGAAAGTAAGTGTGTGCTGTGTGGGAGTGTGCTGTCGTGAGTGCGTTGTTGTGTGTATATGTGTGTGTAAATATAATATGCATGCGTGGAGAAATGGGTGGGTGAGTACTATGATGTGTATGAACATTTTGGTTGTGGGTGGTATAGAGGTGTCGGCTGTATGGATATCATATATGCAGAAGAAAGATATGAAAAAGGGAGACTAAGGGTTGACAAAGTGAACTATATTGAGTGTAGGATATGCTGTTGATTCCCCTACTGAGGTTAACACTAAGACATTGTTTTGGTTTAAAGTTGCATCTCTCATCTTTTGAGGATCGGGGCACATCTGGTTAGATAGGGGCACAAAAAAAAAGAGGGAAAAAAAGTAAATATTGTGGATATTAAGCCGTTTAAATTAATGTACTGGCGATTATGTAGAGTTAGCTGTAAAGGATACAAACAAGTCATGTTGACTTAGGTATCCAAGAAAATATATTTTAGTTGTATTAATAAATGTCTATTGTATTAATAAATAATATATAAATAAAATAAAATAAAATACAGACCGACAGACCAACATACCCAGATACCGACAGACCAATAGACAGGAAAAAATAGTTTTGTATTGAAATGACTTTCTAAGGTTTCATTTATTGCCAAACGTCTTTTGCCTGATCGCACTCCTCATTCTATGCATTAAAGTGTCATCGGTTTGGCGCTAGTCTGATACACTGGAGTTTTAAATTCCACGCCTTGTTAACTTTTCAGCAGTGGGATATATAATTAACTGCTTTATACAGGGTTAGTAAAAAGTCCCGGAACAGTCGAATATCTCTTTTATTAATGACGCAATTTTTTTGGATTTTTGTAATGACGAATGGTCACAAATAAGCCTTTTTTTATAAAACATTCACCTTTTCTCACTTCCGGTTTAAGAGGAAATGACTCCAACTTATTTTTTTAATGGGACACCTTGTATTACTTACCTTTTCGCATGCAGGACTACAGACTACAGAAACTACGTTCTGAAACATCAACATGTTTTTTGCAATTGATAAGATAACACCACAAAAAATTAATAAAATATTCATAACGCAAAAGCAAGCTTTCTGTTATAAAAGTTCGTAATATGATTTAAAGTAAAGCAATTGTTCAAACTGTGTTCCGTCTAGAACTCGACAGTGATATAATCTACCAACAAAATGTCTCACTGAATTTTGTATCATCTCTGGCGTAATATGATTGATTTCTTCAGGTATCCGCTCCTGTATATGTCCCAGATCATTAGGTCGTTTTTTTATAAACCTGACATTTCTAGTGACTCCACAAAAAAAAAGTCCAGTGGCGACAGGTCTGGAGGACGAGCTGGCCACTCTATTGCTCCTCTGCGTCCGAACCAGCGGCCAGGAAATATTTGGTCTAAATAATCACGTACATTACTCGGAAAGTATGGCGGAGCTCCATCTTGTTGGAGCCAAATATTATCGCTTGGATTATTACGTCTCATTTGATTTTGGAAGAGTGCTCTAGTGCTGGTACAACTTAGTTTCTCAATAAATTCAAGTAGCCGCTAATAAAAAAAAAAAAGGTCCAACTATTTTGCGACCAAAACAGCCCACATATTCACTGAATGTTACTTTATGTGAAAAAACCATTTCATTCACAAAGTTAGGCCGAGCTTGAATAAGTTCTGTCATTATTTTTGAAAAATTGAGCCTGCGATTTGGGTCATCCTCGGTCAACTCATGAACCATATGCATTTTAAAGGTTTTGATTTCTTCAAACTTCAGAATTTTGTGAGCAGACTTTTGGGATATGTCAGGAATTTTACCCAATTCTGTTGTAGATACATGATGATTCTCTTGGACTGATAATATAACATTTAACCTTGTGTCTTACTCTTATTGAACGTCAACTTCCCTAACCTGGCGAAATGCCTCATACTGTTAACAACCCGATTCCCCGCACTTTTACTAATTTGTCTATCCGCATGAACAGTATTAAATAAAGTGCAAACTTTGTCCAACGATCGTTGACGATCCGCATATACGTACATCATCAAGATGTCAATGCGCTCAGATTCTGTGAGTTTTACTGCGATTTTCAAAATTTTTAATTACACAAGAAAAAACAAAACAACGACCACAATTTACAGGTAACAATGTCAATGCAGCACCAGAATTGTCTGCCTTATTGTCACTAGTACATTTATTATTATTATCTTATCAATTACAAAATATGTTGATGTTTCGGATCATAGTTTTTTATCCTCTTCCGAAAATGGTAAATAATACAAGGTGTCCCAATTAAAAAAAGTGTGAATCATTTCCTGTGGCAGTGATGTAACTTCCATTGTTTTTTATCTGCGATTTAGTTAAATTAAATTAAAAAGTATAGCAGTACAGGTAACGTCACTTGTCTTTAAGTCTCAGCTTAGATACCTTGCTATTAGTGAATTGTCTTAATGCAAATTCACTAAAACCTTCTATTCTTCTCTATTTGTATATGTTTATAATATCTGTTATAAAACCTCGGTGGTTCAGGGGTAAGAACGTGTGCCTCTGAACCGAAGGGTACTGGGTTCGATCCCAGGGTACTCCTTTCACTTTTTCAGTACAAACTGTAACATTAACATCAACCGAGGTTCTGGCATTGTATTTGAGCAAGTTGAATGTCTGCACGTTCTGCCTTTCGGATGGGGCGTAAAGACGTTGGTCCCGTGTTCATGCGATGTTGGGCACGTTAAAGATACCAACCCTCGTTACAGAAAGGCAGGGGTTGGGCAAAATTTTTAGGATAGTGAGGTGAAACTGCTCCCTGGCGTCGGTGATTGGACATAGTCGCGGAAATAGGCCGACGTTAAAGAAACAAAACACAACACACACATAATATCTGTTAACTCATGTTTAAGCTATAGAAGTATTTAGCAAGCTTGTGAAAATTTGGCTTCCGAAGGAACTGTTATTAAAAAATTTTTCCTATAAATAAAAACATCTAATGAAGGAGCTGGGTGACTCCCTCGTATCCCTATTAGTTAACAATACCTATTAACTAATTTTTATGCCATATAAGTATTTAGTAAGCCAGCAGAAACTTTGCTTTCAATGAAACTGTTATTAAAAAAAATTCTTCCGGAAAGAAAAAAAGGCGGTTGATTCATCCTGTATGTATCTTTCGTATAAATATCTATTAACTTGTATTTAAGCTATAGGAGTATTTTGCAAGCCTCTGAAAACTTTGCTTTAAATGAAACTGTTATTAAAAAAGCATTTTCTCGCTGTCCTCTTCTCAAGATAAAAACGGATAATATCTTGATTGTGAAAAGTGTCTTTTCCATTGTCGCGGTTGTCGTCACGTCCTCTTTAATCTTTAGAAATCATTCTCTCCGAAGATCGCTTAAGACTGTCATATATAAATCCATCTTTTATATAAAGCTGTGGATTCAGTTACATCAGCAGCATTTATTATTGCAGCTAGAGTTTCTTTAACTACCAAATTTGCAAATGTTATAAATTTTATGTGACACATCTTTTTGCACCTGGAAAACTATTTTTCAACTTTCACATGTGAAGGAGATTTATACAGAAAATGTCATGTTTTTATCTGATAACAAATGATACTTTTAGATATACTTTTCACGTAAGAATTTTAAAATAAACATTTTTCAACTTTTATCGGGAAGAAGATTAGGGTCAGGTGGGGTAATTGTAAATGAAATTTGCAAGATCATATCAAATTTCTGTCCTGCATATTATATAGATAAATTTTCTTAATTTCAACGATACAGATATGTTTCTATTAGTATTTTCAGCATATATGTGTCATTAAGATGATCCCTAATTGGATATTAAATTGAAAACAGGTGGCTCACATTTACCTATTATGTTTACAATTACCCCAGCAGTTTAGGGGTAAATTCGAATAAGTATATCGCAAACTATCTAACATAGTTACTTAAAAATCAGTGCAATTGTAAACAAACGTTCAATTTAATTGTCTAGTCTACCAAGATTCATAAGTAGTAGTAGTAGCAATCCAGGACCATGCTCTAATTTTCCTCCGTTCCCTCGCCAAACCGTCTCGACCTCGAGATGAAGACCGTGACGATCTTCAATTGGACGGTACTTACCTGATTCCTCTGCAGAGTCCTTGATCCGAACAATTCTGCTCGAAGACTCCCAAAAGCCTCGCATTCACACAGGTAGTGGTAGGACGTTTCTCGATCCTCGCCGCATTCCTGGCAAATGGGATCCCTCTCTACGCCTATCAATGTGAGGTGTCTTCTAAGGGCTCAGTGGCCTGTCAGCACCCCAAGGATGCGGCGAAGCGTAGGTCGACTCCTTCCGTGTAACCAGACAGCTTTATCTCTGTCCGGCCCCTCCACGAAGTTCCTCGCCTGCCTGCAGCCACCAACCGACCCCTAGTACCTCTCCATTGCTTCCTCGGTCCACCTGTCTAAGGCGACAGAGACTGTCTTCCTACTTATGCCTATAGCAGGCTCGGGGACACAGAACGGCCGCCGGGAACCGAGTCTTGCTAGATTATTCGCCACCTCATTCCCCGCTACGCCACAGTGTCCCGTAGCCCACACCAGTTGCACCTCCTTCGTCCTGGCTAGTCCTATGAGTGCGTCAGCGCACTCCTGAACCAGTGTTGACCTGATTCTGGCCGCGCAGACTTTCCGGAGGACCGCCTGGCTATCCGAGCAGATGTACACACATTTCTCGAGACTCCTCTTCACATCCTGTCTATGGGCCACAGACAGGATAGCATGCACCTCTGTTTCGAATGCCGTGGTATATGCGCCAAGAGCATAGCTCTCGCGCACCCCCATGCCCTCGATGTATATTCCTGCCCCGAAGGATTGTTGGTTCTCCAGCCGCGATCCGTTGGTGAAACAGACCAGGCTTGCGGGCTGGAATGCAACGTCATTTTCTCTCCACTTATCCCTACTGGGGATCCTGAGGGTGTATGGCCTAGTCAACCTAATATCGTCCTCGGCATCCCGCACCTTCATGGCGGAAATCGGATTTTCTCCTTTTCTGGGCTCTTCACTTCCTTTTCCTTTCCCTCCTACGCTTCCTTCGTGACTCCTCGTCTTCGGCCTCTCCCATGGACACGGCAATGTGCCTGGCGGGACTCGCAGCCAACGAAATTCGCTCCTCATCGCTCCCCATGGCAGCAGTGCCCCCGACGGAACCGTGCGGTTCCACCCCGGACCCCACGCCGGGAGAGCGGAGGAGCGTTTCCTCCAGTTCCATGCTGGAGCTATTTGGAGAGACAGGGATCTTTCTACTTTCTACCTTCTCGCTGGTCTTTGGCTTACCATATTCTCGTAGGTGTCTCTTCATGGTTGCTAAAGGGGGTTGTATGTGTGAGGGTGTGCTTATGGATTGGTGAGCGTATAGATACGGGAGATCACCCCACCGCGCCCCGGCGCTTCATCCATGATGAGACTTGATTTCGTTAAGAGCGACTCGGCGGCCACGCCGTGGCGACCCGAAGCGTGCAGCTAACTCCCTGTTCCGGAGCTACCCGGTGCTGTTGACACGATCGAGCATTTTTAGAATGGATCATAGGGCAAGCCCCTACACCGGCCAAGGCAAGGGTGGGTCCGTGTACTGTCCAAACGGCGCCAGGTGTGCCGGACCTGGTTTGCACAGCGCTGCCAGTCCAGAGCAGGCTCCGTTCGGAGTCCCTTCCCGGAGTGCACGCCGAAGCCCGAGAAGCCCCCAAGCCGATCTATGTGTGTCGTGTCTGTGTTCGTATGCGTGTGTGTGGCGTGTGTAAGAAGGATTGAGACTTTAGTAGACCATCAGCCCTGGGCGTTATTCCCATTGACAGTCGCGCCAGGGGTGGCACGTGGAGCCAGCCTCTAGGAGTCCAGTAGCTAAGTCACGCGTGGATCAGTCGAGAGAACGACCAGCGCATGACCAGGCTAAGGGACCACACACACCAAGATTAATAAAATAACCGTTTAATACGTACCCCTTAAATAATATATCAGGCCATAAATAACACGACAATTAATAGTAAAGAGCGTTTATTATGTACAAATAGAATGAAATAAGCTATTGTTCATTGCTAGAATACATTCATACCACCAGGGAATTCATAAATGGTTTGGCGGCCTTTTTGCATCAATATTGGTTTCGGCAAGGTGGCGGTTATCATTCGAAAAGCTATAGCTGATACATCATTATTTTTTACAATGAACTGAGTGGAAAACGTGTCATAGCGCCTTTGTCTCAAGACTATTATATCTCCTGATTCATAATCAATGTCATTGATGGAACAGACAAATTTATAGTGAGCCGAATTGCGCCTTCCTCTAATAAGGTCAACCAGCAAAAAATATCTCACCTTTAACTGGTTTCATTAAGGTTTTTCGTAAGGTACGTACATCTGGTATCAATTCTGCAGTAATAAAATTCAATAAATTTTCCTCATCTGACGAATCCAAGCAGAGTTCTGCTTCATGTTTTTTTTCGGGGAATCGACCTAGAAAATTATTTCTTATTTACGCTTCTAGGGGTGTCCTTTCTTCCGTTCATCCTTTTCCCGTTTTGTTGCTTCTGCCTGTTGAAGCTTATCTAACACCCCCGCGGTTGTCAGAATTTCTCCATATTCAAGACGTTTTAGGCGACATACTATTTGTCGTTTCGCTCTTCCTAGATCTGTACATGCGGAGTAACTTTTAATAGAATTTATTACCGTTTGAAATATCTCGATTGTCTTTTTAGGGGTATTGTCTGGTGACTTAGGATTTACTGTCAAAACTGTGGATGATGCAATCCGAAATAGGGATAAACGTTCAATATCAACAAAATCAACTGCTTGTAGAATAAATAATGTTGGGTATAGACAGCACTTCTTTGCGTAGTGCAGTTAGTAGGTTGACATTAGTTTCGGTAAGCGAAACGTTTTGTTGGCTTAATTTTGATTTGTATATTTGTAAGGCAACGGAGTTTAAATCAGATTGCCTAGTTGTATAAAAAGTTCCAGAATAGGAATCAGTGGAGGTGAATCTTGTCTGAACTGCAGCACTTTCAAAGACGATAAGATGCGGCAGACAGAAACCATTCGCTGAAATTGTTGCCAGAACTGTAATAGACTGCCTGAACCACCGGCAATGCGAACCAAACCTGAAAAATTCGGGGCAATATCAATACTTATTCCTTTCTACTTATAGAGTGTAAATAATATACCTTTTCCCTTTTCTCCAACAGCTTTTAGTCGCTTTCGGTTTGTGCAGAATCCACTTTTATCTGTGTTATATATTGGTTTAGTGGTTTATCTTCTAAGTTGCTGTTTTTAATAAGGGCTTGTAGTCCCTGATAAAACTCCTAGATTATTTCAGGGTCTCTACCATTCCTTCTAGCCTTCTGCAATAGTTCAAGTTTCTTGAAAGATAGATTTGAATGCCTACTCATAAAACCATATTACTAGTCGTCTCTAGGTATTCCTGCTTTGAAAGGGGTTGATAGAGTATTCTATTTTACGTACTCTGCATCAATATTTTGAATTTCTTCTTTATCGCACGGATAACCCATTCTTGCTTTGCCCTTAATACAGTTTTCCAGTTCATCTTCAGCTTCTCTAGATAACGCAGCAGAGCGACGTGCTCTTACTTTATCTATTGAATTTAAGCGCTTCTTTATACGATTAAAAACTACAGACTTTGGTACACCATATATTTCCTCTACTTCATTATAAGTATGGCTTCGATTAAATATGTCTTCTAACACCCGTAACAAATCATCTGTTGTGTAGTCAGGACCACTAATTTCGACACGTACTTTCGTGGCCTAGCTAAATTAAGATAAAAGTGAAACTACAATCTCTATCATATTATCGTGTTGAAGGCGGGAGACAGTACCAATTTGGAAAACTATCGTCCCATCTCTATATTAAGCATTTTTTCAAAGATCATAGAAAGGGCAACACATAAAAAGATGGTTAAGTTTTTAAACGCTAATAACATAATATCACCATCACAGCACGGATTTAGAACTGATCATTTTACAGAAACTGCCCTTATCGAATACATTCAATATGTAAACGAAAGAATGGACCTCAATTACATTGTGGTGATCTTATCTTTTGACCTGTCTCGTGCCTTTGACACGGTAAATCCTTTTTTTGTTAAGGAGAAGATGTGTGCGTTGGGGATAAGAGGCACTTGTGACTACCTTCCACTTTCGTATCTCACCAACAGACAGTTACTTGTAAAAGCGAATAATATTAATTCACAGAGATATAGTGTAAGTATGGGCACACCTCAGGGAAGTGTCATTGGCCCACTTTTGTTTATACTCTATGTAAACGATTTGCCGCAATTTATACAAGACGGAAAAGTCTTCATGTACGCCGATGACATTTCTATTGTTGTCTACGGCAGGACGGTGGAGGAAACAGAATTAAAATTAAAATGAGTGGTACAATCTTTTGATGAATGGTGTTATAGAAATCGACTAATTTTAAACTAAGACAAGACTTTTTCTCTTGAATTGCGTAACTGCCACCGAAGAGAAAGGATGTGCGACAGCACTATTTTGGTGAACGGAAATGCGGTGCAATTCAAAAAGGTAACAAAATTTTTGGGTGTTAGAATTGACAGTAGCCTGTTATATATAGACCAGATTGATCACGTGTGCAAGAAATTAAATTCCGCGTTTTATGCAATTTTGATGCTTAAAGATTCCTTAAGGTCGGAACATCTGCTGAAAGTCTATTACGTGGCTGTCTATTCACATCTGAGTTACGGTATCGTTATTTGGGGGCCATCTTCGGACTGCCATAAAATATTTGTGCTACAGAAACGAATTCTGCGATTAATATACAATCTACCTTATGGGCACTCTTGTCGTGACATTTTAACGAAAAATAACATTATGACGTTAACATCAGTTTATTTGTTCCATCTGTTAACTTACATTCATAAAAACAAGAGAAAATTTGTTATCAACTTGGATTTTCATGGGTACAACACTCGTGAAAAAGATACATTTCATCTGAATAAATGTCACCATTCTTTTTTAAGAAGTCGCCATATTATGCGGGTTGCTTTTTGTACAACCAGCTGCCTTGTTCTCTGAAGGGCACAAATTGTACAAAAAGATTTAGAAAGCAACTGTAGGTTGCTTTAATTACTAATAGTTTTTATAGCTTGAGTGAATTTTGTGAAGCTGCACTGTTAACGTATTTTTGTTGTGATGTGAAGCTCGTTAGATTTTACATTTTTGGGCACGTACCTTTGATAAGTTGTGATACGTTTTTTATCTTTTTTATCTTGTTAATTTTTTGACTTGTCCGATTTACAACAATTGTAACTAAAGGACCAAATAAATATTATTATTATTATTATTATCATACACTAATGAGGTTATTTGAAATGTCTGAAGCCTATCCCGTTTATTTCCAAAATACGGTCATTAATTGTAAAATTTGATTGTATTTATCAAAGGCTTTTTTTTATTCTCTTTTAGTGAATTTTCGTAGAAAAAATTCACTAATGGGGAGATCCCGACTTTTGAATTTTGAAAAAATTTTTGCAAATGAGTGCGAACTAGGACCCCTAGAACCCATATCCGGGGTTAGTTTCAATTTTTATATGTTTATATTATATATATATATATATATATATATATATATATATATATATATATATATATATATATATATATATATATATATATATATATATATATATATATATATATATATATATATATATATATATATATATATATATATATATGTATATGTATCACACCGATAACTCAAAAAATAATGGGCCGATTTTGATAAAATTTGGCATGAACGTTTCTTTTGTAAATAGTTAGTCAGGAAAATCGGACGAGGTTTTCCGGGAAAATTTTGAGTTTTCATTCGAAAAAAAATCTTATCTCAAAAAGTATTAAGAGGATTTTAATAAAATTTGGCATGCACCTTCCTTTTATAAATGGCCTTGATAAAATCGGACGAGGCTTTCCGACAAAATTTTGAGTTTTCATTCAAAAAAAATTTTTATCTCAAGAATAATGGGCCTATTTTGATAAAATTTGGCATGTACCTTCCTTTTGTAAATGTCTTTGATAAGTTCGTTAATCAGAAAAATCGGACGAGGTTTTCCGAAAAATTTTGAGTTTTCATTTGAAAAAAAATTTTATCTTAAAAAATAAAAACTCTATGATAACCAAATTTGGTAAGTACGTTTACGATATAAAAAGTAAACTATGCACCAAAATTTAGATTTCTATGTTACAAGAAAAAAAAGTTATAATAAAATATTTTGTGCCAGATCATTTTTATGAAAATTCACTACCATAACGCACTTGCTGCGTCTTCGACTTTTTAGTTTGTGGAAACGTATGTTAACAATTACCCCAAGATTTCGTTTACATTTAACACTCTTCATTTTTCACTGGGGTAAATGTAAACGCACTCTTCTCAAAAAAACTTAATTACAAATATTAATGTTATTATGAATGATTGTATAAAATAGGATGTTATTATTACTAGAATTATATCTTAAGAACGTTGTCTTATCTCAAAGTAATTCACCTTTACCAAGCCGACAAAACTGACCTTGCTGACAAACATAATGGCGCTAAATGACTTGCAGACACATATTGACCCTACTACCAACCCAACTCTTAGCGCCAACCCATAATTATAATGTTACTGGATTTTAAGAATTCATTGTTTACAATTACCTCGGTTTTACAATTACCCCACCTGACCCCATATCGAGATGTGTGTGTGTGTGACAAAACAGCTTTGGTATGGCTTCAGACGAATCTATTAGCCACAGGTAAATATCGAGATATAAAAGGTGAAACTAGACGACCTGAGTACGCCCGTTTGAAGAGAATAATTCTATAAACCCTAAAAGAGCTTAGATAATTAAAAGCTTCTGACGTAGACAAAGTAAGAGCAGACCTTTAAAAAATGGGTAACAAAAATGCAAGAAAAGGAGAGGAGGTTAATTAGGGATAATGGTTTATAACTAGGATAATTTTGACATGGTAACAATGTAATTGGCAATAAAAAATTTAATAAATAATTAAACGAATAAACAACATTTTTAAACTAACTTAACTGAATAAAATTTAAAAACATATCTGTACATAATTAAATTAAAAATCTCGCGTCTTTACATTTTAAGAATCTAATAAAAAATCTCTCGTAATCTCTACATAATTAAAATCAAAAGTCAGAAAGCTCTGAATGTATACAAACACTGGTATATATAACTTTGCTTGGTCCATATTCTCAACAACGCGCCATCAGCAATAGTCAGCATTCTTTAATATCGCATACTGCAGTTGCACCATGTTTAATAATTGCATAAACATGTAACAAGAGCAATTCCAGGTCAATAATTATAATTTCTATACGACATACTTAATTATAAACGATATTATTTGGATTTATAATACCAAATTTTTCTGGGCCATTTCTACCCTTATCTAGGGACAAAGCATGTAAGGCTAGATTCATTTTCACAACAATTAGAACCGTAGACCGGTTTCGCTCTCATTATAACTCGTCAGTGGGGCATACTAATGGCAGCGATAATACACCTATAAAGTAATACGGCTAAAGTAGCCAGCCTTTTAACCCTAAATGAGTGGTGAGCGTGTCGCCACCTAGCTTCGGAATCAAGTAGTATGTTGTCACGCCAGCTCCGAATAACATACAGTTTTAAAAAATAGGGACTCTATACAACCAACCAACAATTTAACAAATTGTCAGCCGACAATGACCTGACCTGACCTGACCTGACTTGACCTGACCTGACCTGACCTGACCTGACCTGACCTGACCTGACCTGACCCCTTTCTACCCCAATATAGGGACAAAGTATGTAAGGCTAGATGCATTCTCACAACAATTAGAACCGTAGACCGGTTTCGCTCTCATTAGAGCTCGTCAGTACGGCATACTAATTGCAGCGAAAATACACCTATAAAGTAATACGGCTAAAGTAGCCAGCCTTTCAACACTAAGTGACTGGTGAGCGTGTCGCCACCTAGTTGCGGAACCAAGTAGTATGTTGTCACGCCAGCTCCAAATAACACACCGTTTTAAAAAATAGGGACTCTATACAACCAACCAACAATTTAACAAATTGTCAGCCCTGGCCCATTTCTACCCTAATATAGGGACAAAGCATGTAAGGCTCGATGCATTCTCACAACAATTAGAACCGTTGACCAGTTTCGCTCTCATTAGAGCGCGTCAGTACGGCATACTAATTGCAGCGAAAATACACCTCTAAAGTAATACGGCTAAAGTAGCCAGCGTGTCAACACTAAGTGAGTGCTGAGCGTGTCGCCACCTAGTTGCGGTTGTATACAGTCTCAATTTTTAACACTTTGTGTTATTTGGAGCTGGCGTGACAACATACTACTTGGATTCGCAACTAGGTGGCGACACGCTCACCAATCAGTGTTGAAAGGCTGGCTATGATAGCCGTATTACTTTATAGCTGTATTTTCGCTGCAATTAGTATGCCGTACTGACGCGCTCTAATGAGAGCGAAACCGGTCTACGGTTCTAATTGTTGTGAGAATGCATCTAGCCTTACATTTCAAAACTATTTGGATAAAAACTCACTTACAAACTCACACTACACACAGCAAACTTAGATATCTTTTATACTCGGTGAATTACACTAAATTTTACCCAGAGTTTCTGTTTTTAGGTTCATAAAAAAATTACACATAAATCAGTTGTGGGGGAAAACACACAACAGGCGTTAAAACGCTAACTTACCTGCGGTAATAAGTATAAGCTACGAAAAAGATTTCAGCAATGCCGCTCGTACATTTTTCTTTTGTTTATTTTAAAATATAAACTACGTCGTAGCACATCGTAGGATGTTTATTATTATTAATTTAATATAGCTTCATCAGTTGTGGTGAGAGGAAAAAACGACAATGAGTGCAACAATTTGGTGGTTTGCCAGTAAACTGCGTATGGCAATTGTTTACTCAGCAAACAATTCAGCACATAATTCACATAGCTAAAGATCCCAAGGATCAGTTCAAAAGTTCATAAATATTTACATTTGTCTATTAACAAATACAGAAAATTTAATGCGTGCAGCCACAGCTGAAAAATATACAAATATACTATCACAGCCATTGTTAGTTTCGCATCTAAACAACGAAATATGTTTCATCTGTTATAAATATATAAGGTGTAGAATACATTATGACCCAAGTTTATAGTTCAATTAGCAGTATGTTTTTATTTTCGTAAAAGAAGCTGGTAAATTCCCAAGTGTTTTGGTAATATAAAGTGTCCATAAAATTAACCAATAAACTGGGACGCTATATTCAAAAGGTGATTTTATGTTGATTTAACCTAAATCATCTTCATCCAGAAATCATTCCTAACTGAGCTAAAGCCCTTTGAAAATGGTGCCTTGTTGTGAATTTTTCGTGTTACTTTGCATAAGCTTCCCTCCTATTGACCGCTAAAGAAGTATCTTTATGACTTTCAAAAACCGTATTTAAGTTATTAGCGAATTTTCATTAAGAAAAAAAGTTTTAATAAACAAATGAATAACTCTGAAACGGTTGGGCCTAGACCCATCATGTTGGGTATTAGTTTGCTTGTCGCGATACCATTTTTTTAAATGATATAAAATACAGGATGTTCTATTTAAAAAAAGGTGAGTTTGGTCTGCCACGAAGAACATGAACACTCTGTGTAAATTAGAATATTTTTGAATTACGCAGCTGATTGATGGGAATAACTTTCAGTTGAAACTTTTTTGATAAAACTGAGTTTAATATGGAAAACTGGGCTTTTTCCGCGAAGTGGACCACCCTATATGTATATATATATATATATATATATATATATATATATATATATATATATATATATATATATATATATATATATATATATATATATATATATATAGGGTGGCGCATTGAAAACGAAACAGACCGATTTGCGTCCAGAGAAATTTATTTTGTAAGAAACGCTGAAAGACGTCAATTTTAATATTAAGGGAGATATGTTTTGTCATAAAACTCAACTTTGTCACATCAACCCTTTAAGGGTGGTGATAACAACTCTTATATTTTAAATTGGGAACATGGGTCGACTGTTACATCATTTGAAAGCTCTTTCTTTTATGAATTCAGCACACTAACTTTTTTGGAAGTTTTGTCAACTCGTTTAAAAATTATTCACAGTTGGATTTGCAAGAACGTATTTCATTCATTGTGATAAGAAATGCACTAATTTGTCAATTTTTCGTTAAAAAAACTAAAAAACAAAACCAAACGGTCAAAAATGTTTATTCAGTTAAGTAAGTGTTCAAATTGTCAACCAACAGCTTTCATACAAAAGTACAAATTTTGCTCAAAACGAGCTCTGACATTCTGGAGCATTTGAGGAGTTATTAGACGGCATTCTTCAACAATCCGTCGTCGTAATTCTTCCAGAGACTTCAGTTCTGTTGCGAAAATTCCACTCTTTAAATGGCCCCCATAGACAGAAGTCTAAACGAGTTCAATCCGGTGATCTAGGGGGCCACTCAGTAGAACCTCAACGTCCAATCCATTGCTCTGGAAACGCTCTGTTTAAAAACGCCCTAGCACGTTGTGAAAAATACGGAGGAGCTCCATTTTGTTGAAACACTGATTGATTTTCTTGATAACGATAATCACTTGTAACAATGTCAATTAGTAGAGGGTTAACGATATCTTCTAGTAACTCCAAATACGTTTCGACACTCAAATTGCCATTAAGAAAAATTGGTCCGATTAAACGGTCTCCAAAAATGCCAGTACAGACATTTAATTTCTGTGGAGTTTAAGTGTGGACTTCGTGAAAATTTGTTTAAATAGAACACCCTGTATTTTATATCATTTTTTAAAAGATGGTATAGCTGAAAGCAAACTGAGAACCCACATGATGGGTGTAGGCCCAACTGTTTCAGAGTTATTCATTTGTTTATTAAAAATATTGGTCTTGTTTGGTAAGTAAATACTTTGATTCTGTACAATGTTTGGGCAGCATATTCACTGGAGTTAAGAAAATGACTATGAGAAAATGCGACATGGTAATTCTTAATCTAACCTGCCTATACAGGGTGTTAAATTTCGCAAAATTTAAATTTTCTCGAATGGAACGGCCTGTATATTAGGACGTTATTAGATGAGCATTTTCATAGCCTTTTCAGCAATACCACGTTTGATGACATTCTTTTTAACGGTTTCAAAGATATAAAGCATTAATTACAAAATTTATAATTTTCCAATATTTATGAAACTTATCTCAAAATCGAAGGGCCGCTTGGACCACATTGGACACTTGGCATTGAAAAAATTAACTAACTTATTAATAGGTAGCTTTCTTAGTTACCCGCTTGTTTCTTGATATTAGCAAGTTTTTTACTGAAGTACTTATGTCAATGCTGCACGTGTTTGCTGAAAGTGATGAAAATTTTGTCTTAGCAAACAGAATCTATAAGCAGAAATACCCTAATCGACAACAAACTCAGTTGAAAGCATTTAGATTGGTGAAAGCTCGTTTTGATGCATACGGCAGTGTACAGTATCGGGCTCCCGCAACAAAACAAAACTGTTATAAATGAAGGTACGTCAGTAAACATAATAGCCTCAGTCCTGGAAAATCCACATGTCAGACAGCGACAATTAGCTTCGAATTTAAATATCAGTAAAACTTCTGTCCAAATATGTTTTAAAGAAAACAAATATCACCCATGCCATGCTAGAAAAGTTAAAGAGCTGTCTGCAAGCGATAAGCAGCAAAGATTGAATTTTTGTATTTGGGCTCTGCAGAAGGACAACCAGGAACCAGGATTTCTTGCAAAAGTGCTATTTACAGATGAAGATAATGTTTCAAACTCTGGAGGAATTAGCGTGCACAATTTGCATTATTATGCTGATATAAATCCACATTTTTCGTGGCCAGTGGATCGAGAGCATAGGTGGTCCATAAATGCGTGGGCTGTAATTTTGGGTCCGTATTTAATCGGACTGTATTTTTCCGATGGGACCCTCACTTGTGAGCGTTATCTAAATTTCTTGAATAATGATCTACCCGAGGTGTTAGAAGAAATTCCTCTACAACTCCGGTGTGAAATGTGGTATCAACACGATGGAGCGCCTCCACATTCAACAGGATCTGTTAGAGCATTTTTAAACCATAATTTTTAATAACGATGGATACACTTGGCCAGCAATCTCTCTGATTTTTCCAAAATAGATTTCTTTTTGTGGAGTGACATTAAAGGTAAGGTGTATGCGACTCCACCAATAACCAAGAAGGACATGCGCGCAAGGCTTTCAGGGGCTTTCAGTTCTGTACGCGAAGCAATATTGTTGAAGGTGCAAAACAATTAAAGACAGAGATTACAAATTTGTATCGATAATGACGGCTCCCAACTTGAACATTTGCTGCGTTGAATCTTTGTTGTTTATTGTGTGAATTTCGATTTAGTGTTGTTCTTGTTGATTTAAACCTTGTTGATATATATGCATTAAATGTTTTGGTCTTTTACATCACACACACTTTAGTTTTTTTACGCATTATGAATTAAGGGTATCACGTAAACTATTTGAAAATGATATAAAAGACAGGGTGTTGCATATTAACGTGAAGTATTTACTTGAATTTATATAACAATGGCTAATTCCGTAATTGATCCTTAATATCTTTGAAACCATTGAAAATAATGTCATCAAACGTGATATTGCTGAAAAGGCCATGAAAATGCGCATCTAATAACGTTCTAACATATAGAGCGTTGTATTTGAAATTTTTTAGAAAATTTAAGTTTTGCGAAATTTAACACTCCGTATAGTTAGGTTACATTAAGAATTATCATGACGCATTTTGTTATAGTGAGGAGTGTATAAAATTAACTTTATTGAATATGCAGCCAAAACATTGTGCAGAATCCAAGTATTTATTCACCAAACTAGACCAATATTTTTAATAAACAAATGAATAACTCTGAAACGGTTGGGCCTAGACCCATCATGTGGGGTATTAATTTGCTTGTCGCGATACCATTTTTTTTAAATGACATAAAATACAGGATGTTCTATTTAAAAAAAGGTAAGTTTGGTCTGCCACGGAGAAAATGAACATCCTGTGTAAATTAGAATATTTTTGAATTACGCACCTGATTGATAGGCACAACTTTTAGTTGAAACTTTTTTGATAAAACTGAGTTTAATATGGAAAACTGGGCTTTTTCCGCGAAGTGGATCAGCCTGTATATATACAGGGTGTTTCTAAATTGATGCGAAAAATTTTACAGGGTGATTCTTTGGCGAAAAATAAGGGGTGTCTTTCTTATAAAGTTTTTCTTGAAACCCCTTCTCCTCCAAGTTACAGCCCTTTGAAATTTTGGCAAAAAAAAAGTTTTCATTAAATTTCACCATTATGGAATAATTTTAAAAAACGAAATTTTGCAGATGCATAAGGCTAACAAAATGACAGTTGTAAAAGGATTTTATAACCCTATAATGTTATCACAAGAGGGTGAAGAAACCAACCCTTACATTATTTTTTATCAGTACTTTTTATTGTGTGTACTGTTTTCTATTAAAAAAAAAACAGATTAAAAAGAAGGTTTCATTTAGCAACTTTTTTATGTCTTGACATTTTCTTATAAAATTGTTAGTTTCATCACAAAAAAATAAAATATTACTCAGATCGATGTCACATGTATTTACAGAGTGGTTGTTATTTGGTGAAAAAAGAAGTACGTGGTAGGCTGTCAAATAACGTCATAATTACACTAATATGTTAATATGTATTGTTCTGGCTTTTACTAATTTCCAAAAATTCATAATAAGAAACAACAACTAGGTATTGTACTACTATTTAATAATTAATAATTAACGAACTAAGAAACGAAAACAAATATTAACAAAATGTCAGTACGTATCATCATAATAAATATTGAAAATGCCCCCTTCGGAGAGAACGCATGACTCTAGTCTGTTTCGCGTTGAACTTCGTATTCTATGAAAAATACCGGGTGTCTTTCTTATAATATCACATGATGCGATAATACGATTTCTGAGGTCATCGATGCTTGCAACAAGACTTGAATAAACCAAGGTTTTCAGAAAAGCCCACAGGCAAAAATCCAACGTATTCAATTCAGGAGATCGGGCAGGCCAATTCTGTGGGCCTGACCTATTCAACGATTTGGGTAAACTTCGTTCAAGTAGTTACGAGCGTTGATACTAAAATGAGCCGGAGCCCCGTCGTGCATGTACCACATTTGTTGTCTAATTTGTAAAGGAATATTTTCAAGAAGTAGGGGCAACTCTTCTTCGAGTAGATGACAGTACACTTCTCCATTTAAGTCTTATCGGAGGAAAATATGGTCCAATAAGTCATCACCAATGACAGCAAGCCATACATTTAATGAAAACTGGTGTTGAAAATGAGATTCCGTAATTTCGTGTGGGTTTTCTTCAGACCATATGTGGTTATTATGAAAATTTCTAATAGATTCTCGTGAAAAGTTGGCCTTATCAGTAAATAAAATACGAGATAAGAACTGTGGAACTTGCGTGATCATTTGAAGCATCCATTGACAAAAGTTTAAACGAGGTAAAAAATCACGAGGTAAGAGCGCTTGAACTCGTTGGATATGGTAGGGATACAATAGTTGTTCTTTTAAAATTATAAATACCGTGGAATAGCTGACTTTTAAGACTTGAGCGATTCTTCATGTACTTGTACCAGGAGATTCTTCAATTAAATTGAGGACAGCCTCTTCAAGTGCTACAGTTTTTACTTCTCTAGAACGCCCGCAATCGGCGGCACTTCTTGAAAATTTTCTTTCTTCTTGCAGACGTTGATGAATGCGTGCGAATATGCTGTGATGTGGTACAGTTCTATTTGGATATAACTCAGTGTAGAAGCGCTGTGCTCTTAATCCATTGCCATAAGCACGGCCATATTCAAAATGCATATCTGCCATTTCGGAATTGGTATAATTTACCATTTTATTCACTTATTTGTTCTAAGTGTTTAATAAATTCTCGATAGATTGACAGCAACCAGAACAATTAATATTAGTGTAATTACGACGTTATTTTACAGCCTACCACGTACTTGATTTTTCAGCAAATAACAACCACTGTAAATTCATGTGACATCGATCTGAGTAATATTTTATTTTTTTGTGATGAAACTAACAATCTTATGAGAAAATGTCAGGATATAAAAAAGTTTCTAAATGATCCTTCTTTCTAAATAATTTTTTTAAATAGAAAACGGTACACACAATGAAAAGTACTGACAAAAAATAATGTAAGGGTAGGTTTTTTCACCCCCTTGTTATAACATTATAGGGTTATAAAATCCTTTTAAAATTGTCATTTTGTTAGCCTTATGCATCTGCAAAATTTCGTTTTTTTAAATTATTCCATAACTGAGAAATGTAATGAAAACTTTTTTTTTTTGGTCAAAATTTCAAAGGGGTGTAACTTGGAGGAGAAGGGGTTTCAAGAAAAACTTTATAAAAAAGACCCCCCTTATTTTTTCCAAAGAATCACCCTGTAAAATTTTTCGCATCAATTTAGAAACATCCTGTATATATATATATATATATATATATATATATATATATATATATATATATATATATATATATATATATATATATATATATATGTGTGTGTGTGTGTGTGTGTGTGTGTGTGTGCATGTGTGTGTAGTGTCGTTTGTCTATATGTGTGTGTAAGCTCCCCACGTACAAGTTTAAGACTTCTGGGTGCGGAGTTTGTCTACTGTGGTGTTATTATTATTATTATTACTTCTGAATGTCAAAGAATCTGAGGTAGACATAATTACGCACACTTCAAAATAAAAGGTTGTTCCTTCCAGACAACTATTTATTTATTCCCGTAATTTTTTTGGTAGTCCAAGTGAGGTTGTTCTACTGTATTGTGTTATCATTTGTACCCCCCCCCCATTTTTTTATCTCACGTAAGAACAGTAAATACTCAGTAAGAAGTCTAATTTGTCACTTCCTGCCATGTTGCTATTGTAATATGTTATTGATTTTAATCTTAGAGGCTAGATAGTTCAGTGGTAAGAACGTGTGCGTCTGAAGCGAAGATTACTGAGTTCTATTCCCCCTTTTACTTTTTCAATACATACTGTAAAATTAACATCAACCGAAAGTTTTGGAATTGTATTTGAGCAACTGGAATGTCTGTACGTTCAGCCGTTCGGAGGGGCCGTAAAGCCGTCGGTCCCGTGACCATGCGTTGTTGGGCACGTTAAAGATCCCCTACCTCCTTACAGAAGAGCAGGGGTTCGGCAAAATTTCCAGGATAGTTATCTACTCTTTTTTGTGTAATCATCTAAAAACATTTAAGCAGCAGTTCGGTAAAATTTCCAGGATAGTGAGTGGTCCCTGGCGTCGGTGATTGGCCATAGTCGCGGTAATAGACCGACGTTAGAGATCAAAAACCTTGCTTCCTTTCAAAGTGAACTATAAACTTTTTAAATGCCTCCTCGTTGAGTGGATAGTCATTAAAGCTTTAAAATAAACAGTATAAAAGTATATTTCTCATTATCTACTTATTTTAAAATATCATCTGTCACAAGTTGTTGAATAAGAGATAGATGTGAGTATGCCATTAATTAACTGTCACAAGAAAAATAAAGCTGCTGTGAATATTATTTTCCTGTGGATGGAAAAGAATGAAATCATTGTATTAACATTTACCAGTAGAATAGGACAAGAAAATTAATTATTAGAATGCTTTCCGATCTGCAGCAAACTTGAAGTTTCATTATGGGTTATCACATCCGGCTAAATGAAGGATACTAAACACTCTCGGCTTCGATCTAATGGAACAAGCTAAATGTTTACCAATTATTATCCGATATTGCGACTCGCGGAATATAATCTGCAAGAGACGTAGGTCTTTGTTGGATTTGCAAATGGAATCAACAGTAAAATGGATGTATAATCTGTCGGGTACAACAGTGTCTACGCCTATATTAAATAAACATCTACTTGAACTTGATTAACAAGGGTTAATATTGAAAGAGTAAAATTAGCGCATGGCTTTTTTGCTCATATGATTATATATATATATATATATATATATATATATATATATATATATATATATATATATATATATATATATATATATATATATATATAGGTGGCGCATTGAAAACGAAACAGACTGATTTGCGTCCAGAGAATTTTTTTTTAAGAAACGCTGAAAGACGTCAATTTAATATTGAGGGGGACATGTTTTGACATAAAACTCAACTTTGTCACATCAACCCCTCAACGGTGGTGATAACAACTCTTATATTTTAAATAGGGAACATGGGTCGAGTGTTACATCATTTGAAAGCTCTTTCTTTTCTCAATTCAGCACACTAATTTTTTTGGAAGTTTTATGAACTCGTTTAAAAATTATTCACAGTTGAAGATGCAAAAACGCATTTCACTCATTCCGATAAGAAATGTGCTGATAGTCAATGTTTTGTTGGTTTGTAAACAAAAAATTGAATATCAGAACATTTCTTATCGGAATAAGAGAAATGCGGTTTATTATTTCAGTTTATCGGTCGGTTTGCTACTTGATAGTACTACCAAAAATTAATTTCACAATGGGGTATTATGTAGGAGAAAGTGTTGAAATAATTACTCTTTTTTTCAAAAACGATGACTGTGCCAACTGTACCGCAAATTTGTTTAATGAACGGCATCCGAACAGACATGTTAACAGAAAATACATTTTGGAGCTGGTTGCAAATTTTCCACAAAGTGGTTCAGTAGCCAACAAAAAACGGGATCCTGAACGTGAATTTCCGGTTAGAAATGAGACTACTGAGATTGAAGTTCTAGGACAAATTGCTACAGACCCAACTTTAAGCACGAGAAAATCGGCCGCTGTTTCAAACATCAAAAGAAGCGAATATTGAAACGTCATAAATTTTTGATCGGCGGCTGGAGTTTTGTGAAGTTATGACTGCACGAATAGCTGATAACGGGAACTTTCTGTTCAATATCTGTTTTTTCAGACAAGTGTACGTTTTTATTAAATTCTACAGTCAATCGTCATAATTGTCGTTATTGGGCAGATCAAAATCCAAGAAATTAGAATTTACGCAACAGAACCGGAGTCTCTGGAAGAATTACGACGACGCATTGTTGAAGAATGCCGTCTAATAACTCCACAAATGCTCCAGAATGTCAGAGCTCGTTTTGACCAAAATTTGTACTTTTGTATGGAAGCTGGTGGTCAACAATTTGAACACTTACTTAACTGAATAAACATTTTTGAACGTTTGGTTTCGTTTTTTAGTTTTTTTAACGACAAATTGACTAATCAGTGCATTTTTTATCACAATGAATGAAATACGTTCTTGCAACTCCAACTGTGAATAATTTTTAAACGAGTTGATAAAACTTCCAAAAAAATTAGTGTGCTGAATTCAGAAAAGAAAGACCTTTCAAATGATGTAGCACTCGACCCATGTTCTCTATTTAAAATATAAGCATTGTTATCACCACCCTTAAGGGTTTGATGTGACAAAGTTGAGTTTTATATCAAAACATGTCTCGCTCAATATTGAAATTGACGTGTTTCACCGTTTCTTGAAATGAAATATTCTCTGGACGCAAATCGGCCTGTTTCGTTTTCAATGCGCCACCCTGTATATATATATATATATATATATATATATATATATATATATATATATATATATATATATATATATATATATATATATATATATATATAGTATTAAGTTTTTGTGACGGTAATAGTGTTATTTACTTAAAAAATTGTGGGAAAGCCGTCAGTTGCAAAATAAAATTCTTTATTAAAAGCCGAGCTTTCGGAAAAGTTTATTCCATTCCCAAGGCTACAACATGGAAAGGAAAAAGTTTACAATTTACTTAGGAAAAATATAAAAGTTTAAAATACTTACATCTAACGTGAATTTTACTATAACTAACTATGAAAATACAAACATGAAAAAAACCGTTTTTTAAATTTGACTGAAGTCGAAAAGTGCCAAACTGACATATGAAGCTAACAATTGTCTATTTGAATTTGTTTTTTGTTTTTGTCTAGGAAATATAAATAGGGGTAGTGATTTCTAAAATTATTATCTTTCTTTAAGTTTATTAAATTGTCGTTAAAAGTAATTTCAAATTCTTCTAAACACAATGTGTTTAGAAGAATTTGAATTTTTTAGAGAGATCTGAGGCCTAGGGTTGAACACCCTGAGACCTCACAGACGATCTCCGGCGAGATTTGGGGAGTAGGCACATTGAGGCCCCGTAATCGAGCTACAGCAACCCAACCTACCTTTATCCACCTCTCTAAGGAGTAGGCAGATTGAGGCCTTAGAGTGTCCTTACATATTTCCTTTACCTACCTTTGTCCACCACTCTAAGGAGTAGGCAGATTGAGGCCTTAGAGTGTCCTTACATATTTCCTTTACCCACCTTTGTCCACCACTCTAAGGAGTACGCAGATTGAAGCCTTAGAGTGTCCTTACATATTTCCTTTACCCACCTTTGTCCACCACTCTAAGGAGTAGGCAGATTGAGGCCTTAGAGTGTCCTTTACCCACCTTTGTCCATCACTCTAAGGGGTAGGCAGATTGAGGCCTTAGAGTGTCCTTACATATTTCCTTTACCTCTTGAAAATGGCTCCAAAACAGGAGCCGAAACGTCGAGTTTCCATAAATTGTGGACGCGGTTTAACCCGAGAACCAAGCATGTCTCACATTAAAGACCGCGGAAATATTTCTGAACATATATATATATACATATATAAATATATATATATATATATATATATATATATATATATATATATATATATATATATATATATATATAATATGTGGACACTGGATTTTACATATCTCACTAAAGTTTTAAAATTCATGCAATGCTATTATCGTGTTTTTAAAATCGAACGAAAACAAAAAGCAGGAGTAACAAAACAGATTTGCTTGCGGCTTTACAACTTTTTTTCCTGGTATATAAACACGAAGGAAAGAATAGGTATTTTGTTTATACTTTATTTCCGATTATATTACTCATCTGTAAGTTTTCAAGTTCACGACTAAACCAGACTATTTTAATTTCCATAAACAAATTCGACGACGGATAAATGGCTGTTCCAGTTGATTACAATGACCGTAACAATGAAATAAATTCGTGGTAAAGTATTTTCAGCCAATAAATCGAATGCCAGTCAAACCTTCCGAAAGCAAATTTGTTTAAGTGAAAAGATGTGTTAAAACTAATTTTATCTATTGTCCGTTTTCTATGTAAATTATACATCTAAAATAACTTATAATTTTTGTGCATGTCAACAGTTTTAACTGTAATTTATAAAAAATAGGGGGGCAGTAAGTACGTTATGGTAGCGAATTTTTATTAAATGCTTCAAATTTGAATAACTCAATTTGTAAACCTAAAAAGAATTTTGGTACATGCTAAGGTTTTGACCGGTGCAACAAACAAACTAATTAAAATTACTTTGTTATTTTTTGACTAACTCTCCAGCGGTCTTAACAAAATGAAGATATGTTCTAAGTTTCGTTCAAATAATCAGTTTAGGAAAAGTATATAAACACCGAATTACTAAAATTTCTTGAAAAACACAGTCCACGACAGGCAGTATGGATTCCGTCAGCGCAGATCGACTGCCGACCTCCTTTCCTTTGTCACCCATTCTTGGAACAAGTCTATGGAACTACATGGCGAATCCCAGGTTGTCGCTCTAGACATATCCAAAGCATTCGACCAGGTCTGGCACGCAGCGCTGCTTAATAAACTACCAAAACTCTGTACGTGGACAGCAAATTTCCTCTCCAACCAGAGCATTTCTGTTGTCGTGGATGGCCATTCCTCTAAACTGTATCCAATTAATGCAGGAGTTCCTCAAGGTTCAGCTTTAGCCCCTACTTTGTTTCTTCTCCACATCAATGACCTCCTCTCTAGCACATCCAACCCAGTTCATAGTTACGCGGACGACAGCACCCTCCACTCAAAAATACAATATTCTTAGCCTGTCTCTTTAGCTAAATTAGATGAGGATCGCAGACTCATGGAGGGTTCTATCTCCGTGGATCTCCAAAAAATATTAGACTGGGGACGTAGAAATCTTGTACAATTCAACCCCACCAAATCACAGTCTTGCTTTCTTTCTCATAAGAGATACAACAGCCCTAGACCCATCACAATAAACAACCCAGTTATTCAAAGTAATGAGTCCTTTTCACTTGTTGGCATCTCTGTGGATCGAAATCTCAATTGGCACCAACATGTCACATCAATTGCAGAAGCGGCTGCTAAGAAATCAGGTTTCCTCTTCCGGGCTCGCAAATACTTTTCACCAGCTAATCTCTATACTTTATATACTTCACAAATAAGACCAAACCTCGAATACAGCTCCCACATCTGGGGTGCTGCTGCTGTTTCTACACTCGCTATCCTGGACTCCATTCAGAAGACAGCCATTGCACCCTTTTACTGTCCAGGTCACCAGACATAGAACATCTTGTTATGCCCGCTCTTTTGTCTCGAGGACTTCCAAGTTGTGGAATTCGTTGCCGGCACATGTTTTTCCTTCTCCCCCGAACCTCCAAACCTTCAAGTCCAGAATTAACACGTTGCCTCTGTCCTCCTTGTCGACACCTACGGTACGATAGTATTTAGGCTGTAAGCCCTCGTGGTATGTTGTTGGAATTTAAAAAGAAAAGTTTAGTATTTTACGAGTTATCGTTCGGATACACACACACACACACACACACACACACACACACACACACATACATGTGCTCGTATGTTTGCAGGGATACACGAAAACACACCAACTTGTGGGATCTTAATGTTTGAGATGAGTCGTGGATGTAGATGTATCTTTAGATGTGGATAATTCGCGCCAAAATACTATACACACGCTCGTTTAGAAAATATTTACAAATAAAGTGAGGTCCCCCAATTATGTTTAATGCACACGTTGTGTGAAGACCCCTTAAATATGGATTATGTTTGAAGTGTGTATAAGACCCCATAAACGATACGGTTTTTTTTCTACAAACATAACTGTGTTTCTGAATTACAATGGCAACAAAAAAACCAGTTTAAAAAAACTGTCTGGCTTGTGTGCGTGTAAGGACCGACAAATATAAGGGGAAGGGTTTGTTTATCAAATGCTGTGTGGAGGCATTGTATAGTTGATCACATTGACCTTGTGCAGTTATTCTGAAATATATTATAACATATATCTTTTAGTGAATGTTCCTACACTTTTGAATTTTAAAACAATTCGCGAACTAGTACCTCTAGAACCCATGTATGTGGTCAGTTACTATCTTGATATGTTTATATATATATATATATATATATATATATATATATATATATATATATATATATATTTCTGTGTGTGTGTATCACCCCGGTAACTCAAAAAATAATGGGCCACCAAATTGGGTATGTGGCTATAGGTTATAAAAAGTCTGGACGCAGCGAGTGCGTTATGGAAGTTAATTTCCATAAAATGTTTTTAATTCAAGCAGGCATCAATTTAGTTACCGGTATAACCTATATAGTAAAAACAATTTACCATATTTTACTAAAATGCCGTATTGTTTGAAAATGTACAAAAATTTTCAGTAAATAACTTTAACTTTAACTTTAAATACTTCTGAGAAAACTGGTTTCCTAGCATTTAATGAAAACACGCTACCAAAACACACTTACTGCGTCTCGATTTTTTTTACGAACATGCATCATATTTCTATTAAAAATGCAACAGTATAAGGAATGTTCGAAAAAAAAAATTGCAGTTATCACCAACGAATTATGGGCCCCGCTGTGATTTTCAAAATAATTTTATAAGATACAGCTCAAGACCTTATAATTAACGTATACAATTTTTCTCGTATCTTGCATAATAACAATTATATTGAGCTTTACCGTAGGAATGCGTCACCCTGTATATATGTAAACAGATAAAAACTGAAAGTAAACCCGGAATATTTTAGTAAAATAAAGGTCGATGAAGGCTAAAGTTGAAACTTAAGAGCACTCTTCTTGCAAAATTTTTTTTACGTAACCGGTATTTATTTCATGTTCTTTGCCTAAATGTTGCCAATTTTGACGTTTCAAATCGCGACCTGGGCGTTTTGAGGAAAACTCCTTTTTTTTTTCTTCAAATGCCTATAACTTTTTTGACTTTTAACTTACAGATGAAAATTTTGGTACTTCGTTCACTTTTTATAATACAGACATACGTACCATATTTGGTTGGCCCTACTTTCTTATATCACACTCCATTCCGGGAAAACCGGGCCGCATTTCCTGACTAAGCAACTTATTCATGCCACTTGCAAAAGGAAAATGCTTACAAAATTTGATCAAAATCGTCCCATTATTTTTTGAGTTGATATATATATATATATATATATATATATATATATATATATATATATATATATATATATATATATATATATATATATATATATACATATAAAAATCGAAACAGACCCCAGATATGTGTTCTAGGCGCCTAGCTTTCGCTCATTTGAAGCAATATGTTAATTTGAAGTATAATTGCATATTAGAAAATGCTTATAACTATCGACATATAATTATTTGCGTTTATACTAGTTTTTAGTGAATTCAGTTAAACACACGATATTTCATCAGTATACATACCTATATTATAGTTTATCTTTTTTCGATTTACGTCGGATTATTTCTGCGACTGTGGTAAATCACCGACGCCAGGGGACAGTTTATCTGCAGTGTCCTGGAACTTTGGCCGAAGTCTTCTTTCCGTAAGGAGGGTAGGGATCTTTAACGTGCCGAACATCAGATGGTACATCGGATTGACGGCTCTACGTCTCTTCGGAAGGGAGGAATGTGCAGGCATCAAATTTCAAACACAATGCCACAACCTCGGTTAATATTAATTTATAGTATGTACGGAGAAATAGAAATGTTTACCTACTGGACCACCAAGGATGCTTATATTATATTATGTAGTTGAAACTGGTAAACTAGTAAAAACTTTTTTTCTTTTTAGTAAATTTTATAATTTGGGAAAGGAAAAGTTTAACATTTTTTAAGTAAATAGTTTTGTTAATGACCGCAAAGGCAAATTTTAAAATCCTAATAAATATACAGGCTGATTCAAATTCGAGCCTCACCAGGGGGATGTCGCGTATTATGAAAGATCGACGATAGGTTTAGATGCTGCAAAGTTGCAACATTTCGTGCCCTTTAATATCTCGCAGGGAAAGCCAAGTTTTGCAACTGTCGTTAAAAAAATTGTCAAAAAACTGAAAAAATGCAATTTTCAATTTTCGCCTCTCATTTATTTAAACTTGTATAAAGAAACGAAAAACCCATTCTTAAGTCATTTCAATATATATATATATATATATATATATATATATATATATATATATATATATATATATATATATATATATATCTACTCTATATACACCCTATATATATATATATATATATATATATATATATATATATATATATATATATATATATATATATAGGGTGTATATAGAGTAGAAATACTTGTTAGTGTTTAAAGTTTACGCCAGTAAATCAGCTAAACGTACAGGGATTAAATTGGTCGAGTTCACTAGGCGCCAACAGTTGAATAGGTGTGTAAACGTATGCGTTCATCAGCCCCGCTGAGCTTTTGTTGGAACTTAACTGTTGTCAATTTGTCAAAACGGAATGACAGACACAAGTTACACAATAGTGCTTGGAGTCAACTGTACGTTCATCAGTCTCTAACTGCTGAAATGTCTCGATAGTCAGCAGATGGGCAATTAACTCAGATCTTGGCGCCTGGTAAACTCTATGTTTAGAAAATCTATATAAGTTCAAACCTGTAAGAATAAAGAATGTAGAAAAATTCACTATACAAATAAGCGCAAATACTTTGTTACGGTGATGTCACATATTTAGATAACACATGAAGAGTTTTAAAATCAAGATAGGTACCGAGACGAAATAAAACGTCATTAAACAAAAACTTAACAAAAATGTAGGTTCTATTCATCATGAGCACCATTTTAGATAAAATATGTTCTAATAGGCCTTTCGATTTATGTAATTTTGATTACAAAATTCCATTCTTTGCAATAAAGATAAAGATTAGAGCACGTCACTAAATATGTTTTGATTTAAATAAAACTTAAGCGAATAATAAATAAACTTAACTCACTACAAAATAATTAAATAATTCTGTAGACAGGTGACAGTGTTAAATAAATTTTAAGATAACTAACCTGTTGCATATCAGCTCTTTTTGTAAAACTTTGGGCCTTTTTAGCTGGTCGAAAAGCATCACAAACACTGTTTAGTCACCCACTAACACTAATAAAGTCGTAAAGAATAATTTGCACTTGTATATTTAAATTCCTAAACAACACACTACTTTATACGTAGAAGATACAGAGTATCCCACGACGAACTCCCGCGATCCATTTCTCGGAAAATAGCCTTTGGAAAATTTTGAAAATTAGGCAGTTTACTGAAGTCGATGGGGGCAACTCGGCTAAAGTATTCTTAAGATTGTGGCACTTCCGATTATGCACGGTGTTGATGTTAACTTGCTTATTTTAAATAGGATAATCTATATATTGTTACATTTTTAACTTCTCCGTGAAATTTTAGACACATTCTATGTATAATGTCCTATACCGGAGTCCAACCGTTTTTGACATATCTCAAATTTTATGTCAAGAATGACGTTTGCAGGCCTAAACATAACTATCAGTTTATCCTATATGAAAGCCTTTATCATTTAATATAGGTTGGTTTCCTTGTAGAAGCTGATTTACTTTATTATTTTGATAATAAATCAATACAGGAAAATCAAAAACTCATATTGAAAATTGAATTGAAAAAATCGTTGAAACTCTTTTTTCTCAAATAGAAATCCCCTGTTTTTATCATACTATCTTATTTGGCATTAAAAAGAGGGTTACTTTGTATATGGCTGGCTATGTCAAAAATTTGTGGTTTTAGAAATATTGGCAATTTAACATTTTATTATTGTAAAAATGTTATACGGCTTTCAAGTTTTGTTGTTAGTTGGCCATGACGGCTCAAAATAAAACTTTAGAGCACTACAGACACATCACTATTGGTTGTCATTTGACAAATACTTATTGCTAATAATCATGGCGGTGCGATTAAATTATACGCACTAGGATTATTTTTAAGGTGTAAATATTTAGGCGAAATGCAACAAAGTTCGATCAAGAACAGAAACCGAATAGTGTTAAACGAATAATGGAAAATTACAAAACTTTTGACATCGCCAAGACAAAAATCTATAGAAGAAAACCAATTTATCCTACTAAAAGAAAACAATACCTACACAGGGTAACAACTTATTTTAATAAATGTTCAAAATTTCCATTTTGAACTTCCAAACATTTTTTTCCTCTTCGAGTTAGTTCCTCATGGAAGGCCGCTCTAATTGAATTTGGAGATAAGCTTTCGAACGCGCCATTCACCCTTGCCATACAGTCCCCCATCGTTTTCACTGGATTGAAAAAACGATGTTTATTATCGTTCCCCAGGTAAAGTAATCCAACACAGTCAAATAAGGAGAACGAGAAGGCCAGAGAAAAGGCCAGTAGTTGGCAATTTACTTTTCATCAAATGTTCTTAGTAAACGAAACCGTTCTGTGGGGTAGGGCGCCATCGCGTTGTTAAAAAATTTGCTTGTGTTCCGCTAGAGGTAAATTGCTCAAATATTGATGATTCATCTCTTCCAGAATATTTAAATATGTATATCTTAAAAAAGTTAATACATAATTTAGAATGGGGAAATAATTTGCAATATATGGTTAATGACTTACCATTCAAGTTTTCTTAATAAATTATATTATATTATATTCTATCAGTTTTTACAGCACAAAAGACTAGCTAGCTATTTTGAAAATTCCGGGTTCTTACTGCATGACGATTTGAATTACTCCAAAAATAAGAATTTTGTGTGTTAAAAAGAACATTTTTTATAGATTTCGCTTCATCAGTCCTAATTATGCTGTCAAAAAAATCCAGAGTCGTCTTGTATCATCGTTCAAATGAATTTACAAAACTCTTTTCTGCGTATCCATTTCTCTCAGATGTTGAACCAAATATATTGAATAAGGGTGGAAGTTGTGCTTTAACGGAATTCTGTGTATCAAGCTCTTCGAAAGTCCTCTCTGCAGAGCTACTTGTCTTAAGGATGGTATTTCTTTTATGAATTTTTGCCTTCACGGTGCCAAAAGTTTTGTAAGTTTCTATTATTCGCCGAACACTCCTCCGCGACGGTTTTTGTTTATCTCGATATCAACAAATATTTGGCACGTTCTTGATAAAACGTGGTTATATTCACCATAATAATAAATAAATTTTAATAATCTTTGTGACTGTAATTCAGTCGCCCCGGCATAATTTTTATAAATAATTGTCAAATGACAACAAATATTGAGGTTTTTGTAGTTCTCGATAGTTTTTTTGAGAGGCGTCGCCGTCATGAGTATATAACGGGGTCAATTTGAATTTATATATATATATATATATATATATATATATATATATATATATATATATATATATATATATATATTATTATTATTATTGCGTTTATTCAATTAAATTATACAATATGCAATACACAATAAGTCTATGACTTGTGCTGTGTTTTTACAAAATTTAACCGGTTCATCCAAAAAATCATTGGCAATTGTGGACCAAGTTCACTATACTTCAAATTTTGACATTCTAAATGGAAAATATTTCTTACTTTAACTTCCTCCTCTCAATTGTTCTATTGTTACCTCCATTTACCAAAGTTCATGACATTGTTATACTTATTTTTCAACCACGGGTCAACCTTAATAGCCCATATTTTTTTCAAAAATAATAAACTATTCTATGCCGAATGACATCGCTTTGACAGTAATATATGTATGTATCATACCGATAACTCAAAAAGTAATGGGCCGATTTTGATCAAATTTGGTGAGTACCTTTATTTTGAAAGTGGGTTGGATAAGTTCGGTACCCAAGAAAATCGGCCCAGGTTTTGCTGGAAAATTGTGTTTTCTTTCTAAAAAAAATAATATCTCCGGAAATAACAGAGTAAGGGCAACGAAATTCGGTACGCGTGTTGGTAATATAAAGAGTGAACCATGTACCATAATTTCCATTTCTAAATTTAAAGAGATAAAAGTTATGGGCAGTTAAAAACAATTTGGAGTTTTCCTCAAAACATGTGTTCTGCGAACCCTTAAGTCATTGCCCTTCATTTTACTAAAATATTTACAGAAAATTCATTTCAAATAGACCCTTTCTCTGATGCTTTGGCCGTCGGTTTAGTTAAGTTGATGCTTTCGCTGTACGTTTAGTTAAGTTTATGGTTTAACGGTCTATAATTTTTGGCTAATTTTCGTAGAACAAATTCGTTAATGCATTTTTGCATTTTTTTATCGAAATATGATGCATATAACCGAAGTTGGAAGAGAGTGCAAGCATAGATGTCATATGGGGAGAAATGGAGGAAGCCTTGATAAGGGTCGCAGAAGGTGAACTAGGTCATAAGCGGAAAACACAGAAACACAGTTGGATGACAGCAGAAATCATGGCGCTTTTCGAAGAAAGGAGAAGATGCATAAGTCAAGGATATCCAGAGAGCTATAAACACATCCAAAGACTTATTAGGTGGAAAATAAGAGCGGCAAAGAATGACTGGTTAAAGAAGCAATGCGAGGATATAGAACAACTACAAGAGCTGCACGATGAATTTAACATACACAGAAGATAAAAGAGGTGTCCGGAGTTTACCGGAAGAGATACTTTTCTAATGTAGAAAACGAACATGGGGAAATTGCACAAGACGATCGGCAGCGAAGAGTTATTTGGGAGGAACATATTAACAACCTTTTCGACGATAATAGACCTGACATAGAGGTTGCGGAGGATGTAGACCTGTCTGGACCCCCTATCACCAAAGAAGAAATTGTAAGAACAATACATACGTCAAAGGCCAGAAAGGCAGTTGGCCCGAACTGCATACCTGTCAAACTACTAAAAATACTAGACGACAGGGGAATTTCCGTACTGCACAGAATATTTAACAAGATATATAACATGGGGGAGTTCCCTGCCAAGTGGATTACATCACATTTTATCCCCCTGCCAAAAAAGAGTAACGCAACGAAGTGCGAGGACCATAGGCTGATCAGTCTAGTAAGCCACACGTTAAATATATTCCTCAAGATTATTTACTACACAATTTCCATAAAATGCGAAAGAGAGGTAAGGTCCACACAATTTGGATTTAGAAGGGGACTAGGTACGTGAGAGGCTAAGAATTAGTAAAATGTTACGTGTGGTCAGTGTTACTATATGGTGTGGAGGGCTGGACGCTGAAGGTGAATACCATGAATAGACTTCAAACCTTTGAACTGTGGACATACAGACGTATACTAAAAGTCCCATGGACGGCCAGAAAAACAAACGAGGAGATCCTAAGAACGGTTGAAAGAGATCGTGAACTGTTGAACACCATCAAGCGCAGAAAACCACTATGGGCCACGTAATACGGAATGAAAGATACCAATTCCTACAATTAGTAATCGAAGGAAAGATCGAGGGGAAGAGAGGAGTCGGCAGGAAGAGGATGTCATGGCTCACAAACGTGAGAGAATGGACAGGAATAAAAACTGTAGGAGACCTATTCAGCTCCATCAGAAATAGGGAAGAATGGGCACATGTGATCGCGAATATCCATTAATGGATAAGCAATAGAAGAAGAAGAAGATGCATGTTTGTAAGAAAAAAATCTGGACGAAGTAAGTGCGTTTTGGTAGCGAACTTTAACGAAATCCTTTAAATTTCAATAACTCAATTTGCTATTAACCTAAGGTTTGTTAGCTAGGAAACCAACTTTAAGTTTATTTTCGGAAAATTTTTGAACATTTTTAAACAATAAGTAGTTTTGATAAAATATGGTAGATTGTTTCTACTGCATAGGCTATACCAGTAATCAGATTGATGCCTGCTCGCATTTGCTATTAAAAACATTTTAATGAAAATTCACTTCCATAACGCACGTGCTGCGTTTAGACTTTTTTAAATATAAAGTATAGTACTATTCTAGGAATAATTTTTGCTTTTGAAAAAAGCAGCAGCGTATTGTATTTTCGTTTCAAATAGTACGCCAAGGTCATATTTATGTGGGTGCGGCTGGTTAAATGTAAAAATGTTTTTTTCCTCCTCAAATATGTGTATATAGCCCTAATTTAGACACACCAAATTTCATAAAAATAGATAATCTAGATCTTTTTTTAAATAGCAAGATATGATTTTTTTGCACTCACTGAAAGCACATCTCCTTCTTAGCAACGGCACTATGAAAATGTAATCGGGATTAATAAGAAAAAATCGCAAAAAAAGGTTTCTTAAAAATTACCTTCGGTTGAATTTCATTAATCAATTTATTATCAAGTTACCAATTGAAAAATTGTGATAGTATTTGCAGCTGCCAATTTTAAGCATTGTTTTCTGTCAGTTATATGTAGTTTGTAATACTTTAGAGAGCTTCATATTGGAAAATAGAGAATTTATAGAAATGAATTATTATTATTATTATGGCAGAATTGAGCAAAAAGCTAAGAATTGATATATTAGTGATGTTGGGCTACGGTGACAGAAAGCTTTGTAAAGAAATCTGCATGTTTTTTCATGAGTCTGGCCACAAATTAATGAAGTGTATGTTTCCAGAACACTGAAAAAAATTAACGAAACTGGTATTGTCAATGATAAGCCAAGAATAGGAAGACCAAAAACGGCTGTAGCTGGTAATAACGCATTAGATATATTGTTGTCTTTTTATTAAACCCACCATGTGTCTACAAATTAAGTTACTACATTACACAGCCTTTCAGAAAAATCTGTGGTAACTTTGCTAAAATGGAAAAGAAAGAATTTCACCCATATAAAGTACAGCTAGTACAGGAACTTGTAGTTGGCGATTTTTAGAGGCGTGTTGAATTTTGTTATATTATGGCAAATTTAATGAGAAGCCGGACGTTAGTATAAATTATCGTTATTGGTCTCAGCCAAAGAGGTTGTATATGTTAGAGGGAACAAAGCCGAGTTTGCAGCCTGTCGATTTCCCACTCTTGTCACCGTCCAATCACAAACAAAATTTTGAATAACGCGCTAATGTGTTTTGTTTTGATTCGTTCCCCCAACCGCTCTTGAAGTTATTGTCAGCTGTCAACAAGTATTTGAAGTGTTTGTTGATTTGCGATTAGAGGTTATCTTGTGTGTTTTGCCGTTTTTTAGCAGTGTTTTAAGAGTGTAAAAGTTAAAAAATGCCAAGGTGTATTGTGAAGAACTGTATGTACAATAAAAGTGCCAATTATGAAAAGGATAAAGCAACTGTGCATTTATTTCGGTAAGTTGTTTACATGTCTTCTGTTTCCTTGTTTGGCGCCAAATGTTTATTGGTTTTCACAGGTCCGTATTTACACATTGTATTGCTTTTGTTAAATCTTTAGCATTTATTATTGTCAATTGTGTTTTTTTAAGAAATAAAATCTTAATGATGCATTATTTATTGAATATTTGTAATGAAATTAAGCATTTTGTTTGGCAATTATTATTTGAATTAGATGTATTTACCTATGTAGTTCCAGTAGAAGCAGAAAAAAAGTAGAATAGTTTCGTTTTATCTATTACTGCATCTTTCTAGAGGTTCAGTCACTGATAAAGTAGATAATTCGAGATATTATTTTCAGATTTCCCAAAGCTGGTGAAAGATACGAGGCTTGGAAACGAGCATTAAATTTAAGCGATGAAGATATTTTTATGAACTGAAATGTGTGCGATTTACATTTTACTGAGGAATCTTATGATTTAGAAAAATCACCTTTTGCAGTACACTTAAAAAAAAGTTCTATACCTGTATTGGTAAGTACTGAATCAAGGTTATTAATTTATGTAACTATTGATATATATATATATATATATATATATATATATATATATATATATATATATATATATATATATATATATATAATATATATATATATATATATATATATATATATATAATATATATATATATATATATATATATATATATATATATATATATATATATATATATATATATATATATATATATATATATATATATATATATAGCCAAACAGCGGTTTTTCAATAGCACTGCTATCAGTGATGGCTATTTTTAAATAACAGGGACTTTAAACAGCTACTGCGATTGTGGTTTAGCCATTTACAATGCTGCATGTGCGTATGCTTTTATTTTAAACACTTACAAGGTGTTAGTGTTAACCGCTTAATTGAAACCACAATATGATATTCAGATAGCTTTTAAATTATATTAATTTTAAAACTACTCAGATTTTTACTATTAATAGAAGTTCTATAAAATTAGCATATTACAAGAATATACGATGAGAGAAATCTACATATTATTTTTATTTTAATATAATGAAAAAGTTGGAAGGCATATATATGCTACAGTTCGGTGCTGCTTTAATTTTAGATTCAGCAGGTTTTTCCATGATATAATGACTTACAAGATATATGATATTGCGCATATGCCCCGTCCCCTCCTATGACATCACATGGTGAGTAACGTTATAGAAGGCCAACTACACACTTAACACAAAGTCATTCGCAATCAAAAAGTTTCTATATGTCAGTTTAATGTGGTTGAAGTTACATTCCACTTCGTCGCCTATATTGTCTTTTTCAGATAATATAGAACGCAGCACATAATTTAATCTTTTTCATTTTTATATTACATATATATATATATATATATATATATATATATATATATATATATATATATATGCACAAGTGAAGTATAATAATTAAGGGGAGCCCTGAATTAGCATTGGTGATACACAAACTTAAAAAGTAGAGAAGACGTTTGTAGACATTTACAGGGGGCGTTAACATTCATAAACTTGATTTGATCATCATGTCACATAATCATAGTATAGTATTCTGATCTTAAAAAATTACTTCCAACTGTATGGACTCAAATAGCAGTAAAATACCTAATTTGTTAAGGGGTTGTGATGAAACGTCAAACTCCACTGTACGACAGCATAGTATTATTGCATTGGACTCACCACATGACGCCATGCGCATGACGGTTCTAAAAATAGATAGTCTCATTATCATATCTCACGTTATTTGTATCATGAGTTTTTCGTTTTCTACC
The DNA here is from genome assembly GCA_964006375.1 of Tillus elongatus. Classification (NCBI taxonomy): domain Eukaryota; kingdom Metazoa; phylum Arthropoda; class Insecta; order Coleoptera; family Cleridae; genus Tillus; species Tillus elongatus. The sequence goes on from OZ023264.1 coordinate 30,702,145, forward strand.
TATAAGAAAAGGAGAAATGTTGTATTCTAATACTGGCGAGAAGGAAAGTATACAGATACTTCTACTCGCTCGCACAAACTGCGATTGCGTGTAGTATGAATACAGCAATTGCTGTTTGTCATGGAGTTTTTAGTATAAGGTGAATTTCATAGAAATAATTACTCTAATGATTTGTTTAAATCTCGGTTTTCACAATCGCTGTTGTTTTGTGTTTTAATAACAGCTGCTAACAGCAATCTTTTAATAGAAGCGATTAAATCACCGGTAGCTATATATCGCTCATCTCTAGTAACTATGCTACTAATTACATTCACGTAATATATTGTTATGATATTTATCGTAATTTAATTAGCCCTGCAAATTTACATTAATGGTATTCGTTTCAAATTTATTTATCCAGGTAACAAACAAGCCATCAACACAAGTCGTTTTTGGCGAGCAGCCAATGACTGATATAACTGCTATCAATGTGCCATTTGCAGCTGCCCCGTCAACTAGTACTTGGTCTGGTAGCAATGTACCTGTAATGGATTATTCTCGGCCATCAACAAGTGCTGGTTTTTATGAAGAGAAAACTGTTGTAGAGGTACCGCAAAGATCGTTTAGTAGTTTAGGATTTGCTGAAATGAAAACACCTTCAATGCCACCCACTTTGAAGGACATGGTGAGTTAGATTCAGTTTTTGCCGTTTATGAAATCAGTATAATTTTAAAAAACCTAATATGTTATTCCATCACATTTTATGTGGTGTTTAAGTTTGTATAGTCCATGATTAAATAAGTTAGAAACAACTGTTTTGCAATTTATCTCAACCACTATTAACCAAAATGTGTTGTTGGAAATTTTGTTTATATATTCATTTTACTTGAGAAAATAAATGGTTTATCATTGAACATTTTTTATAGGTTGTTACACCGCGCAAACGTAAACTGAAGAAGCAGTTATTCGATGCACGAAAAAAAATTAAACGGCTCAGCAGTAGTGTTCATCATTATAAGAAGAGAACAGCAACCCTTGCGAATATAATCAAACAACTAAAAGGTAAAGTAACCGACGAAACATTAGAAACATTAATGCAAATAGGACCTAATGAAGAATTTTTACAAAGACAATTAGGTCATAAACAGAAGTATGAAAATCAACTTAAAGCTTTTTCTCTTACGCTGCATTATTACTCTCCCAAAGCTTACAGTTTTGTCAGAAACACATTTAACTCGGCTCTTCCTCATCCAAAAACTATATCTAGATGGTATCAAAGCGTTAATGGGGAAGCTGGTTTTACGTCAGAGGTGTTCAACTTATTAAAGTCAAAATCAGAAAGCACAGATGGAAAACTTATATGTTCTTTAGTCATAGATGAGATGGCAATTCGCCAACATATAGAATGGGATGGGGTAAAATATTATGGGTTTGTAGATTTTGGTACAAATCTTGAGACCGATTGTAACCCTGTAGCCAAAGAAGCTCTTGTTTTTATGCTTGTTAGCATTTATCAATCATGGAAGCTTCCTCTTGGATATTTTTTAATCGACTCATTAAGGGGTACACAAAAACAAAATTTGGTATTACAGTGTTTAACGCTACTAAATGAGTCGGGCATATACGTGGTCTCAATAACTTTTGATGGGGCAACAAATAATCTAACGTTAGCAAAAGAACTTGGCTGCGATTTGAATTGGAGGAACATTAACTCAACGTTTGTTGATCCTAGTTCAGGTAGGAAAATTGCAGTCTTTTTTGATCCATGTCATATGATCAAACTGATAAGAAACACATTAGGCGATAAAAAATTAATAATTGATGAGAATGGGGAAAATATAAAGTGGGATTATTTAGTAAAATTAAATGAGTTACAGGATCAGGAGGGCGTTCATTTAGCAAATAAATTAAGAAAATCGCATATATTTTATACAAACCAAAAAATGAAGGTTAAATTAGCCACACAACTTTTTAGCCACTCAGTGGCACATTCTTTGGAATATTGCAATGAAGTTTTACATCTTGAGGAGTTCAAAGAATGTGAGGGAACTGTGAAATTTATCCGACTTATAAACAATTTATTTGACATTCTTAATTCTAGAAATTTAAACAATTCAGATTTTAAGAAAGCAATAAATGCAGAAAATTTTGAAAACATTAATGTATTTTTAAGAGAGCTATCACAATATTGTTATTATAGTTATTACTGTTATAGGTTTCTTCTATCTTTATGTTAAATATTGATATACATCACGTAGACATTTTAAAGGCGTCATACGTCATATTTGTTTTATTTTATTTTCACTTTTAAAGATTTTTTAAATTATAACATCATAAAATAGCAACAGATCTTTATTTGTAATTGTCATGATTTCGTATTAATTCAAATTTTTTCTGTCTGAGGATACTATCAAGCAGCAAAACCAGTAACAGAGACGTTGAAGAACATCTAGAATTCAGAAGGGCCACTTGCTCCAGTTAGCTTACGTGCTGGCTACGTCCTTCACCTACAAAAACGAAAACCAACAGTGAAGCCAGAGAAGTAGTCTCCAAGTCTGTATGAAGTATGGACCAGTTTCACGAAGTAAGGGCAACAGCAATCAATGAAATTAATCTCTATTTCTTTAAAAAAGACAAGGAATGTTAACATTAATTTGTAAACAGTACAATGTACTTTATGTTGTATTTTCTTCTGTTGAAATAAAAACTATTATTTATCCAACCTTTTGAATATAAAACTTTATCCAATATATTCATCCAACAATTTATCCAACCAATAACCCAAAAAATATTTCACTGATTTGGAGAAAATTTTGGAATTACGCTTATTTTGCTAATGGCTTGGATGAGTTCGTTCATCAGATCTTAACACATAGTTTTTCCTAACAAAAAATTAAATATATTTTTTTAAACGCAATAGCTTTCAAATTGTTTAAGTGATTGGAACGAAAATTTACAACTTAAAAGAACATACAGAGATGTGGTTGTGTACCAATTTTCAAGTCTTTTGATCAAAGAAAAATAAAGTTATTCGAAATTTATAATAAAATAATCCTCGACATCACATCAAATTCTGTAACGCAATATCTACAATGTTGGACAAAGGCAGAGCACTACAGTTACCTGTACTGTTATGCTATTTAAATAAATTGTAGATACAATCTAAATAATGGAAGTCACTACCATTGCCAGATGTCAAGATGTTGCTGACCGGGGTTGCCCGATCTTCAGAAATTTCATGTAGTTAAACCTTTCATGTATAAACATATGAAATTTTTACAACTTCTGATAATAAAGAAAACATTTTATAAAATTTAATTTTATCAGTCAGTTAAAAAATACTGTATTTAATACCTGCAAATTTCGAATTACCCATTTCTCATGATTTTTAACTTAGGTATCCCTCCGATCATAATTTAATCTATCCGACAACTTTGTTAGACTGCGTCTGTGCTGAAGCTCACGTGTCATTTGTCATTGTGTGGTAGTGTTATTTATTGACAATATCAAATTGGAAATTTAGGACAGTAGAAACAGACACCATAAACAAAGAAGAAATTGGAAATTTAGCCTCTAGTGTAGGTTTTTGACATGATACCATTACTAGAGAGATATGATAATGCGGCAGCATAATAATATTATGCTAATGCTGTGGTACAGTCAGTTTGGCGTTTCATCACATCTCGTAACACACCAGCTGTTGTGTGCATACAGTTAGATGTAATTTTTTATTATCAGAATACTACTGTAACATGATGAAATCAAGTTTATAACTGTTAACATACTGTAAATAATTTCTCCACTTTTCAAGTTTGTGTTGCTGCAATGTTAATTAAGGGTTCCCTTAATTATACGCATATTGTGCTTACAAATGTAATATAAAAATAAAAAAGAAATGAAAATGCAAGTGAACCTATTTAATTTAGCTCTGTATTCTACATTATCTGAAAAAGACATTATAGGCGACGAAGTAGAATGTAATTTCGGTAAATTTGCAGTTGACTGCATGAGGGTTTTAGATATTTTTTTCCAGCAACATGCTTAGAACCTTCCTCGGCCACAAGACAAATTTTCTGGCAAACAACCCCCAAGAAAATTAAGGGACTTTGAAAACATGCGTTTTTCACATTTTACAGCAATACCTCCTTTAAACCCTGTCTACCCCATATTCGCCCAGGTCCAGCAACCTTCTTGGGGGTTGCTCACAAGAAATTTTTCTTGTGCTTTATGCTTTGAAGGTAGCATGCACAAGGGGAAGGAGAACCCCCCGAATTTTTGGGTGAGGAGCAGAAACACTCTTCCTCCTGGGGGATCTTCTCCTGCATGCATACAATCACCCTCAATGCATCAACCAAAGGATTTTTTTTTCCAGCTTTCTAGTGTATTTTTCTAGGGTATATTTCCTGTTTATCAATTGCTTTGTTTGAGTTTTGTATCCAAATTACTCTATAAATATATGTCATAGATCATGTTTTTGCTTGTCCTTCTTTACCTTGTTTTACTGTTCCTAATTTAATTAATTAATTTTCATAACTTTTAATATAAGGCTAAATCTTACAGCTTATATAAATATATTATTTAATATTGTTATGAAAATTCACTATCATAACGCACTTGCTGCGTTCCGAACCTTTTTAGGTTACCTATTTATACAAAAGCTTAAGAAATTCATGAATAAGCATTACATTTCAATGATTGATTAATTTCAGTTTTATTTCTAACCAAACTAAAAATTCCTAAATACGTCCCTGACGTTTCTCCCACTTAAGTCACCGAACTCCGCCCAGTTAGGAAAAGTGTACAGGCTTCTTGTATTGCAAAACTGCACCATTGTTACCTCTATCCCTTACAACCTCTTTGGTCTCAGCAGAATCCACATTGGATGCTGGAGGCTCAAACCCAACGACCACAAAAAAATTATGTATGGACGGGTATACTAGACAGTAGTAATATTGGGCGGTTATTTATTGAGGGAAATCTAACATCTGAAAAGTATTAATTTTTTTTAAGAGAAGAAATTATACCACAGTGGTTGCAGTGAGCCCAGTCAATGAAGTTTGGTTTGATAAATATGGAGCTCACAATCATTTTGGCAGACGGGTGCGGCAAAATTGGATGAAGTTTTTAGAGAAAATTGAATCAGGCGCTGTGATGCACTTAAATGAACTGCTCGCCCTCTTGACTTGACGCCATGTGGTTGTTTTCTTAGGGTCACTTGAGGAATGTTCTCTACAGAGACAGACCATTAAATCTGGAAGACCTGAAAGCTATAATTGTTGGCCAAACAAGATGAATTGTGTATTCCAGGTTAATTAGTTTAATAAATTTCTTTGAAACGCGCGTTCAATTATGTATTGATAATGGACAGCATTTTGAACATTGATAAGTTGACAAATATTATTGCTGTTTTATTTTAGTTTTGTTTTGTCAGTCTCTTTCAGAATTAAAGTTAATAATTAAAGCTAGTTTGCCTATCATCTGCAGTGAGTGATTTTACAGCATTTGTTATGTTGCTTATGCGTACAGGGTTGGTTTTAAGCGTGCTTCTGTTAAAAAAAACATTTTTGCGATCATCTGCATAATTACATTAGTTTTTTCTCCATTTTTTTCTAATTGAACCTAATTACATTTTTATAGTGGCGTATCAAGAACTAGACGCTATTTCCGAAATCGCGAAAAAATCATATCTCGCTATTTAAAAAGAAAGTTTTAGTTGCCATAGCAACGAAATTGTTTACGCTATGATAAATTGAAGATCGTCACTTTGTAGCAAAAAATATGTCGAAAAGCTTTTAAGTTTTTTTTTTTTGAATAAGGAATATTTCTGTAAATACAAATCCATCCTATACTAACCCTATAAGTATATATATATATATATATATATATATATATATATATATATATATATATATATATATATATATATATATATACATACATAAATATGTATATGTAAAATAATATATAAACTAATGTTTCCATCCCAAATATGAGTTCTGTTTCGTTTGAAGAATAGAGTAAATGTTTTCTATGAAATTTCCCTAATAAATAAATTTAACAATATCTCAATATTCTTTGAAATATAACATTCTACATAAAACCCACCGCTATCTGCTTTAGGGCCCAAGGAAAAATGATGTACCGTTATTCCCCGTCAACAACCCTTGCAGACGAAGCAGTAAAAAATAACAACAAAGACGCTATTTATAAAACCAGGGACAAGTCACTTGAAAACAGATCATTTACTACCTGCACGAGGTAAAAAAAATTATATTTATCAGGACCAAAGAGGTTGTATATGTTAGAGGGAACAAAGCCGAGTTTGCAGCCTGTCGATTTCCCACTCCTGTCACCGTCCAATCACAAACAAAATTTTGAATAACGCGCTAATGTGTTTTGTTTTGATTCGTTCCCCCAACCGCTCTTGAAGTTATTGTCAGCTGTCAACAAGTATTTGAAGTGTTTGTTGATTTGCGATTAGAGGTTATCTTGTGTGTTTTGCCGTTTTTTAGCAGTGTTTTAAGAGTGTAAAAGTTAAAAAATGCCAAGGTGTATTGTGAAGAACTGTATGTACAATAAAAGTGCCAATTATGAAAAGGATAAAGCAACTGTGCATTTATTTCGGTAAGTTGTTTACATGTCTTCTGTTTCCTTGTTTGGCGCCAAATGTTTATTGGTTTTCACAGGTCCGTATTTACACATTGTATTGCTTTTGTTAAATCTTTAGCATTTATTATTGTCAATTGTGTTTTTTTAAGAAATAAAATCTTAATAATGCATTATTTATTGAATATTTGTAATGAAATTAAGCATTTTGTTTGGCAATTATTATTTGAATTAGATGTATTTACCTATGTAGTTCCAGTAGAAGCAGAAAAAAAGTAGAATAGTTTCGTTTTATCTATTACTGCATCTTTCTAGAGGTTCAGTCACTGATAAAGTAGATAATTCGAGATATTATTTTCAGATTTCCCAAAGCTGGTGAAAGATACGAGGCTTGGAAACGAGCATTAAATTTAAGCGATGAAGATATTTTTATGAACTCAAATGTGTGCAATTTACATTTTACCGAGGAATCTTATGATTTAGAAAAATCACCTTTTGCAGTATACTTAAAAAAAAGTTCTATACCTGTATTGGTAAGTACTGAATCAAGGTTATTAATTTATGTAACTATTAGTGATATATATATATATATATATATATATATATATATATATATATATATATATATATATATATATATATATATATATAGCCAAACAGCGGTTTTTCAATGGCACTGCTATCAGTGATGGCTATTTTTAAATAACAGGGACTTTAAACAGCTACTGCGATTGTGGTTTAGCCATTTACAATGCTGCATGTGCGTATGCTATTATTTTAAACACTTACAAGGTGTTAGTGTTAACCGCTTAATTGAAACCACAATATGATCTTCAGATAGCTTTTAAATTATATTAATTTTAAAACTACTCAGATTTTTACTATTAATAGAAGTTCTATAAAATTAGCATATTACAAGAATATACGATGAGAGAAATCTACATATTATTTTTATTTTAATATAATGAAAAAGTTGGAAGGCATATATATGCTACAGTTCGGTGCTGCTTTAATTTTAGATTCAGCAGGTTTTTCCATGATATAATGACTTACAAGATATATGATATTGCGCATATGCCCCGTCCCCTCCTATGACATCACATGGTGAGTAACGTTATAGAAGGCCAACTACACACTTAACACAAAGTCATTCGCAATCAAAAAGTTTCTATACGTCAGTTTAATGTGGTTGAAGTTACATTCCATTCCATTTTTATATTACATATATATATATATATATATATATATATATATATATATATATATATATATATATATATAAGTGAAGTATAATAATTAAGGGGAGCCCTGAATTAGCATTGGTGATACACACACAAACTTAAAAAGTAGAGAAGACGTTCGTAGACATTTACAGGGGGCGTTAACATTCATAAACTTGATTTGATCATCATGTCACATAATCATAGTATAGTATTCTGATCTTAAAAAATTAATTCCAGCTGTATGCACTCAAATATCAGTAAAATACCTAATTTGTTAAGGGGTTGTGATGAAACGTCAAACTCCACTGTACGACAGCATATTATTATTGCATTGGACTCACCACATGACGCCATGCGCGTGACGGTTCTAAAAATAGATAGTCTCATTATCATATCTCGCGTTATTTGTATCATGAGTTTTTCGTTTTCTACCTATAAGAAAAGGAGAAATGTTGTATTCTAATACTGGCGAGAAGGAAAGTATACAGATACTTCTACTCGCTCGCACAAACTGCGATTGCGTGTATTATGAATACAGCAATTGCTGTTTGTCATGGAGTTTTTAGTATAAGATGAATTTCATAGAAATAATTACTCTAATGATTTGTGTAAATCTCGGTTTTCACAATCGCTGTTGTTTTGTGTTTTAATAACAGCTGCTAACAGCGATCTTTTAATAGAAGCGATTAAATCACCGGTAGCTATATATCGCTCATCTCTAGTAACTATGCTACTAATTACATTCACGTAATATATTGTTATGATATTTATCGTAATTTAATTAGCCCTGCAAATTTACATTAATGGTATTCGTTTCAAATTTATTTATGCAGGTAACAAACAAGCCATCAACACAAGTCGTTTTTGGCGAGCAGCCAATGACTGATATAACGGCTATCAATGTGCCATTTGCAGCTGACCCGTCAACTAGTACTTGGTCTGGTAGCAATGTACCTGTAATGGATTATTCTCGGCCATCAACAAGTGCTGGTTTTTATGAAGAGAAAACTGTTGTAGAGGTACCGCAAAGATCGTTTAGTAGTTTAGGATTTGCTGAAATGAAAACACCTTCAATGCCACCCACTTTGAAGGAAATGGTGAGTTAAATTCAGTTTTTGCCGTTTATGAAATCAGTATAATTTTAAAAAACCTAATATGTTATTCCATCACATTTTATATGGTGTTTAAGTTTGTATAGTCCATGATTAAATAAGTTAGAAACAACTGTTTTGCAATTTATCTCAACCACTATTAACCAAAATGTGTTGTTGGAAATTTTGTTTATATATTCATTTTACTTGAGAAAATAAATGGTTTCTCATTGAACATTTTTTATAGGTTGTTACACCGCGCAAACGTAAACTGAAGAAGCAGTTATTCGATGCACGAAAAAAAATTAAACGGCTCAGCAGTAGTGTTCATCATTATAAGAAGAGAACAGCAACCCTTGCGAATATAATCAAACAACTAAAAGGTAAAGTAACCGACGAAACATTAGAAACATTAATGCAAATAGGACCTAATGAAGAATTTTTACAAAGACAATTAGGTCGTAAACATAAGTATGAAAATCAACTTGAAGCTTTTTCTCTTACGCTGCATTATTACTCTCCCAAAGCTTACAGTTTTGTCAGAAACACATTTAACTCGGCTCTTCCTCATCCAAAATCTATATCTAGATGGTATCAAAGCGTTAATGGGGAAGCTGGTTTTACGTCAGAGGTGTTCAACTTATTAAAGTCAAAATCAGAAAGCACAGATGGAAAACTTATATGTTCTTTAGTCATAGATGAGATGGCAATTCGCCAACATATAGAATGGGATGGGGTAAAATATTATGGGTTTGTAGATTTTGGTACAAATCTTGAGACCGATTGTAACCCTGTAGCCAAGGAAGCTCTTGTTTTTATGCTTGTTAGCATTAATCAATCATGGAAGCTTCCTCTTGGATATTTTTTAATCGACTCTTTAAGGGGTACACAAAAACAAAATTTGGTATTACAGTGTTTAACGCTACTAAATGAGTCGGGCATATACGTGGTCTCAATAACTTTTGATGGGGCAACAAATAACCTAACGTTAGCAAAAGAACTTGGCTGCGATTTGAATTGGAGGAACATTAACTCTACGTTTGTTGATCCTAGTTCAGGTAGGAAAATTGCAGTCTTTTTTGATCCATGTCATATGATCAAACTGATAAGAAACACATTAGGCGATAAAAAATTAATAATTGATGAGAATGGGGAAAATATAAAGTGGGATTATTTAGTAAAATTAAATGAGTTACAGGATCAGGAGGGCGTTCATTTGGCAAATAAATTAAGAAAATCGCATATATTTTATACAAATCAAAAAATGAAGGTTAAATTAGCCACACAACTTTTTAGCCACTCAGTGGCACATTCTTTGGAATATTGCAATGAAGTTTTACATCTTGAGGAGTTCAAAGAATGTGAGGGAACTGTGAAATTTATCCGACTTATAAACAATTTATTTGACATTCTTAATTCTAGAAATTTAAACAATTCAGATTTTAAGAAAGCAATAAACGCAGAAAATTTTGAAAACATTAATGTATTTTTAAGAGAGCTATCACAATATTTAACGTCACTTAGGATAATTGATGGAACGCTTCTGTGTGAGAGTGGTAGAAAAATGGGTATAATTGGCTTTTTATTTTGCATACAAAGTTTGCAATTTGTTTATAAAACTTTAATTGCCGACAATAATTTTTTGCTGTATTTTCCCACTTACAAAATCAGTCAGGATCATATTGAGCTTTTTTTTTGGGCAAATTAGATCCATGGGAGGCTATAACAATAACCCATCAGCAAAGCAATTTAAAAGTGCATATAAAAGGATGATGGTGCATCTTGAATTAAAAGATTCATTTAAAGGAAATTGTATCCCTTTGGAAGCAATTCCTATTCTGTCACCCATTGAGGTAATAAATAAAACTTGTGGGCGAGAACGAATATCTGAAGAACCAGATGAAGACATGAGTCAAATAGATAATTTTGACGACGACACAGTTCTTCAAATATTAGATATGAATATATCAGAGTTTAAGAAAGAAGTCGTGACATATATATCTGGCTATGTAGTAAGGAAAATAACAAAAGCTCTGAGATGCGAAGAATGCGGGGGTGAACTTGTTGGGGAGAGGTCTGCGTTATTAACATCGTTTATAGATCAGAAAGACAAAGGTCAACTCCTCACATACCCATCTGACGATGTAATATCTATTTGCACTATTGCAGAAAAAGTTCTTCAAACATACTTAAATGAATCTGCGGTGATTATAAATGTAAAGGAAATAAACATGCGAATATTAAAAACTATAATAAACCAAAACAGCATATTTAAAAAACTTGAAGTTCACTTTCGAGAACAAAATCTTTTGACTTGCCATTATGGCCATCTAATTAAACTAATATCATCTATGTATGTTTCTATTAGAATACATCATTATAACAAAAATCTATTTGATAAAAGTAGAAGTTTAAGGGCTGTTTATAACAAACTTCTCTTATTTAAGGGCCAATAATTCAGTGTACATTTCAAGTACTCGTATGTCCTTCAAATAATGTTATCGGGAAGTTATTATGTCTTATAATATGACCAATAAATTTTAGCTTCCTCTCGATTTCTTTGAGCAAGCCTCTTTATTCGTTCACCTCTCCTAGCAAACTTTGAAGCGTCTTTCTATCAACCTGCACTGTCTTTGACATTTTTCTTGTCTACATTTCAAAAGCTTATATTCTCTTCATATCCTGCTTAACTACAGCCCAAGTTTCCGCCCCATACATTACCATACTCCATACACGTACGACTTGCATTTGTTCCTCATGGACAGGTTAAAATGTTTATTAGTGAGAACAGTACTTTGGTTATTGAATGCTTATTTTGCCATCGCGATCCTCTTCAGACCTTTCCTACACTTACCATCATCTGTGATAATACTTCCAATCAATTATTTGAAATAATCTAATAAATCAAGCGTCATGTTATAAGATTTAAAAGCTACTTTTGTATTTGTATAGGTATTCAAAATTTGTGAAATGCACACGTAACGCAATCTACATCGATCAAACTTCTAGAAATTTTAACACCCGATACAAAGAACATATTTTTGCATTTAGAAATAACCATGCTGACAAATCTACATTTGCAAAACATATTATTGATACCCAACATAGACCCACAGTAAATAACGGCATAAAACCACTATATTTTTGTCATGACAAGTGTAAACTAGACTTGTTTTAAGCTTTAGAAGTAAACAAGCATATACACGACAATATTTAGGATTTCTGAGATATTCTTCTTCCTAATTAAATAAATCAGACAACATAAATCTAACTATTTTTTCCAAAAAGTTGTTATAAGACATGATGTGTGTCGATATTTTCATTGTATAGTCTGCTTTATTAATGTGTTTGTTTAGTTATTTTATTGTTGTAATTGTTATTATAGTTATTACTGTTATAGGTTTCTTCTATCTTTATGTTAAATATTGATATACATCACGTAGACATTTTAAAGGCGTCATCCGTCATATTTGTTTTATTTTATTTTCACTTTTAAAGATTTTTTTGATTATAACATCATAAAATAGCAACAGATCTTTATTTGTAATTGTCATGATTTCGTATTAATTCAAATTTTTTCTGTCTGAGGATACTATCAAGCAGCAAAACCAGTAACAGAGACGTTGAAGAACATCTAGAATTCAGAAGGGCCACTTGCTCCAGTTAGCTTACGCGCTGGCTACGTCCTTCACCTACAAAAACGAAAACCAACAGTGAAGCCAGAGAAGTAGTCTCCAAGTCTGTATGAAGTATGGACCAGTTTCATGAAGTAAGGGCAACAGCAATCAATGAAATTAATCTCTATTTCTTTAAAAAAGACAAGGAATGTTAACATTAATTTGTAAACAGTACAATGTACTTTATTTTGTATTTTCTTCTGTTGTTGAAATAAAAACTATTATTATTTATCTAACCTTTTGAATATAAAACTTTATCCAATATATTCATCCAACAATTTATCCAACCAATAACCCAAAAAATATTTCACTGATTTGGAGAAAATTTTGGAATTACGCTTATTTTGCTAATGGCTTGGATGAGTTCGTTCATCAGATCTTAACACATAGTTTTTCCTAACAAAAAATTAAATATATTTTTTTAAACGCAATAGCTTTCAAATTGTTTAAGTGATTGGAACGAAAATTTACAACTTAAAAGAACATACAGAGATGTGGTTGTGTACCAATTTTCAAGTCTTTTGATCAAAGAAAAATGAAGTTATTCGAAATTAATAATAAAATAATCCTCGACATCACTTCAAATTCTGTAATGCAATATCTACAATGTTGGACAAAGGCAGAGCAATACAGCACCTGTACTGTTATGCTATTTAAATAAATTGTAGATAAAATCTAAACAATGGAAGTTACAACCATTGCCAGATGTCAAGATGTTGCTGACCAGGATTGCCCGATCTTCAGAAATTTCATGTAGTTAAACCTTTCATGTATAAACATATGAAATTTTTACAACTTCTGATAATAAAGAAAACATTTTATAAAATTTAATTTTATCAGTCAGTTAAAAAATACTGTATTTAATACCTGCAAATTTCGAATTACCCATTTCTCATGATTTTTAACTTAGGTATCCCTCCGATCATAATTTACTCTATCCGACAACTTTGTTAGACTGCGTCTGTGCTGAAGCTCAGCTGTCATTTGTCATTGTGTGGTAGTGTTATTTATTGACAATATCAAATTGGAAATTTAGGACAGTAGAAACAGACACCATAAACAAAGAAGAAATTGGAAATTTAGCCTCTAGTGTAGGTTTTTGACATGATACCATTACTAGAGAGATATGATAATGTGGCAGCATAATAATATTATGCTAATGCTGTGGTACAGTCAGTTTGGCGTTTCATCACATCTCGTAACACACCAGCTGTTGTGTGCATACAGTTAGATGTAATTTTGTATTATCAGAATACTACTGTAACATGATGAAATCAAGTTTATAACTGTTAACATACTGTAAATAATTTCTCCACTTTTCAAGTTTGTGTTGCTGCAATGTTAATTAAGGGTTCCCTTAATTATACGCTTATTGTGCTTATAAATGTAATATAAAAATAAATGAAAATGCAAGTGAACCTATTTAATTTAGCTCTGTATTCTACATTATCTGAAAAAGACATTATAGGCGACGAAGTAGAATGTAATTTCGGTAAATTTGCAGTTGACTGCATGAGGGTTTTAGATATTTTTTTCCAGCAACATGCTTAGAACCTTCCTCGGCCACAAGGCAAATTTTCTGGCAAACAACCCCCAAGAAAATTAAGGGACTTTGAAAACATGCGTTTTTCATATTTTACAGCAATACCTCCTTTAAACCCTGTCTACCCCATATTCGCCCAGGTCCAGCAACCTTCTTGGGGGTTGCTCACAAGAAATTTTTCTTGTGCTTTATGCTTTGAAGGTAGTTGTATGCATGCACAAGGGGAAGGAGAACCCCCCGAATTTTTGGGTGAGGAGCAGAAACCCTCTTCCTCCTGGGGGTTCTTCTCCTGCATGCATACAATCACCCTCAATGCATCAACCAAAGGATTTTTTTTCCAGCTTTCTAGTGTATTTTTCTAGAGTATATTTCCTGTTTATCAATTGCTTTGTTTGAGTTTTGTATCCAAATTACTCTATAAATATATGTCATAGATCATGTTTTTGCTTGTCCTTCTTTACCTTGTTTTACTGTTCCTAATTAAATAAATTAATTTTCATAACTTTTAATATAAGGCTAAATCTTACAGCTTATATAAATATATTATTTAATATTGTTATGAAAATTCACTATCATAACGCACTTGCTGCGTTCCGAACCTTTTTAGGTTACCTATTTATACAAAAGCTTAAGAAATTCATGAATAAGCATTACATTTCAATGATTGAATAATTTCAGTTTTATTTCTAACCAAACTAAAAATTCCTAAATACGTCCCTGACGTTTCTCCCACTCAAGTCACCGAACTCCGCCCAGTTTGGAAAAGTGTACAGGCTTCTTGTATTGCAAAACTGCACCTTTGTTACCTCTATCCCTTACAACCTCTTTGATCAGGACTTACACAAATTTCACCAAACAGTTGTCGGGCCTTACACACAATGACGTCTGTTTCAAAAATTGACCACGGAGGTCGCTTTTATCAGTCACTTTTATAGGGCCCGACAGTTTTAGTAACACGAACTCAAAAATACACACATGCATATAGTATGTATATCAGGACATCGTCAGAAAATTAGTTATTTATACTATTTAAGAGGTGGAGAATCCGAAAAACCACGTCTCTAAATTGTCGGGACGCGTGTATGGCCCGACAAGTTGGGAAGACCCGACAAGTCACGTCCATGCATGTGGTTTGTCCTCATAATTATACGGACACACACACACACACACACACACACACACACACACACACACACACACACACACACACACACACACACATATATATATATATATATATATATATATATATATATATATATATATATATATATATATATATATATATATATATATATATATATATATATATATATAAACATATAAACTTCGAACCGACCTTGGTGTCGGGTCCTAGGGGGCCAAATTCGTGGTCCTTTAAAAAAATTCTTGCAAAGTCCCACAATCGCTATCTCTCTATTGGCGAATTTGTTTAAATAAACATTTGCTAAAACATAAATTGGTTAAGAATAATAAAATCCTTTTAGTGATATTTAAACATAGTTAAATAATGACTTCAATAATTATTATTCCTTTTAATTTTAAAGGCACGTGTGACGTGTGATGTGTGATATTTACTGTTTATTTTCTTGCATCAATCATCATAATAGATAAAATGCCAAGTTTTATTTAGTTTTCTTAACAAAAAATGGGTTTGATTGTTTTATTTATATTAATATTTATCTAAATTTTTTCGTTTTTCTAACTCAATGTATTTTTGTTATTTTAACATATTCAATAACAGTTTTACCCAACTTTTGTAGAAAATATGTACTAATGTGGAGAAAGGTTTCCGCGTTCGTTAGTGTAAGAGAGAAGCGAGAAGAGAGAACCAAATACGTCTTAGGACTCCTCATGCCTATGTTCCAACAAGTTCGTCTCAAGACAGGCATTGTCACAATATGCAACGAAAAGCGCCGTCTCTGATATTGAGAGGTCGCACCACCAGAGTCAGCGCTTTGCGCTATTCTTCAGTGCATGTATATATATATATATATATATATATATATATATATATATATATATATATATATATATATATATATATATATATATATATATATATATATATATATATATATATCACCGATTACTCAAAGTATAATGTGCCGAATTTGATACAATTTGGGAAGAACCTTCTTTTTAGCAAATTTTGGTAGACAAAATCACTAATGATCCTGACTTTTGAATTTTGAAAACTAAAATCAGACCAGGCGTTTCCGGAAAATTTTAGGTTTTCTTTCGGATTTTTTTATCTAAGAACGTAACAAAGCTATGGTAACCAAATTTGGTACGGAGGTTAACGTTATTAGAAGTAATCTATACGCCAAAATTTATATCTCCTTGTGTTACAAGAAAAAAAGCTATAAGCATTTAATTTCAAGAATGTTCCGTGTCAGATCATTTCTATGAAGATTTACTACCATAACGCACTAGTGGCGTCCAGACCTCTTTGTAATTGGATTGTATAAGTTTGTTAGCCAGAAAAATTAAACCTATGTTCCGGGAAAATTTTGGGTTTCCTTTCGGAAAATTTTGTGATATTTAAAAATAACAAAGCCATGGCAACCCAATTAGGTACGCAAGGATCTACTGTAAAACTTCATACCAAAATTCAGATCGCTAAGTTAACAAAAGATTATAAGCATTTAAAGAAAAAAGATTGGGTACCACTGGTGATCAGATAAACGCCCAAGCTCAACATTTTTGTGTGGTTAACAATATCAATTGAATATTACAGCCCAACAAGTTTTCTTCGCGCAGAAAGGTTAAAGTGGTAGAAAAGTTACTTTGAAAAATTTACAGTATTCCTTCTAAAACGTCAATCTCCCAAGAAAAAAGAACTGTTTAAACACATTGAATCAAGGAGTTACTCATCTGCTTTGGTTAGACTTAAATCAGGCCACGGTAGATATATAGCTCACTTAAGACGGATAGGTATAGTAGGTTCGGATGCCTGTCTCTGTGATAATAGTACCATAATATGTAACTTGGATCACATATTTTTCCAATGTAGATTTTACGAACAAGGACGTTAAACCATGTACCAACAACTATTTAGCAAACATATTTATTTACCTCTAAATTTGACCAGTCTGCTGTCCAAGTTAGATAAATTTGTTAACATAGCCTTGATTACATTTCTTAGTCAAAATAAAATACACATATAAAGTTTCACTGCATATATTGTATAATTGTATATAGTTTGTACATACATTGTGAGTTTGTATATAGTTTGTACACAAATTAGGAACTTGTATATTTGTGAAGAATATAGTTAAAAACAGTTTAATTGTATATATTGTAGAATTGTATATAGTTTGTACATAAATTGGGAACTTTTATATGTGTGAATAATATGGTAAAAACAGTTTAATTCTATATATTGTAGAATTGTATATAGTTTGTATAAAGTGTGAAATTGTATAATTGTGGAAAAGAAAAGAAAATATATGATACCTATAACCAGAAAAAAAGAAAACAAAACCAAAGTAAAAAATATATATAAAAAAAAAGATAAAAAAAGAAATATATATATATATATATATATATATATATATATATATATATATATATATATATATATATATATATATATATATATATATATATATATAATCTAAAAAAAATAAAAAAGGTGTAAAATAGGTATTACATAAAGTATAAGTAAATACTAGAATTGTAAGTATAGGTCTGGATGACTGAAATTTGTGTGATATGGCAATTCTGCATGAAAGTGCAATCTTCCCACTTAAATTGGAAATTCAAAGTAACTAAAAAAGTCTGTGGCCAATGAGACTACAAGCTCGAGGCCAAACCACTCTTCACCCACACACATACACACACTTCTAAAACGTTAAAGTCACGATTTTAAACTAAAAGTTAGGGATCTCTAAACAAAGATTCTGAAGCGAATACGAATTGTGTAAAAGACATATGATAAGAAGTTTGTTTTACGAGGCTTTACGTTTCTGATCCAACAGACACGTCCTTTTTTTTTACTAAAGTTTTTTCCGAAAATGCATTTGAAATATGATCTGATGCGTTGCCAGCAGTTTAGTTATAGAGTTTGTGATTCCATAGTCTATAATTTTTAGCTAATATTAGTAAAAAAAGGAGACCCCTTAACCTAATTATGAGACTAAATTAAAGATACCAACGCAGAAAGTGAGTTCTGGTAATGAATAAGGTATCAATATGTATATATATATATATATATATATATATATATATATATATATATATATATATATATAACAAGCTTGGTGCGTCCGTATTTATTTCATTATATATATATATATATATATATATATATATATATATATATATATATATATATATATAATGAAATAAATACGGACGCACCAAGCTTGTTATGGTAACGAGTAAGGCATCACTGTGTATTATCATTGAAATGCTGACGCAGTAAGTGGGTTACAATAACGAATAAAATATCAATACGTGCTATGAACAATTTTGATTACAGGTTATGCATATCATTTTAATTTTATGTAATTTTTTAGTAAACTTTCACGTAAAAAAATATTTTGTCAGTTTCCACAAACATTTTATAGTGTTTTCTGGAAATACATTTTTTTTCAATTTTTGTAAAGTATTGGTAGTTAACAATCAATGTCTAATAAGTAATTTACATAAAAATGTTTTCGAATTTCATATAAAAGTATTGTTTAGTAAATTTTCGTAACAAATATAATTATCGTGTATTATTACTTAAGCCAACTCTTGCAAAAAAATGGTAATTTTCTCCAAGGAAATTTTTTAAAAATTTTCAGGTGAAATTTTTTTCGGAATGTTTTTCAAAAGCTCTTTGTGAGTAATTGTGTTTTAGTAGGTGTGTAAATAGCTTGAAAATGTTCGCTGCCAAGGAAAATCGGACAAGTTTTTTGTGTAATATTAGAGTTTTATTTTGTGCTTTGTCAAACAATAAAGTTTTTGATAAAATATGGTGCATTGTTTCTACCCTGTTATACTGTTAACCAAAATTGAGGGTTTTCAGTGCATAAAATACATATTTCCCAAGAAAAAGATTTTTATGAAAATTCCCTATCATAACGGACTTGCTGCGCACAGAACCTTTTTCCCATGTTCTGACGGCACCGTTACTTTTATGTCGCCATGGGATTCTACCATCGCAAATGCTGCGTTCAGCTGCTCACCTTGCTTGAAGTTTGCCCTTGAGATTCCTTTATTATTATAGAAAGTGGCAGTCTAACAGGGCATTGTCGTCTCCGTAGCATAAATGACATATCTGGCTGAATAGGAGCCAGTTATATGCTTAAGATAAACACAGGATTTTCTGCTAAGTTACATGAAATTGCAAAATCGTCGGACATATAAGATTTTGTGACAGCTTTGTGACTTCTAATCGGTAGCCGTTACACAATTCCATTCTGATGTTAAAATTCTGAGAAGCATGATAACTGAACCCACTTTGGAATTTAATCTGTGCCGTAGCATTCCCAAAGGTGTAAGGTTTAAGAACTCGCACCGCATTTTGATTCAATACTTGGAAATGTTAACGTTTCTCTTCTAAAATTCTAAGATATTTAACACTTGCTTATTGATCAGTGTTACATCGCAATTTCTAGGAGCCACAATTGCTAATCTATATTATTATTGAGCTGTCCGAGATGCTGTCATCACAAATCTAATATGGCTGCTGGTAGGCACACATTTGCAACCACTCTATTGTTTTGAATAGCGGTGTATGACGTACTCGTGTTTTTTAAAGAGTCTAGTTTGTAAATTGTTTATAAATGTTCCCATTAGTTTAAAATTTGTGTAAATATAAATATAGTAGAGAGTAGTGTGTTATCAAATAAAGTACTATTGTGTGTGTGTTGTGAAATGCGGAAGTCGTGGTAATCGCGATAGTGTCAAGTTTTTCAGAATACCGAGTGTACTACAATTTCCATATAAACGAGAGTTGAATGAGCTCTCCAAAATCCGAAGATTAAGGTGGATACACACAATTAAAAGAAAATATATAACATAATTTACACTCAACTATAGCAAAGTATGCAGTAAGCATTTAGTCACAGCTACAACTTCATTTCAGCTTTGATTTCACCAATATGACTACACATTTCAGAAGCACCTGCC
Source organism: Tillus elongatus (assembly GCA_964006375.1). Lineage (NCBI taxonomy): Eukaryota > Metazoa > Arthropoda > Insecta > Coleoptera > Cleridae > Tillus > Tillus elongatus. The sequence continues at coordinate 30,722,387 of OZ023264.1, forward strand.
ATACAAGTAGAATGCGCAGAAACAACAGACCCATCTGTCTGGCAAATAACCCATACTTTAAAAGGAGGGTTGTTCATTCTCTGGGAATGCTTTACCTGAAACACAAAATGAAAAATGTAATCACTTTTTAACTTAAATTAAAATTAACTGACTTTCTGCATAGTAGGTATACTTTGGATCATGTAAGAAGATTGTTCTTTAAGACACGAAAGCAAGTACGAAATGTGGCTTACGAGCTTGTATAATATATCTAGCCAATTCTAGAGCACCACAAACAAGAAGCCCTTGATTGCAATTATGATTAAAAAAAAGTAAATTTGTATTTACCTGTGCAACAATTACAACATGAGCACAAATTTTTCTAGTCTGGCAATTATGAACGAACCCTGCTTCAAAATATTTGTAAGCAGATAGACTTTTATGGGCTTTCATTTGTTGACTAGTGTAAAAACTGTGGGTAAGCACTAAATAGTTAACGATATCGAAAGCATCAACTGGTGGGAAACTATATAGTTCTTCACAAGGAGGCATTCGACCCGTCTTCAGAGTATAGAGATCAATTCCTTCAATAATACGAATTCTCTCGATATCTTTTAGCAACGTCTTTATTTTCCAGTGATAATAGATAATCACTCTTGTCAACACAAGCCATTTTAAAAACGCGCAAAGCACAATTTCAAAAGTTAACATCCACGGAACATGAGTTTATTTGTGTTTGTGTGCCTACCAGCGGCCATATTGGTGGTATTTAAATCACGTGTTCTGGACAGCTATATAGTATATTGCGACATCACGCGGCTGCAAATGGACTAAATATTTCCCTGTGTATGGTACAGATTGGGTTAATTGTAATGCCGCGAAATACCTAAATGTTTGATTTAAAATAAATGCGCGCATTAACATTACTGGTTTGTAAATACTAACATCGTGGTTCTAATTACCCGTTTAACACTCGTGAAGGGCCAGAGGAATTGTTTATGGGGCAGATTTATGAATACACGTAATATTAATTTAATACTACAAGTTACAAAGTCAAATACAAAAAATGAATGTTGTGATCCAATAATGATACAATAAAAAAGGTGACATACAATTGGACAATTGGAGCTGGGTAGGTTGTAGGCTGCCGTACCCAAAACGCTGTAGCTGCGGCTGGTACCTGGGGCTTCGACCACAGGAGTAGCCACGTGTAGGACGCTTGTCTAGTTGACAACGCGGCCTCACAATTACGTGGTGCACTTCTTGCCACGGGTCAATCGCTCGCTGAAAGGGTGATTCTTCCACGCGAGGCTCACGGACCGCTAAATGGCCAAGAATTTGAACTGGTGCCTAATCATCATCGGTACTTGGTTGGAATTGATCTGGTTACGGTGTTGACTGGCCGCCGGACGATGAAAAGGTGATCTTTGTTGTGACCACAGCATAATCAGCTATTTTTCTGCGTCTGACTAACACTCACGGTTAAGCCGGTCGGGATGACCCCACTGAACGCTGGATGATATGGAAGTGAAGTAGTGTTGCGTTATCTCGTAGCCCCTTTCCTTGGTTATTGACGCTCGATGACAACTGTCACACGGATACCAATGTCGTACGCCGGAGGTTGCTGTTGTTACCAACTGTCTCGTAACTGCCTCTGATGGCTGATGTAGGCACCGAGGGAAGTTTTCAGGATGGGAATGCACAGGGTCAGACTCGGGGAGATTGAGCGTGGGGATCAAACAATATTAGAACACAACAACCTGCAAAATAATTTTTGGTTTTCATTGTACGAAGTCCATGGATCAACAATTAGACAGGTTAGCCGACAACAGTAATTTATGTCGGCTGGACAGGGATGGCAAATGCTAAGTAATTTAAATGTATAAACAACAATATTTTGATCTGGATAGCCAGCTGATAATTGCCTGTCTCTCTCTCACCAGGCGATTTGCCTCATTGTATCGCTTTGATCTTTCTCGTGCGCAGGTGAGATTTACTAGAAGTTGTGAATCTGCTCGATCAGGATTTTAAATTTGCCAGATATTGTTTTCGAGCAGTGCTTAATGCTTATTTTCATTTAAATTGCCATCAATGAAAAAGGGACCAATGACGTGGTTTCTAACTTCCTGCCCATACATTAACTTTTTTGTATTGCCTTATATGCTTGTCTGATCCGGTGTGCGTTTTTTTAAGACCAAGAGCGTCAGTTTTGGACGTGAGCATGGCTGTAAAGTGTAAAACTGTAGTCATCAGAAAACAAAACATGTTTTGGTCGGATAACATAGTGATCTAACAGTTTTATCATTTGTTCACAAAAAAAAGTTCTTCTATTAAAATCGTTTTCCATGAGCTCCTGAGCTTCTATCAATTTATAGGGATGCATTTTTTTCTTGTAGTAGTCGAATGGTTGATGAATGGATAACATCCAATGTTGTGGCTGCTGCTTGTCGACTCAAAGTAATGTGGATTTTCCTCGAATTCAAGCGTTACATCCAATTTCGTACTCAGTGTATTGGAATGATTTTTTCTATCTGCCTTACATTTACAAGCTCTCGAAATTACTAGCCAATTTCACTAATTGTCCCTTCAGATGTAGCTCGCAAATTGGGATTCCCTTAAAATATGCGAACAACGCCGATCTGTGATTTTGTTTTATCTCCGTAACCGATCATTTGTAGAATCGTTATATTATGCATTTCTGTTAAATTACCCATGTTTTTGAATTGCAGTTAACAACTGACAACCACTGTCATGAAGTTACAAGTTGCAAGGTGTCTTAAACAAAACTAACATTGCCAGCCATGAAGAGACTTGATAACTTTATGTTTTCTTTTTATTGATACCGTCAAAAAGGACAATAAAATTGTTTTTGCTTGCTTTCTTATGATCAAGAATTAAAAGCCATTAGTTATTAATTTTACTTCCACACCGTCACAACGTGTGGAAGTATCTCATCGGCGAAAAAATTTCAAAAATTATTTTCCGCTTAAATTGACATATAACATTTGAGGGTTTACTTATTAGAAAACTTCTGATTTCATCAAACATCTGGTATTCTATGTTCAAATTAAATTGGGGGTTGAATGTGTGGTGGTGGAATATTGTTGATAAAAATTTCAAAACTTTGTTTTGCTAAAACTACGTAAAAAGTCTCAAAACATATAGAAAAACTTGATTCTGGAACGAACACATTTTTGCCTGTCGGTCTGTCGACATATACGTCTGTTTGTTAATAGCCGCAATAACTTTCGAACGAATTGATATATCATCTTCAAATTTGGTATCCAGTTAGAACACGACAAAGCAACGCTCCGAATTGTTTTTGAGTAAGATCGCTGATATTTTCTCAATAAAACTCAAGCAATATAAAGTTTCAAAAGTTTATGGGTACAGGAATCCAAATATTTTCTTTGTTGTCAAGTCATGGGCCCTAAATTCATTCCATGAAGATGTCTTTCCAAAGAGAAAAAATTATTACAGCTATGCGGAAGTTATGATCGAATTTGCAGCACTATTTTTGTGTGTCGTAGCGATTTCGTCAATCAGATGAATTTAATTTAATTTTTGCAATAAATTTTAAAACCATAGCATTTTTTAATAGAGAACAAAGAGATATTTAAAATGAGGTATCACAACCGTGTACTTCCGATATAAAAATTTGTGGGTTGCAACTGTCACCCGAATGGGGTTGAAGTTTTTACGTTACGGGATGTCATTTTTTCATAAAAAATCAACGTGTTTCGAATTTTTTTATAAGTATGCATAATTGAGAGAATGACTTTATTCAATTTGGCTGTTCCACACGATATAGATAGTAGAAAGTTGCCAAACTCTTTTTATGTGCAGCAAACAATAAATATACAATGTCGGCTGCGCTAATAAGAACAAAAATAGAATACCCAAAAGTATAAGTAACACCCTAATGGTCCGTACGTCTGTAATGGCCAGCTACGTGTGTCCGCTTAGGAGCGACGCTGTATGCCGAGCAGCTCAAGTGGTGATGGGGTGGCTCCAAATATCTGAAAAGAAGAAAAGGAACCAACTACCAGAAACTCCAACTAATTGCGGAATGGCGTCACTGAGCAAATTACCCTGGTCAGGAGGTTCCAGGTGGTACGGAGGCACACACGAGGGTATACCTGCAAACGACGGAACAAGAACCACTGGAACCACCAACAATATAACCTCAAAGTGGTACACTAGATGATCTACAATTGACTAGGAAACAATTAAATTAAGTAACAGCAACAAAAAGAACAGCTAAGATGATAGGTTGGTATCTTTATTAACAAATACGCAAAATCAATTGATATAGAATAAACAATTATAAATTGCGGACGCCAAAATAATCAATGATGGTAACATATTTAGAAAGCACAAAATATATATATACGTACATATAAGCACAGATAAATACATACAGGGTGGCGCATTGAAAACGAAACAGACCGATTTGCATCCAGAGAATTTTTTTAAGAAACGCGTAAACACGGCAATTTTAATATTGAGGGGGACATGTTTTGACATAAAACTTAACTTTGTCACATCAAACCCTTAAGGTTGGTGATAACAACCCTTATATTTTAAATAGGGAACATGGGTCGAGTGTCGAGCTCTTTCTTTTCTGAATTCAGCACACTAATTTTTTTTTGAAGTTTTATCAACTCGTTTAAAAATTATTCACAGTTGGAGTTGCAAGAACGTATTTCATTCATTGTGATAAGAAATGCACTAATTAGTAAATTTTTCGTTAAAAAAAAAACTAAATGTTGAAAAATGTTTATTCAGTTAAGTAAGTGTTGAAATTGTTGACCACCAGCTTCCATACAAAAGTACAAATTTTGTTCAAAACGAGCTCTGACATTCTGGAGCATTTGTGGAGGTATTAGAGAACATTCTTCAACAATGCGTGGTCGTAATTCTTCCAGAGACTCCAGTTCTGTTGCGTAAATTCTAGTCTTTAAATAGGCCCATAGAAATAAGTCGAAAGGAGTTAAATCCGGTGATCTAGGGGGCCACCTAATAGCACCTCTACGCCCAATTCATTGCTCTGGAAACTCTCTCTTCAATTCTTTAACACGTTGTAAAAAATGCGGAGGAGCTCCATCTTGTTGAAACACTAATTGATTTTCTTGATAGCGATCATCCTTTTCAACAATGTCAATTAGTAGAGGGTAAACGATATCTTCTAGTAACTCCAAATACGTTTTGCTACTCAAATTGCCATCAAGAAAAATTGGTGCGATAAAACGGTCTTCACAAATGCCAGTACAGACATTCAATTTCTGTGGAGTTTGAGTGTGGACTTCGTGAAAATTTCTTGGATTATTATCTGCCCAATAACGACAATCATGACTATTGACTCTATAGTTTAATAATAACGTACACTCGTCTGAAAAGCAGATATTGAACAGAAAGTTCCAGTTATCAGTTATTCTGACAATCACAACTTTACAAAACTCCAGCCGTCGATCAAAATCATCTTCATTCAGTTGTTGTACAAGATGAATTTTATAGGGGTGAAATTTATGATGCTTCAATATTCGCTGAATAGTTCTTCTTTTGATGTTTGATACATTGGCCAATTTTATCGTGCTCAAAGTTGGGCCTGCAGCAATTTGTCCTAAAACTTCAATCTCAGTAGTCTCATTTCTAACCGGAAATTCACGTTCAGGATCCCGTTTTTTGTTGGCTATTGAACCGCTTTGTCGAAACTTTGCAACTAACTCCAAAATGTATTTTTTGTTAACATGTCTGTTCGGATGTCGTTCATTAAACAAATTTGCGGTACTGTTGGCACAGTCATCGTTTTTGAAAAAAAAGAGTAATTATTTCAACTCTTTCTTCTACAGAATACACCATTGTGAAATTAATTTTCGGTAGTACTATCAAGTATCAAACCGACTGATAAACTGAAATAATAAACCGCATTTCTCTCATTCCGATAAGAAATGTTCTGATAGTCAATTTTTTGTTTACAAACCAACGAAACATTGACTATCAGCACATTTCTTATCGGAATGAGTGAAATGCGTTTTTGCATCTGTGAATAATTTTTAAGCGAGTTAATAAAATTTCCAAAAAAATTGTGTGAATTCAGAAAATAAAGAGATTTCAAATGGTGTACCAATCGAACTATGTTCCCTATTTAAAATATAAGGGTTGTTATCACCACCCTTAAGGGGTTGATGTAACAAAGTTGAGTGTTATGTCAAAACATGTTCCCCTCAATATTAAGATTGACGTGTTTCAGAGTTTTTTTAGAAAAAAAAATTCTCTGGACGCAAATTGGTCTGTTTCGTTTTTAGTGCGCCATATATATATATATATATATATATATATATATATATATATATATATATATATATACTCTACCATAATGAATTTCGCAACTACTGCATTAATATAAATTAAAAAGAGAAACATATATTAAATAACAGATTCCATTAGGCCATGCGAGGTCTCGTACGCTTCACATTAGTAAGTACATATTCAAGTCTATACTAGGTAACAATTCTAGTTAAATTTAATCTAAGTCATTCTAATGTGTCGCAAAACAAAGTTCTACTAACCAGCTACTATTAAGCAATAAGTTAGTTTAATCACAATGAAGAGTGAATCCTGAGGGGACGATCTCAAAATTAAAAATGATCAAATAGCTGACTCATTAATCTTAAAGCAAATCTAACTACGAATCAACGATATCAATATATATATATATATATATATATATATATATATATATATATATATATATATATATATATCCTGAGGGGAATCCAACTGCAAGTATTTTTGCTGAAGGGCTGTTTTACTAAAGGAAAGGAAAAAGAACCTACTTTAGCTGGCTAATTTCGAAATCAATATTACAAATTACTTTACGAAATTATTACTTTTTTGTAATAAATATATCACTATTTAACAACGTTAGCGCAAGATATTGGGGACGAGGCCTAACGACTGTATTAATTAGTCAAGAACACACAAAAACAATAAAAAGAAAAGGGGGCAAACCTGTGGCTGCGCATCTTCTTCGACTGTTGTAAGAAATGGTATATTATATCTAGAGTTTGGTCTACTTGGTCCTTTATTTAATTGACTTTGCTCAGCACTAATATAATAATACAACTATTTCAATCTTACCAAACGTAGAGTCTAGGTTCGTTACCAACCAAATCTGCTATCACAAGCAACAGCAAAATGTGACGAACTCCAGCTAGTTATAGTCTCATTTTAATCCCATGAAATGGTGGAATATGCAATTCCAAAAACAGTGTACGTTATAAGATGACTAAATGTTAAATCGTATTCTGAGCTTCACCATCGGAAGAAAATTCACCCTTAAACAAAGCAATTAGATCTTTCCATATACTAAACCATAACATATACTTCCAGTTTTTTATTGTCTTATGAGACCAACTAAACCTGAGCGCACCATATTATACCATTAAAGCCATACCAGTCACCATAAATCACCTCTCGGGACACCCATATGTCTCAGAAACTTACATAATTACAAACAATCTTCAAATTCCAAGTCCATTCACAATTTACCATTAACCATATATTATAAAAATATCATAACACCATAACGAAAACTAGTGACAATTCCTATACGAAGCCTTAATTCATGAACGAGTTTTTGTTTCAACAAAAGTTTAAGTGCCTCGGTGGTTTAGGGGCAAGAACTTGTCTCTCTGAACCGAAGGATACTGGGTTTGATCCCAGGGTTCTGCTTTCACTTTTTCAGTACAAACTGTAACATTAACATCAAACGAGGTTCTGGCATTGTATTTGAGCAAGTTGAATGTCTGAACGTTCCGCCCTTCGGAGGGGCCGTAAAGCCGTCGGTCCCATGTTTATGCGATGTTGGGCACGTTTAAGATCCCTATCTTTCTTATAGAAAGGCAGGGGTGAGGAGAAATTTCTAGGATAGTGAGGTAAAACTGCTCCCTGGCGTCCGTGATTGGCCATAGTCGCGGAAATAGGCTGACGTTAAAGAAACAAATACACACGCACACACAACAAAAGTTTACCATCAAAATCCCCATATATGTACAATAAAAGTTTACCATTAAAATCACCATAGTCTTAAGGTCTTTACCAAGTCTGGCGAATTAAGCTGATTTTCTTTCTTCTCTTTAGGTATTTTCTTGCTGGTCGCTCGCTGAGAAATCCCCATTCCTTCTCCGTTGAAATTATGCCCCCTTTTGAACATTCCAAAAAAACCCATCTGCTTTCTTCTTACAATCCAACGTTTTCTTTCTATGATAATTAAATTCCTTGACCGTAAACAAAAACGCAACAATTCGCATAGCAACAAGTGAAAATTACTCTCACAATGTGAAATTTGAACTTCGATGACGTTCAGACGTGTCCTGATTTATATGCCTGCCACAGGCGTGCTGTCTAAAAGGTAGCGACCACTAGGTTGTAACACGAGGACGTCCATGAACAAAACAACTCTCAGGTACGGAACGGCACTAGCGCAACAGAACTACAGAGTTCAAATTAAATAAGACGTGTTTAGTCTGATAATGACGCTGCAGAGGTATATCACCCGCAATACAATTGAGCGTACAGAGTGTTGCCTAAGAGTGGACTCCATCAGCGAAAATCACAGCAAACGAACAACACAAGGAATGCGTTCCGGATTTAAGTATAAGATGGAAACTACAAAAAAAAAGTAAGGGGGGTCCAAAAAAAACTCCACAATGTGTCTTACAAATAGGCTTTTGATTGTGCATGTAAGATGTACAATTAAGTTACAGGTGTAATGCCTAATTAAATAAATGTGAAAACTTTCAGGACCTACAAATTTTGTAAACATTCCAGCTTCTTTAGAACGCTCCTTCTTTACAAACACTTCTACTTATTTTTGTTCGTACAAAATGAATTTCTGCCCACTTTTCTTAGCTTGCGGTTTACTATGACGAGAATATGAAAATTCGCTACTATATCGAACTTGCTGCGTCACGACTTCTGAAAATCATATTTTCATGGATTTCAAAAGTCTTGAAGCAACAAATGCGTTATGGTAGCGAAGTATTGCCGGAATTACTGTTTCCCAAAAAAAATCCCATGGCAGTTTCCTCGAAAAAGATTTCATTTCTTTGCCTAATATTAGTTATTTCTTTTAGTGAATTTTCTTTAAAAAAATCAATAATAAGGAGACCCCGACTTTTGAATTTTGAAAAAATTTCTTCAAATGAGCGCTAATTAAGCCCCCTAGAACACATATCCGGGGTCAGTTTCGATTTATATATATATATATATATATATATATATATATATATATATATATATATATATATATATATATATATATATATATGTGTGTGTGTGTGTGTGTGTGTGTGTGTGTGTATCACACCGATAACTCAAAAAATAATCGGCTGATTTTGACAACATTTGGTGAATACCTTCCTTTTGTAAGTGGCTTGGATAAGTTCGTTAGCGAGGAAAATATGCCGAGGTTTTCCTGGAAAATGTTGTGTTTCCTTTGGAAAAAAATTCATACCTCCGGTAATAACAAAGTATATATATATATATATATATATATATATATATATATATATATATATATATATATATATATATATATATATATATATATATATATGTGTGTGTGTGTATCACACCGATAACTCAAAAAATAATGGGCTGATTTTGACAACATTTGGTGAATACCTTCCTTTTGTAAGTGGCTTGGATAAGTTCGTTAGCGAGGAAAATATGCCGAGGTTTTCCTGGAAAATGTTGTGTTTTCTATAGAAAAAAATTCATACCTCCGGAAATAACAAAGTAAGGGCAACCAAATTTGGCACATCGTTTTATATCGCTATAGGTAAACTACCTATAAATTTAGCTCTGTAGGTCAAAATACAAAGAAACTATAAGCATTTAAAGAAACATAATTTGGGGTTTTCCTCAAAACGTCAAAGTGACAGTTTAAAACGTCAAAATTCGCAATATTTAGGCAAAGAACTTGAATCTAATACGGGCTATGGAAAGAAAATGTCTCAAGAAGAATGTTTTACAAACCCTGAGGTCTTAGTTTCAACCGTCACTGTCCTTCATTTTACTAAAATGTTTCCAAAAAATTCATTTCAATTAGACCCTTTCTCTGATGCTTGGCAGTAGCCTTAGCTATAGAGTTTATCGTTTAATGGTATATAACTTTTGTGGAATTTTCGTAAAAAATCATTAAAGCTCAATATATCCGTTATTCTACAAGATATGAAAAAAATTGTATACATTATTTATACGGTATCTTGAGCTACATCTTAAAAAATATTTCTACAATCACAGGGTGGCCCATATCTTTGGTGATACAAATAATTTTTTTTAAGTCGAAAACGCCTTATGTTTTTGCATTTTCCATAGAAATATAATGCATGTTTGTAAGTAAAGAAATTCTGGACGTAGCAAGTGCGTTATGGCAGCGAATTTTGATTAAATGCTTCATATTTGAAAATCTCAATTTGCTGTTAACCTATAAGGTTGACCAAGAAACGGATTTTTTCGGTTACACTTTAAGTTTACTTTCGTAAATTTTTGTACGTTTTCAAACTATAAAGTTATTTTGATGAAACATGGCACATTGTTTTTACTATATAGGTTATACTGGTAATTAAATTTGATGCCTGCTTTCTGAAAAAAAAACACATATTTGCTATTAAAAACATTTTAATGAAAATTCACTACCATAACGCACTTGCTGCGTCTTTGAGTTTTTATTTATCTGGATAAATTTTACAGTGTGTGCTATACAAGAAGTCCTCTTGAGATTATAATTTTATTTCTTGTCTTATTTGTGAATTATTTGTTAAATAAATGCCTAAAATATTTGATTTTTATTAGTTTTAGTCAACAGCACGTTCCATATTAATTTTCAAAGCACTTAAAATATTTGAGCCCTCAAATCTGATTCATTTAACTTTCATAATATATTAAATCATAACCATGAAACTTATTTTTCTGTCTAGGCCTCATAATATGAGTCCTCCAATCTAATAACAGCTGCGAGATTTGACATTCTCCGCTTTTTTGCAGAATAATGTGTGCCTGATCTATACGCTTTGTTATATTACAACATTATTATGGTTTTTTTATGGCCACAAAAACTCTGTGAGGAAAACTAATGTAAGCAGCGAAATTGATTTTGTGTGCGTTGCGTATGTGTAGTTGAGGAAAAACGAACGCTTAAAACAAACATAAAACGTTTTAATAGCTACATACAGATGCAAAGACACTTTCTCTAGCTCTACAAGTACTAATTTTCTCTTCTGGGTCAGATTGTGCCTTTTACGGCATCGTCATACATGAGAATATTAAATTTATTTATACGCATCCATGACAACTCCAAACAAAAATCCGTTTCTATGTTAGGGCAGTTTTAAACCAAAAAAACTTAAAAATATAATAAAAGTTCGGGACGCAGCAAGTGCGTTATGGTAGTGAATTTTTATTAAATGCTCAAATTTGAATAACTCAATTTTCTATAAACTTAGAAAGTGTAGTTTTGGTATGTAGTAAGGTCTTTCCTAGCGCAAGATATCCACCAAATTTCATTAAAATAACTTTAAAATTTTCGGAGGAAAAAATTTTGTTTTCAAACAAACATTCTCAAATGTTTCTTTAAAGAAAATTCACTAAATTCATTTATAAGAAAATTCGCTATCAAAACTAGACTTTGTACGAGAAAATTCGCTAATATAAATTTATTAAATAAATAAAATAAGCTATATAGTAGGAAGAACGTACCATATTTTATCAAAATAACTTGTTTGAAAATGTACAAAAATTTTCCGAAAATAAACTTAAAACGTTTCCAAGAAAACTCGTTTCCTAGATGACGAACCTTAGGTTAATAGCAAATTGCGTTATTGAATTTTGAAGCATTTGATGACAATTCGCTACTAAAACGCACTTACTGCGTCTCGATTTTTTTTACAAACAGGCACTATATTTCGATGAAAAATGCAAAAATGCCCAAAAAAAATTTGTAGGTATTACCAACGACTTATGGGCCATCCTGTAATTGTCAAAATAATTTTTTAAGATGCAGCTCAAGACACCCAGAGGTAATGTATACAATTTTTTCTCGTATCTTGCATAATAACAATTATATTGGACTTTACCGTAGAAATGCGTCACCCTGTATATATGTAAACAGAAAGTAAACCCGGGTATGGATTCTAGCGGGCCTAGTTTGCGCTTATTTGAAGAAATCTTTTTAGAATTCAAAAGCCGCGATTTCCCCATTAACGAATTTTTTCTACAAAAATTAGCTAAAAGTTATAGACCGTTAAACCTTAAACTTCACTAAAACTACTGCCAAAGCATCAGAGAAAGGGTCTATGTGAAACAAATTTTCTGGAAATATTTATTAAAATGGAGAGCAATGATGGTTGAAGCTGAAACTTAAGGTTTTGCAGAACACTCTTTACAGAATCCGTATTTCTTTTAGGTTCTTTGCCTAAATTTTGCCAGTTTTGACGTTTCAAATCACGACTTTTTACGTTTTGAAGAAAAGCCCAATTTTGTTTTCTTTAAATACCTCTAAACTTACAGACCTAAATTGTGGTAAATTATTCACCTTTTATATATATATATATATATATATATATATATATATATATATATATATATATATATATATATATATATATATATATATATATATATATTTACATATATATCGCAAAGGCCATATAAATCTATAAAAACAAAAATGAAAACCCTTACGGAAACTAATATGATAACGTTAAATTTCGATTATTGATTTAATAATGTAGATTCTCAGATCTACAAAATTGGGGAATCAGATTAGTAATGGGGGGTAGTAGTAGTAGTACCACTGGTCAGTAGTAAGTAAAATACTTACGGTTTACACGTAATGCATGTGGGTTATCTGTATATTGTATACATATCCACATCTTTCGACATATTTTACTTTACACTAAAACAGAAAACAAAATAATAACATTAATAAACAAACATATTCTCTGTTATTGTTAGTCAGTGTTATTTGGATAAGAAATGAAAGATATAAAGCCATAATTTGTTAAAATGATCATTAATTAATTTAAAAAAATTTATAATTAGCAAATTTGGAAAGCATCTCAGTTTAAATGAATTTAAAAGAGCTAAAAATCTATATGCAAGTCGATTAAACTATCAAGCATGAAATACATACCAAATAATTATGTTCTAAATCAATTAACTAAAAGGTAATGAACAAAAACAAACCCCTTGTATAATGTATTTAGATGTAAGTTTATTATTTTTATTTATGTGAACAATGAACTGGAGTTACCAAAAGACAGTGTTTGTGTTGTGGAACTTTTAAATCAAGATTGCAGCATATAAACTTAATTAATTTATGAATTTATTATTGACGATGGTTATGTTAAAAAAGTAAGGTTGGGCCAAATGTCAATTTTTAGAATAATGATTTTTAAACTTACCGGAAGAACAGCTGTCAATATATGTATTAATAATGTCAAGAAAGGATGCCTTGATATCAAATATTAGATGAATTTGGGCAACATTTCCGCTTTTGTTATGATTTTATTGTTGGTTGTAAAATAAATTCAGTTGCCAGAGTAGCGTCATTATTGCTTCCCATTTAAATATAAATATTTTAAAGTATATATTGTGTAAAGAAGATTCATATTGCCACTAAAACAAACAGAAGAGGTTACCTGAGGTTTTCAACGTAATAAATTACCAGATAAACAGTAAATATATCAAGAATACCTACATTTAAGGAGACCCACCACCATTAGCGAGGAACCAAGGTTTGAGATTTAATTATCTTATCTAAATCAGCATAAGGAGGCAAATCAATTTAGTTAAAAGACAGTATATTTTCTGTCGATCAAACGTCAATCAAAAGCGTTTATGGGAAAATAAGATTTAATGCATAAATAGAAATCTTATTTTACATTTTACCATAGTTCAAATTTAAGAACGTAGAGGGAGTTAGGAGTGCAGGTCAAGGATCCATATTTGTTGTTACGAACAATTGAAAAGCTGCCGGAAATTCGGTTATTAATATTAATCATTGTAATCTAACAGTAAGCTTGAAAATTTATAACAACGGATCCGTTTAGCTTTAAAATTTATAAAACTCTGTCAATAAAAGTTGTTATAAAAATTTTCTAAAAACATAATTCTTTGAAACAAAAACCCATAATAAGATAAAAATAAGTTTGATATAAATATTTGCAGGCTATATTTTCTTTTCTTCTATTTTAGCAGAACCTACCACTGAGATAAAGTAACTATATTAAATATTTTGATTATAATTTATTTGACATAATTATATATAGTAGAAGGGTAGGCAACCCATATAACACTGAGCTAGCTGGAATTGATAAATACATACACATATACCAAATTTCAAACACAAGAGTCATAAACACTTTATTCAGATAAAATTTTACATTATATATATACAGGGTCACCCATAACAAATGGTGTAAAAACTGCAAACTGTAAAATACAACCAAAAAGGTACACACCCATCTACAGGGTGATCATTCTCATATAAATATACATTTCATATAAATATTATTTTAAATATCAGTTTAATATAAATAAATATAAATATAAAAACATTAAATTAACATAATATCAGTAAAGTAATATAATATAAATATTAATCAAGTAAAATCTTTGAATAATTGGCTCACAACAGTGTGGCATTAAATAAAATAAAAATTTATATATATATATATATATATATATATATATATATATATATATATATATATATATATATATATATATATATATATATATATATATATATATATATATAAGAAATTGTATACGTTAATTATAGGGTGTCTTGAGCTGTAGGTTATAAAATTATTTGAACAATCATACGGTGGCTCATAAGTCGTTGGCGATATCTACAATTTATTCCCGAACATCCGTCGCATGTTTGTAAGAAAAAAATCTAGACGCAATAAGTGCGTTTTGGTAGCGAGTTTTCATTAAATTCTTCAAAATTGAATAAGTCAAGTTGCTATTAACCTAAGGTTCGTTTCCTCGGAAATATTTTAAGTATATTTTCGGAAAATTTTTGTACATTTTCAAACAATAAGTTATTTTTATAAAATATGGTACATTCTTTCTACTATACATGCAATACTGGTAACCAAATTGATGCCTGCTTGCATTAAAGAGACATATTTGCTATTAAAAATATTTTTATGAAAATTCACTCCCATAACGCACTTGCTGCGTCCAGAGTTTTCAAATGTTTGGCAACATTTTAAGTCAAATTAGATTTTACAATTATTGTTTAAAATTGTCATATGTTTTATGTCCAAAATAGAAGTTTAATTATAAAAAAAATAAAAGATTGCAAATTCCAATTAGGGTAAATAGCAGTTCAATAATTGTTGGTGTCCTTACTTGGTGAAACCGTTCCATGCTAAACACAGACGTAGAGAAATAGTCTGTATTTAGTTAGTGCTTAAATGTTTAATGTGGTACAGACAGAACAACCAGTTTTGTTACAGAAAGATATAACGTTCGCCTGAAACCAGGTCAGTGCATTAGATGGTGAGGAAGAGAAATTCACTTTATCTTCCTTTTACAGTTGACCTGTTGCCCATCTCTGAAAGTGAGGTACACGAAATGTAAAGTCGTGTGTTAAATATATTTAAATTATGACTTTAAAGAAGCTGCCAAGTTACTTACTGAGATTATAAATATTAAATTACTTTTATACACCTCTCAGGGTCATGTTATTTAAGTAATCTGTTTGTTCTAAAACAGTGCTGAAAGAAAGTTTAATTACATGAACTAAAATATACACATCGGAAAAGTCTAGGGATATTTTTTAAATGAAGGTATTTTTTTCTTGATATGATTTAAGAAGAAAACAAAAAATGTATGGTATAAGCAAGTCTTCAATATTACATAAAATGAAATGTTTTATTATATCAGAAGGGAGGAGTAACAGTCGTTACACGTTAGTGTGCTAAAATTTGTATGATATTAAGGGCAATTACGACCAAAAAAACGAGGGCTATATTTTAAAGAAAGTCACTCTGTACTAAAACTCGAAATATTTCGCTAGGAGTTCCTTCAGGAGCACTAAAAATGAATAAAATCAGCACAAACATCTAGATTATGCATTAAAAACACCTACAGCACTGTAACTAATTATAAAAGCAAGGCCTCAACATTGAAAACAGGGTAATTCTGCCACAAGACATGCTAAAAAACAACAATGCAAAAAACATTCTTACATGTGAAACTCACGCGAACATTTCTACTTTCAAAACATTCAAAGCTAGTCATGAAAAAGTATAAAAAGTTGTCATTAATGTTAAAAAACTCGAAAAGCTTTGAAAAATTCGCGTATAACAATATATATATATATATATATATATATATATATATATATATATATATATATATATATATATATATATATACTGAAAACCACTGTTTTAAAAAAATTTCAAAAACTTCCGAGCATGTGAGAAAAAGTATAATACAAAATATGACCGTCATGTTGAGTAATTACAGCTCTACGTCTATTAGACAAAATGAGATTGTCAAAGTCTCCTTGTGGTAAACGTGACCACTTTGCTGCCAGAAGCTCCTGGAATGTAAACACATTGTTGATGTTAACCATATGTGGAGTAATTCTTCGTTGAAGCATATGCCAGACATCCTCTATCGGATTCAAGCCCGGGGATTGTGCTGGCCATGGTAAAACTTTAATTCCCGCGTTATACAACCAGTTGGTTACGCTACATGCGGCATGTGGACGGGCATTATCATGTATTAGGTGGAAGTTTTGACCGACAGCGCCTGCAAATGGATGCACGATGGGTTGAACAATGCTACCCAGATAGAGCAGAGCTGTTAGGAAGCGATTTGGAAAAACGAGTTCGGTTCTGCCGCCAATAATTATTCCTCCCCATGCTATTATTGTACCACATCTGTATGTGTACACTTCCTGAATATGTCTTAAGCGTTCCACATTTCCAGATCGTCTACACACCCTTATTCGACGGGAATCCGGATGGAAATCAAACCCAGATTCGTCTGTGAATAAAACTGTAGCCCAGTTATCTGCAGTCCAATTCAGATAATTTTGACACCAGTCCAATCTTGCAGAGTGATTGCCTGTGGAAACAGGTGAATATCAGAGTGGACGTTTACTACAGAGGTTTGCTTCGTGAAGACGATTTCTCACAGTATCTCGGCTAATGGTTAGATTATTCGCCCTTTGCAGAGTTGTCACCAATTCAGGTGCCGTAATTGTAGGCTGCCTTCTGGCAGTTAAACATAAAAATCTATCCTGACCTACCGTTGTAGAGCGTCCTCGTCCGGGATGTTGCTTGGCCGGACCGCCAGTTTCTCCATAAACGACTTATCACATTTTGGGAAACACCCATCCGCGCAGATACTTCATTCAGCCGCATTCCCGCTTGAAGAAGGCCTACCGCTTGATTCATTTCGTCTAAAGCCAAAGGTCGCCGTTCCATGGTAAAACACAATATTTTAAATGCAGCTATTAAGCAACAACTGAAGAATGATTGAATTCTAAACCAAAGTCAACGGTACATATAAAAATTCTACTTTTATCACATATCGGGTTTATCAATTTTGATATCATGTTTTTTTTTAACAACAGATGGTTTCATATTGAGTGACTGGTTAAATACATACACCGTGAGTGTAATTTTATCGATTCCAAAATCAATTTGTTCCCTTTCTTGTATTATTTAAAAATATCCCAAGACTTTTCCGATGTGTGTACTTATCGTGGAAAGGATTTTTCCTTATTTTATATTAGCACAATAATACAGTATTGGACTGAATTATCTCGCTACACCTGGTGAATATCGGTCGATGACCAATTTTCACAATTATGTTCTTGTATTGCTCGTTGTATGATTTGGCTCGCCGATTGATTTTGGGTTAAAAATATATTATTAATTATTGTCGGGAATAAATGTAATGGCAGCGATTGTCAATACGCTAACATGCTCGATTCGAGAGATATGCACATTGTGGCTGAGTCTTGGTCACTTGGTCAGTTCAATGTAAACAAGTTAGAGAGATCCCTTTCCTCACAGTACATTTGAATATTAGAAGCACCAGAAATAATTTTGACGAGTTACTGATTTTTTTAAAATCTATGGCGGGTGGTAACATTGACTGCTTAATTTTGAGTGAGACTTGGTCGGTAACTAATTTGGATAACTTCTGCATAGAGTACAGCTTTTCTGGAGTACAGCTCACAATTGAGTTCTGAAAATTCAGGCGCGTGAGTTTCTGAAAAATTCCAGTTCACTGAAAATATTAACGTTAGTATGAGACTTCCGGTTATACCGGAAGTAGACGTGAACATTCTTATTTCAAATAAAAAATGGTGTTTTTTTTTATTACGGATATAGAATAACCATCAAATTTTATGGTAGGTTTTACTAACATGTTATATCATTTTTCTCAACCATTTTCGCGATATTTGACTTGTGTCAACAATTTCTTAAAAACATTGTCACATTTACATACCTGTATTTCTCTTATTTTTCAACCTGAAGAGTTGAAATTTTAAAGTGCGAATTCTAAAATGACACAAAATATTTGGACTTTACTAGTACAAGTTAGACATCGTGTCCAAAATAGACCGGTCAATCGTGACAACTTTAAAACCTAATAGCCTACTTATTTTAAATAGAACACCCTATATTTTATAAAGTTAGTCCATGTATTTTTATTGTTCTTTAGATTCGTATCAGCATTACCGATAGAAAGTGTTAAAATCGTGATCTCGTCATAGGATAATTCTTTCTACGCAAATTCATTGAAAACGTGTTTTCCACGAAAATTTAGAAAATAACCTAAAAAAGTATGCGCTAACAGGATGTTTAATGTTGGACACCTTAAAGATCCTTACCCTCCTTACAGAAAGTCACGAGTTCAGAAAAATTTCCAGGAAAGTGAGGTGAAACTTCTCTCTGGCGTCGGTGATTGACTATAGTCGCGGAAATAGGCCGAGGTTAAAGTAATATATATATATATATATATATATATATATATATATATATATATATATATATATATATATATATATATAAATTCCAAATGCAATTTCCTGAATTGAGTGGGAGCTGCAAATATGCTATTTTCAGAAGGAAATTATTTTTAATTTTTCTCGTACTTGACATTTTTGTGCCACGAAAATTTAATCTCTGTCTGTAGTATTAATTAGATGTTCTTTACCGCACAAAATATTTAAAACTTGTCCCTCCTCTGACCCCTAGTGCCGCTCAATTTTTTTTTCAATTTAAAGTTCATAATTTTTTTTTTGAATTTGGAGATCTAGATTTTGGCACATAGTACAGTTTTATGAAAAACCTGCGTACCAAATTTGGTTGTCATAGCTTTGTTAATTTCGGAGATACGAACATTTGCAGAAAGAATTCCCAATATATATATATATATATATATATATATATATATATATATATATATATATATATATATATATATATATATATATATATATATATATATATATATATATATATGTATGTATATATATATATATATATATATATATATATATATATATATATATATATATATATATATATATATATATATATATATATATATATATATATATATTTAGAAAAACTGGTCCGATTTTCCTGGCTAATGAATTTATCCAAACCACTTATAGTGTACATGTTTTTTTTTAAAACTATACAAGACTTTGTAAGCAAGAGAATTGTTCAACACGTACGATTTCAAGGTTTAAGAAATAATATTCTATGTAATAATAATGTTCGTCTAGACTCGATATATACCAAAAATGAACGTACATTTTTGCAAAAGGCTTGTAAAAAAAATAATAAAAATATACATAAAACAAAGTAATAAATTTAAGCAAAATTTTGGTTTTGGAGTTGTAGACATTTTATTTAATTTTCTGCTAGATAAATCCAATTTGAAATCAAATCATTTTTACAATTTTATGGTAAGTCTCTAGAGTAAATTGTTTCATGGTTAGTGTATTTTTTATGACATCATATTCTCTTAAACTACAAGGCCTGTCACGTATTCTATTGATTTCTGTATTTTTATGACGTATAAAATACCACATCCTTTCTCAAGGAGGATCTGTGCGGTCTTACGAATCTATCTGCCCGTCCATAACATTTAAAATTCCTTTCACAGAGCTCAACTTCGAAGTATTTACTTTATTGAAATGGACCCACATTATATTTTATGTTCGGCTCAGAAAAATAATATGAGTGCAATGACTGAAACTGAGCTTCGGAAATGATTATATGTCTACATATGTGCACAATTCATCGACTCTTTTAAACATCTCACGAAAAACTGTGACACAAATCATGCAGTTAGAAATCTTTCTGTGTTTTGTATTCTGTCTGAAACAACGAGGTATTAAGATTGTAAAATCAGTGACGGTTAGCTATCCATCAGAAATAGATGAGATATCATGTAGTCTCCTCGGTAAATTTTCCCATCTTGTGGTAGCTCCACTAGCTTACCTTATAAATATATAATTTCAAGTCGCTGGTTTTGCTGAACGTCTGAAGACTGCCATTGTTGTATCTGTCTTAAAGAAAAGAAATCCACGTCCCCTGGACAACAGGGCGAATGCGCTACTTTTTACGTGCCTTATACTGTTGTGAAAACCATTTGAATGTAAGTATGAATATTAGTTAAAATTCTTATCATACGTTAAGTTAGGTTGTAATTTCCATGTAGTCAAGGTATGTTTATCTGTACATATTAATTATTAACTTTGTATATTATTCTTAGTATTAACAACCGGCGAAAATCATGGTTATTAATTAACGAATAAATTGGGTTTGCTTCCATTAATTATCTGTAATTAATTCAAACAACATTGTTTTATCAACAAGAACTTGCTTGCGTCAGTATTTCTTCCATAATATGTACTAATTATTATAATATTGTTCATTGCCGAAACTTACTTGCTGCATCAATATATATCGTATGAAATATTATTTAAAATTTTGTTGGAACTGTTCTTACCGGATAGCCAATTATCTTTGTAAGAAGAAGAAAAGCAAACTGCATTTGGAAATAGGCCTTCGAATTTAGCATTGAATTACAAATTATTATTTTTAAAATTTTTAACAACACATCACGAGGGCTAACAGCCTAAATACTATCGTACCGTGGGTGTCGACAAGGAGGAAAGAGGCAACTTGTTAATTCTGAACTTGAAAGTTTGGAGGTTCGGAGGAGAAGGAAAAACATGCGCCGGCAAGGAATTCCACAACTTGGAAGTCCTCGGGATAAAAGAACGGGCATAACTAGGTGTTCTACGTTTGGTGACCTGGACAGAAAAAGGTGCATTCGCTCTGTTACCCTGGTAGATCTGTTGGGGGCAGCAGGTGGAGGAACTATGGAAGAAAGCTCCTCTGAGCACTGCCCGTGCAGATATCTACAAAAGAGAAAGAGGTCACCAACGGCACGTCGGTGGGCAAGGGATGGCAGCCTTTGGGTTGGGGTAGGGTCACCAATGAGACGTATAGCTCTCTTCTGAATGGAGTCCAGGATAGCGAGTGTAAAAGCGGCAGCAGCACCCCAGATGTGGGAGCAGTATTCGAGGTTTGGCCTTATTTGTGAAGTATATAAGGTATAGAGATTTGCTGGTGAAAAGTATTTGCGAGCCCGGGAGAGGAAATCTAATTTCTTAGCAGCCGCTTCTGCAATTGATGTGACATGTTGGTGCCAATTGAGATTTCGATCCACAGAAATGCCAACAAGTGAAAAGGACTCACTACTTTGAATAACTTGGTTGTTCATTGTGATGGTTTTAGGGCTGGTGTATCTTTTATGAGAAAGAAAGCAAGACTGATATTTGGTGGGGTTGAATTGTACGAGATTGCTACTTCCCCAGTCTAGTATTTTTTGAAGATCCGCGGAGACATAACCCTCCATGTGTCTGCGATCCTCATCTAGTTGGGCCAAAGAGACAGGCTTGGGATATTGTATATTTGAGTGGAGGGTGCTGTCGTCCGCATAACTGTGAACTGGGTTGGATGTGCTAGAGAGGAGGTCATTGATGTGGAGAAGAAACAAAGTAGGGGCTAAAGCTGTACCCTGGGTTACTCCTGCTCTAATTGGATATAGTTTAAAAGAATGGCCATTCACAACAACAGAAATGCTCCGGTTAGGCTATTGAAAATGGAAAGTAGTAGCCGCCGCGTATGTAGAGTTAAAGATTTGATATATAGCCATATCCGCAGTTACACAATTTAATAAGTATCATTACTACGTTTTTTGTAAGACCTTTACAGAGGCGTTCCTGCCCAGACTTGGCTTCTTTTTGCAGAGATACGATCTGCTGTCGTCCTGTCAGTTTGCCATTCTTTTATGCGAAAGTTATACCAATTCTAGTCCCTAGTACCTCAATGGTTTAGGGGTAAGAACGTGTGCCTCTGAACCGAAGGGTACTGGGCTCGATCCCAGGGTATTCCTTTCACTTTTTCAGTACAAACTGTAATATTAACATCAACCGAGGTTCTGGCATTGTATTTGAGCAAGTTGAATGTCTGCACGTTCCGCCCTTCGGAGGGGGCGTAAATCCGTCGGTCCCGTGTTCATACGATGTTGGACACGTTAAAGATCCCTACGCTCCTTACAGAAAGGCAGTGGTTCGGCAAAATTTCCAGGATAGTGAGGTGAAACTGCTTCCAGGTGTCGGTGATTGGCCATAGTCGCGGAAATAGGCCGACGTTACAGAAACAAAACACACACTCTTCTAGTTCCAAATATTTCATAGTGTGCCAGCTGAAATAGGACATTTTAAAACATTTTGGGTCACCCGTGAGTTGCAAGATAAAACTCTGTATTGTATTGTCAAGCTTTCAGTATTTTGTGTTACCTTATCAAGACTACAGCACGTAATGGAGAAACTACATTTAACCATTTAGGAAAAGAAAAAGAAAATGGTTTAAAGACTTACATACAAAGTCATTGTGCAGATTAAACGTGCTTTTTTTATAGCAAACATTGACAAAAGTTTTATGTTGAAATTTAACCGATGCTGATATAAGTTTTAAT